>JASAMY010003846.1:0-242578 GCA_030248085.1 Paralinhomoeus sp. GSCO2_6
ATTGACCCCTTACAGTAAAGCAAGGAAACGCGTTATGGCGCATTCGATGCCCCAGAAGAAGGCGGTTCATTTGCGCCATAACGCGTCGAAATCCGTTCAGGCAATCAAAAGTTATAGGCGATCGAAAATTCAAAAACCCGCATTGAGAAGTGGTCACATATTAGGGTTGTACGCTGACGCGTACACCCTGATTCAGCGCACCTGCGCGTCTGTCGACTGCGACGATTTCATGACCAGATATCCGGCCGGTTCCGCATCGGCTGAAGAAAAGGAAAAGCGAAATGACACTTAAAAAGGGTATTTTCACACAATTGAAACTCGCTGCACAACCAAACGTACAAATACACTGAAACGAAGACACCACAAAATGTCTGCTATAAATACACTCTACCCACGTTACCCAAGCCATCATTATACCCCCCCCCCCCGCCCCCAACGGCCACTTTCCAAAACGGCGAGCCAATTTTCCGTGTAAAAGAGCCGAATGTTTGCAATAAAAACCCCTAGGTATGTTGTTCTGAAGATAGCTCCCCCACAAGCAATCACTGAAGCGGCCCCAAAAAGAATCAAACAGGGTTTCCCGGTTTAGCATAAACCACATCTGAAAGATATGAGAACGATACCGCACGTGCAACGATGGCTAATTATAGGGTTTACGGCATTTGATATTTTGGACTATTCCAGCTGAACGCGGTTCAACGTTCTATCAGACACCCAGGGTGTGTTAGGACCACAGAGTGAAACATTTTCCTTGTGAAAGATGGCTACGCTATATTCGCCATTGACGGCCTCCTAGCGTTGTCGCCCCTAATCCACCAACACCATAGCTTACATATGTTAGCCGGGCGCTTACCACAGCTAGTGGGGTCGAGCGTTGACGCGGGGGGTGCCCCTGCAGGGTGACTGGGGTCCTCGGGCTCCTCCGTGTGCGCGCCTCCATAGAAGGCGGTGGGCGGAAAGGTGCCCCACGAAGGCGAGGAGACCATTCGGCGCGGAGGCGAGCGGCGACGCGACTGAATTCGTATGAAACTGCCAGACGGCAACACCATCCCACGCCACTATGGTAAGCGCCTAGGAGGAGGGACGAATACCGCGAGTTGTCCCCCCCCCCCTTAAACATCCATCCCATAATCACCGTCCCATGAGAAGGCATCGCACAGGGAAAGCACTATGGGGGGGGGGGGGGGGTACTCCCATCCCACTACTGTCTGCGCCTGATAGGACGGGCGTTACGGTACGTTGAGTCCTCTCTAAAATATGCGCGTCCTACTAGAGGGCATCCAATACAGTAGTAAGCGCGCAAGGGGGGTCATTAGATTTCGTGGGGAGCGTTATCAATAGAAAGAAGGACATCAGGTTTGGAGGGAGTCACCATAGGTGGGGGGGGGGGGGCATCATAGGTGTACCATCCGTGCCATTGGTTGTCGTAGCGCTTGCAAGTACACCGTTAGCGGCGCCATTGCGGCTCAATTGAAGTTTGCACACAATTCAGCAAAAGAAATTGAAGGTCATCAGTAGGAAGGAAGAAGGCAATAATTAGTAAACAGACAAAAGTTCGCATATACCAAGTCGGAAACATGCGCGTCGACAGTTGGAGAAGTGACGCAAATGAAATTGGCAAAAAGTTGCATTATGCAGTGAAAAGGCCGAACAATGACCGTGGGAAATCAATACGAACAATTAGCAAAGTACAAGAAGACGGCGCCGCAGGCACACTTTTTGCCATTTTTACAAGACAAATTGGCTTGAAGCTCCAGAAAATGAAAGCCAGGGGAGGGATAATCCCGAAAGTCTTTCGGGATAGGGTCTTCCAGGGGAGGGATATACCCCCCCCCCCCAGCGGGCACCTATGCAGATATGGTAAAGATACGATTCACAGGTGCCTACGGACGGGTGGGTATTGGGAGGGGGGAGGGGGTAGATCGCTAATCCGTTTCATAGAGAAGACAATAATGAATATTTAATTGTATTGTACATTTAATTGTACTTTGTTTGTACATACACTCGCCTACCATCTGAGAAGGAAAGCCGGGGGGGAGGGGGGCCATCCCGAAAGTCATTCAGGAGTTTGGTGCCGATTTTCTGAGTTGTGCGGGGTGGGGGTAGTTACGGATATGTATAAAATGCCAGGGGGATAAGATAATCACCTGATTATCAGCCATTGCAGTGTGAGTCAGTCTTTGCTGCACATAGCTGTCGGGCTTGCAATGCAACAGCTGCACCGCCGCAGCACAGTCAGCTTTCAGACGGTCCTGGAAGCAAGCAAAACATAAAGCACGTGCCCGTGGGGGGATACCCCTCCTCGTGACCCCCCCCCAAAGAACAAGTTTGCCCATGGCGCTGTATGTGTGCCTTCTGCCATTAATTTCGGCTTCAAACTCACAATCAAAAAAGTAGCGTCTCTACAAAAAAAAAATTAAGCCATTTCAATAAAAAATATTTAAACCAAAGTAACATGTAACCACAAAAAAACGCTTGCCAAGAAGAACCAAATCTAAGTGCTTTTCCTAAGACAAGGGGTGGGTGGACCTGCGGGAAGTTGCAACTTGACAACACGTTTTCTTCGCAGTAAAGCAAGTCACCAGAGACCTCAAAGATACTAGTCACCAAAGTCACCAGAGAACCTCAAAGCAAGACTTCAGCGCAAGAGTCACTCGATTCGAAAGCGAAGCAAGCGTCAGTCCAACAAATTTAGCATGTGCCATTTCCATTATAAGCAAAACTTGAAACGTGTTCTTGGGCATACGTCACTACCCAGAATTACGCAATAAAAAAACCTTAAATAAGCCGGGGTACTTCCCATAGTTGGTCTCCTCTCGTCTGGGAGCTGTATGTCCTGGGCGTCCCTTGAGCTGTCGGCCAGCGGAACCAACCCGGCGGCAGTGACAATTCCGGCCCGTTACGGGAGCCAGCCCTCCAGGATCGGGCTGACTGGGTCTCATCTCTCACTAGCAGCGGTCGATTGTGACCAGAGAGAGGCCCCCGCGATCATAGAAGCGGCCCACACACAAACAAACAAACAAACAAACTTCCCATAGTCCTACCCATGCTCCCAGAGGTGTTTTTGAGGCCTCACGGACCGTACCTGACACCCCCTCCAGCCGGCCCTCTAACCCACTATTGTAATCATGGATGGACAGCCGGCCGCATAGATAAGTGCCCATGGAAATTGGTGCCACGAGGGCAGCGGTGCATAAAAATGGCAGTCTTCTAAATAAAAAAATACCTAGTTATACCTAAATACCCAGTAGGTAGTTGGTTGTCTTCAGGGGCGTCGCTGAGGGGGTGCAGGGGGGTGCAGCTGCACCCCCCGTCAGGATTTTTGGGTGTGGGTATTTTTTTTAAGTATTTTTGGATTCATACCGCTCAGGTACATTCATTCATGCGATTTATCGTGTAGGCTCTGATGCTGCTACATAGATAGTGAAACACACGTCCATTTATTCACTCCCATCCCTTCGCCTCTGTGGCACACTATCTAAGTATGGAACGAAAGGGTACGCAACGAAAGTATGGAACGCAAGTACGGAACGGAATGGAACGAACGTTCGCACATTTGCTCGACTGTGCATCCGGCTAGACAAGTGCGTGCTCGAATCTTCAAGACTCAAGCAAATGCTAGGCTAGATTTTCGACTGCGCACACTGGCAGATCTAGGATTTGATGACATAGGGGGGAGAAGGTCAATTTTTTTCACCGCACAAACTACTTATAGAATAGACAAAAATATCAGGATTTTGTAGCTTCCTTACGAGTCAAACGTGAGTTGGAAGAGAAGCACAGCGCCGCAGGCAAAAATTTTGCGCTTTTGAGTGCCTTAATCCAAGGAAAACGTAAAATTTCCCCTTGTTCTCGCCCTTCTTTCCTTCTTCTCTCCCCCTCCTCCCCCCCCCCAAAATCTGAGCTGACAGGAGGGGGAGACCACCCTCTCCCCCCGTCTGGATCCGCTAGTGACTGTGCATACGCGCCCTGATTCAGTAGGAGGCTGTTCCAGTCCACCGAAGAAGTAGCAGAAATTTTTTACCCAAAAAAACGGGTTTTTTGCCCACAAAAAGTTGCGTTCCGAAAATAATTAAATCTGAGCTCTTTTTCGGATTCTCCATGAAATTATGGTCCAGGTAGCTAATTCGTACATTAATCAAAAAAATATTTCGAGGATTGTGCCACCCTCTGGTTGGTTTTTACAAAAAGCGTGTCTTAAGACACCCTTTTTCTAAAAACCAAACATGGGGCGGACATTTTGCCCCGAATTGCTTCGATTTGGCTGATACTTGGCTACCAGGACCATCTTTTGACGCTGATCACGAAAATCAACTTGGTTTTCCTATTTTCAAAATATATGGCGAGAAATTTGGATTTTTGCATTTTTTAGCAGTAATTTCAGTTTTCGCTTCCTACAAATTGTTTTGTGCAGCGGATCAAAAAACTAAACACATTTCTGAAATCCTCATCAAATTCTGCATCTAACAGGCCTTTCATTTTACGCAAATTTCACAGTCGTGCGTTTTAGAATTTTTGATGAAATTTCGGCAGTTGTTAATTTTTGCGGTTTTTTGCGATTTTCTCAATATCCGCAGGGTTGTGCATCTGGAGACAATAACCACTCGAAAGCCCATTCAATTTCGCGTCGAATCACGTTAAAACATTTAAAATCCACGCTCGCAGTAACATGAAGCGAGCGCTCAAATAAGGTGAACCCACAGCCCCGGCAAAAACAAACTTTTGCTCATAACTCATCTGAGCAGCTACAGAGCTACGCACCATTGTCCTAAATAATTTGCAGTTATACAGGGGGTCACTGGACGTGCAGTTTCCGCTAGTTACGATTTTGAAAATGCAACAAATTTGAACTGAATCGATTTCAAGCCAACAGTTCATCACGATCTAATCTACGTTTCTTTGCTCCTTTGGCCAATTCGCTGCTCTGCCTTCTTCTTCCACTTGCAGACGCCCTTGCAGCAGCATTGTCAGCAGCTTGAAGCACTTCCCCCACACTGTTCTCTAATGTCATGTACATGGGGTCATCCTAAAATGTGTAGCATAATTGGAATGCAGTCTGCTTGCTTTTGTGATTCAATAGACACCTAATTTCGAGTTTCACTGTGTTTACCTCAAAGTCCAGATCAGCATCACCTTCAGTGGTTGGATTATCTTCCACAGTTCGAGAGGGGACTCGTTGCTTTTTCAATGCACTGCCTCTTCTAGACCAAAAACTGGCGATTTGGCGCCATGTAAGCAGTTCTGCTTGAAGAAATCGCTCTTTACCATTCAGTTGAACAGTTTCCATCAATTTTGCAGCCTTTTTTGGATCCATTTTTCGATTTGATTGTGCTCCATGATCAAACAAATCAATCAGCCAACTTTTGACATTTTGGGAAAATGGCTGGTGTTGTCCACGAACATGAAGTGCCCACCCTTTCGGCAAGTTTGATAACCCTCTTACATCTGCTTGCCCTTCACCTTCAATAACTGTAAATGTTTCTTTGATGATGTTTGGGGCATTCTGTAGTCCCAGGCCTTCCAGTGTTGCTTTGTACATCATGATGGCATAATCTTGTTGTGTTACCTTTTGTGTGTGTGTGCGTGCTTGTGTGCACCTCGAATAATGTGGCGTAATAAATTGCCTTCTTTTGCAAACCTTGCAACACAATTACATAGGCTCTGGACAGTCAAATGCATTGTCTTGGTCACTGGTTCAGAGGTTGATGGTGGTACATACCTGGGCCACATCAATTATTGGGTCAAGTTGGAAAGTTTCTTGTGGGAGTTGTTCTGATTCTGGTGCATGTGACACTGTTCCCCATTGATACCTTGTTGTCACTCTACTCTTCTCTACGTGAGCTGTTGGTTGGTTTTCAAATTTCCATAGAGATGGGTTTAGGCGTTGGCCTGTACCAATCAGACTGTATCTCCAAGTTGTAAGTTGATCATTTGCAAACTGGAAAACATTGTAATCTCTAATCTACTTACAAATGCGCCTTACGTACGTGTATGTGTGTATGTATGTGTGTGTGTGTGTGTGTATCAGACGCACGCACGCACGCACACATGCACGCACACGGGCACAGACACGCGCACGTGTACGTGCGATGAAAGGTTTCTCAAATATTGTAAAAATCCCTGCCTATGCTCGCCCCAACCCCCATTGGTCGTTGAGCTACTCGACCTTTGGGGACCTCTGCGCTGGGTAAACTATTTTCGGGCTCTCCCATTCCCTCCAGCCCCCCCCCCCTCGGTTCACTGTCTTTTTTGTGTGCGTGTTTCGGATTGTTCGTGTTGGGGTGCGAGAGCAAAACGTTTTTGGACATACAACACATATACAAACAGAAACACCGAAGAGCCGATTCTCCACCCCTCCCTTCACATAGCATCACCACAGAGACTGTAATATGAAAATAAAAAAAACCACTGCAAATGAGTCTCAGCGCATGTCTCCACTTTACGTCACGGGTGTGTTTATGAAATTTATTTAAAACAGAGTAGGTGTTACAAGCAATTCTTTAGCATTCATGCAAATGCATTGGTTGACCTGAATTCCAACACTTTGCAGTTTCATCATTGCAGTGCTTCATCACTGTACAACTGAGTATTCTCAACATTGTTTTATTTCATGAGACAAATTGATGTTGAACCATTTTGGAGCACTTTGCAAGCAGGAGTCTTGGGTTGAAGCGGCTAGTGTGTGCAAACATCAGGATAACGTCTTATCAATAGTGGACTGGAATCAACTGGAGCTATTTCTCGCTTCACTGGATATGCAAAGCAGCATAAAAACAGTGAACAAAAAGCAACATATGCTGACTGCATGTTTTCGCTTTTCAGTGCTGTCAATTGCAGCACAGCACTATGAGCAACAGGCAGGCAGACTGCAGTACTTTGTGTAAAACTGCTAGGCAACCATGGCTTGCGTTATCTTTGCCGCCATCATGATGCGACAGTCCAAACAAGTGTGTCCATCATGGGCGCTGCATGCCTACGCGTTGCTCAATGCACATGCAGTGTAGTGTAGTAGCAGTGTCGTGAAGCGTCACTGCCTTGTAAATGAGTGGGGGGGGGAGTAAACGGCCGAATTCTGGGGGGTGTGGAGCAAAAAGTGGGGTGTTGGGGGGTAGCATTTTTTGAGTTATACTGGTACTTTTTGGTCAAAAATGGGTATAAATAGGGTCAAATACAGGGTGTAAATCCATTGGGAAAATTCTGGGCGGGGTGGGGGGGGGCGTTGAAAAAATAGTGGGGGATACCCCCCCCCCCCCAAAAGCCCCCGTTACAGGTATGCTCTGTAGCTGCTCAGATGAGTTATGAGCAAAAGTTTGTTTTTACCGGCCTGTGGGTTCACCATCTTTGAGCGCTCGCTTCATGTTACTGCGAGCGTGGATTTTAAATGTTTTAACGTGATTCGACGCGAAATTGAATGGGCTTTCGAGTGGTTATTGTCTCCAGATGCACAACCCCGCGGATATTGAGAAAATCGCAAAAAACCGCAAAAATTAACAACTGCCGAAATTTCATCAAAAATTCTAAAACGCACGACTGAAATTTGCGTAAAATGAAAGGCCTGTTAGATGCAGAATTTGATGAGGATTTCAGAAATGTGTTTAGTTTTTTGATCCGCTGCACAAAACAATTTGTAGGAAGCGAAAACTGAAATTACTGCTAAAAAATGCAAAAATCCAAATTTCTCGCCATATATTTTGAAAATCGGAAAACCAAGTTGATTTTCGTGATCAGCGTCAAAAGATGGTCCTGGTAGCCAAGTTTCAGCCAAATCGAAGCAATTCGGGGCAAAATGTCCGCTTTTGTCTCCCAATGTCTGGTTCTTAGAAAAAGCGTGTCTTAACTGTGTTGTGTGGTAGTCGCTGTTGCAAAGTCTGAGAGCTGAGCAAAATAAAATCCTGCACCCCCCGTCACAAAACGCCAGCGACGCGCTTGGTTGTCTTTTTAATTTTTTAATTGACTTAGAAACGATAATTGATTAGTAATGATGCCAAATTTTAACTTTTTTAATTGTGCAATGCAACACTGCTGACTGCGCATGTACATACCATACATTAT
Source organism: Paralinhomoeus sp. GSCO2_6 (assembly GCA_030248085.1). Classification (NCBI taxonomy): domain Eukaryota; kingdom Metazoa; phylum Nematoda; class Chromadorea; order Monhysterida; family Linhomoeidae; genus Paralinhomoeus; species Paralinhomoeus sp. GSCO2_6. The sequence continues at coordinate 8,053 of JASAMY010003846.1, forward strand.
ACCATACATTACATACCATACAGGACCATCCAGTAGCTACTCATCTCACTCAAACAAACGTGTACCTTTTTATCATCATATGTACGTTTTCATCACGTGCATTGCCATTGCACACGCACATACCAATATTTGCAATGTGCCACCGTCCCCTATTGTGTGAGGTTTTTTTAATTAGGAGGACCCGCATGCATACCTGCCCATGGGGGGGGGTATAGGGGGGGTATACCCCTCCCCTGTAAGACCCTATCCCGAAAGACTTTCGGGATTACCCTCCCCCTGGGCTACCTAATCCCGAAACCAAATCGGGATTTTCGGGATACCCCTCCCCATCTCTATAGACAATTAGTGCAATGCAGCCGCGCAACTGTTGTACACTTTACTTTGGCGTTATTGACTTGGTTGGGCGTTTATCGATTTTTGTTCGTATAGCGTTTATTGATTTTTAATGGACACCCAAAGACGCGTAGTATCATACTACTAGTATGTACCTGTATGTACGTATACGTTGTGTAGCATCCTCCTGTGTAGCCTCTCTCTAAGTACTGGTCTGCATGACACTAGGGTGGGCAGGTAGGCAAAGGGCAAGCGCGAGCAGGCAGTCAGGGAGGCTGTTTAGCAGATGTTAATTTGTTAACCTTTCATTGAGGCACTCTTACTTTAGATTATTCATACGCGCAAACTTTTGCCTGCGGCGCTATGGTTGGTGAGCGTACAGGTCACTCTTCTTGGACGAGGGAGTCGTTTTGGGCCAGGATATAGGATCCACTTAGGTTGACGCTCCAATATGCGAAAAAATTGCCTGCGGCGCTGTGGTGAGCATGCAACTCACCCTCTTGAGCCAGGTAGTATTTAATTCTTAGCAAACCACAATCGCCCATTACCGTCAATTTTGAGGAAGAGTGCTTGGCGAGACATATGCAGAAATGGCCAAATATTCGCCTGCGGCGCAGTTAATTTGGTAGAAACTGCGCGAAAGCAACTACGTCAGTAGACAGCCAGGCGCCTCCAAATTACTTGGTGCCAGCTCCTACGCAACTGCGTCAGTCGACTTCCAGCTAACTGCGTTGTGGACTGCTGCCAGCTCCCAAGCAACTGTGTCACAAAGCAGCGCCTGCAAGCCACTATTCGCTTCTGCCAGGTCCTGAGCAAGCATGCAGCATTACACACTTCACTGTAAAATGCAACGTGCGGCATTGACTGCTGTTTGGATATGGCTGGCGAGCAACGGTGGAAGTCCCTGTGTGTACTTGATTAACAATGACTCGAAGAACCGTCACACGATGAGTCAGTACATCTCATAATTAGTTCTCATAATTACATCTCATAATTAGTACAACTCATAATTAGTTGCAAGGGAGAAGATCGTTCAATGTTCAGAGGACTCAGTCTCATTACTGTAAAAACTCACAGAAAAGTCAACTGCAGCCACAGTGGAAACCTACATTCCACTAAAAGAGCAGCATACAACCAACTGTTGAAATTGAAGCAACAGCCTCACAAAATGGTGAACCTGTTGCTGCAGTAGCTGCTAAACCTGCTGCAGGTGCTGAGCCTACTGCTGAGCCTCCTGTGGAGTCTGCTGCTGAACCAGCAACTTAGATGATTCTCCTTTTTCCTCTACAGTTTCATCAGCCCATTTCTCAAACAAGTGGCTGTTCTCTCACTAAATTGTGACTACGATGGTGTGCCAGATGCACACCAAGTTGCAAGCTCACCTGACAGCAGTCCACAGGAAAGTGAAACTGACGCTCTTGGCCTGCAGGCTGTATACAACCAAGCCAGAGGACGTTCTGCTGTGCCAGGACATAGACGCAGGCGTCCATCACATTGACTCGACTAGGCTAGGCCATCAAACACATGTGAAGGCTGTGCTGTAACTCTCGTCGTTGCACTTGCAGTTCTGTGTGTGGTTGTCTACTGTGTCTTCATCGCAGAACACAGGCTACCATCATGCCACCTCCTTCTTCTTACCAGCATACCATGTACATTCATACAGTGTGCTGCTGCATTGCATTGATCGACCATGCATAACACTCACTCACCCACCCACCCTGTGGGAAGTATCCCGAATTGCCCAGTTTACCCACCCCCTGCCTTCGAAAAATTTGGCGATTTACCCCTCCCCTGGCCCAATTTCCGTGGGCACCTATGCCCGCATGGGAATTCTGTCGGTTTGCTTTGTTGCGGGTCATTTGTAAGTTGAAAGCGACTCACGCATTTGTTCTGCCAGCGCGCGGTCTCCATCGCCGATTCTCTGAGTTTCTCCGCCAGTCCATCAATTTCATGCGACAGCAGCAGCTTCTCCCCTTCGTTCTTCTCCACCAATCCCAGCAACGTCTCTTCCAGCTCCTCGTTCCGCTTTGACAGCTCCCGGAACCGGGCGTGCAGGCGCGCGTAGCGCTCCTCCTCCCCTTTCTCTTCCACTACGGGCACAGAAGCCGACATTTCTGTCGACATTGCCTTCGACGGGAAAACCCTTTTGGGGTGCACGGTGCACCCGGGTGCACGGGCAGAGCCTCTTTGGGGGAGACAGCGGAACAATGCACACCGAAATGTTATTTTTTGCTAAACCGCTTCTGCCAACCGCTCCCGTTTACAATTTGTGTTTTACTGGGACCGTTTTCCCGCACTATTGCGAAAATGGCGGCCGTTTCAAAACGGTCCAAAAACTGGGAGGAGAACACGAAAAAAAAGACACTTTTCGGGAACATTTTCGGGCGTACCCCCTTAACGCGCAGCAATACTGCAACGCGCTGTGGCACGTACGGTCCCCCGATGAGTACGCTTCTTTTGACCCATAACGCGCCGAAATCGGTTCAGCCAATCAAAAGTTATAGGCGATCAAAAATCCGAATTCTCGCGCGCGCAAGTCGTCACATATTAGGGTTGTACGCTGACGCGTACACCCTGATTTGTGTTTTACTGGGACCGTTTTCCCGCACTATTGCAAAAATGGCGGCCGTTTCAAACGGGTTTGTGAGCGATATTGAAACGGCTAAGTCCCTGTTGCATGGCAAGGATGGAACTGGCGGCGAAGATGTTTGTGACGGATGGAATTCGATGTGAAGATGGAATTCGTCTCCACTGTCCCTCACCACCTGCCGTCTTGACAAAAGGAAGCGTCATTCTTTATCGACTGTGGCGCCCTAAAGGATACCAAAGACGTTTATGTGGATTCTTACGTGAAGTGGGGCCACCACTGCGCCAGCAATCGACGAGTCTTTGACGAAGGTTAGGTACAATTGCTGGTTGCTCTATTTTTTATAAGTTGATTTAAATTTACTTTATTTGATCTTCAGTGATGCACTCCACGGGGAGGAAGCGCAAGGCCCACGACGAGTGGGTCTACAGCCTTAGGGGGCACAAGTATGTGCACCCTGTAGTTGACGAAGGGCAGTTTGTGAAATGGATTTTCATTCTGGAAAAGCGTTGCGACGGCAGAGTGGAGCCCTTGCGCGTTCTCATTTTGTACAGGTATTTCTTTTTTTTTCTCTTGTAGAGCCGCCTTCGCACACCAGTATGTTCATGCGCTTGCGTACATTCGCGTCTTGTGTATCTTGGGTATCTTGGGTTATCCTTTGTTCAACCATTCTTCATTGGCAGGAACGACAGTGACGTGCCGCTGAAACTGAAAGAGCTTGTTCCTCAGCCAATCGCGTCCAGTGCCTCGAAGGCGCCTTTCTACCACATGCGACCCAGTGTCTTGTCCATACCTGTAACTGGGTCTGGCAGAGTGGGGGGGGGGGGGTAGCTGGCCGATTTTGGGGGAGGGGGTCTCTGGAGCAAAAAGTGGGGGGGTAGCTGGCCATTGTTTGAGTTATAATGGTACTTTTTGGTCTAAAATGGGTATAAAAAGGGTGTAAACAGTGTTATTTAGCTGTTTTATGGGCATATAACACTGAAAAGCACTGAAAAACACCAACAGTTACTCACTTTTATCGTTTTGTGGGAAGTTTGTGGGAAATGCGCATGCACTGCATCGCACGCACGCATCACATCGCATCGCACGCACTGCGCAGCGCACTACACGTAAAAAACATTCTACACGTGAAATAAACGTCGTCAGTCCGCTGCCACTGTGGTAACGTGAGCGGCCCCTACACCAATACATTGCCTCATTTGGGAAATGATAGAGAATTGTGAGTGAGTGAGAATTGAACTGAGTGCCTCTTTAGCGCTGCCGTTTTGAAACCGTTTTGAAACGGCCGCCATTTTCGCAATAGTGCGGGAAAACGGTCCCAGTAAAACACAAATTGTAAACGGGAGCGGTTGGCAGAAGCGGTTTAGCAAAAAATAACATTTCGGTGTGCATTGTTCCGCTGTCTCCCCCAAAGAGGCTCTGCCCGTGCACCCGGGTGCACCGTGCACCCCAAAAGGGTTTCCCCCTTCGACGCACGACTTTGAGAAAGTCTACTTGGGAGGGACAGGAGTGACGAGGAAACACGCAAATGTCTAAACGCTGGGAGAAGGGTTGAGAGGGGCGGAAAAACAGCACCGCACGAGCAATCAGTGCGCATCTTTCTTTGTTGTACTTTCAGCCTGCAACGAGCCGATATGTATATCTAGCCACTCACCCTAAAAGAATGGTGCCGTTTACCGCATGCGTACGGGATTTGGAATTTCGCAGTCTCGTGGACACGACAGCTACTCGCTCTCAATTTTTGGGCCGTCCTGCTGGCCTGTAAGGGTATGCAGAACTCGAGCGAGCGCGCGCGCGAACTCACGCCAAAGTTGGCGCGAGCGCGCGGTTTCTTATGCGAAAGTTTGCGCCAAAGTTGGCGCCAGCTTTGGTTGTGTTGGCGTCAACACAACCATTTTTAACACAGGAATATGGACAGATATTGAGCAAAATCAATCAAAGCGAGGGAAATTGAGCGATTCATTTGTCTTGGAAAGAGCGCGGTTGCGATTGGCAAATCTGATCCGATCACTGGTCTATCGAAGAAAGCAATGTGGTCGCGATTTTGGAAAAAGGTCACCGATTCTTTGAACGTGGAGCTTTGCCTCGGTCGGATCCGAGACTCCGAGTGCGCTAGCCGCGGGTGAAGCGACAACGACGGCCTGTGGTGTGGTGAAGTGACACATTTATTTTCGGGGAGTGATCAAAATTGTAGCTGACTAGCTGTATGTAGCTGCGCATTTCTTTGAGTTTGTGAAGAAATTCGAGCAATAGGCAAAACAATTCCAAGTTGAACGATCCATTTAGCAGAAAATGCAACGAACCTATAGATTCATTCGTACGCAGGAATTTTTAGTAAAGGCAAAAAATGTTGAATTTACTACTACTACTAGCACTCACGTTGAAAATTATCGCCGCTGAATATTGCGTAATACTTGCAGATTGTTGTATTACAGAATTGGTCGACTGCATTCGCAGTCAATTGACCGGAAATATTCACCCGCACCTCTGACGGCGACGCTCCAGTAGAATCGAAAGAACTTGAAGGAGAGCTACAACTGCATTGCGCGCGACAAGAGATGCGAAAATACACAAAAAAACGCAAAAAAAGGCTAAAATCTACAATTACACCGTGTGATCTGAGTGTTTGACGGTGTACTATTTGCTGTCTCCTGCATTCCTCGCATACTCAGAAAAATAGCATTGGTATGCGGAGTGTGGTTTTACGTTCGTCTGCCGTCCATGCTAAACGAACGCTCAACCGTCGAGTGCACACGCACGACGCGGGTCAAACAATTATTGCTGATTGTTGCTGTACGCGTCGGCAACGAGCTTGTCGCTAATATTCACGTGCGCTCCCGTCGTTTCTTTAAGCCAATTTGACTATTTGGCTGCCATTACTGCGAAGCGCGCCCACTTTTCCTAGGCGCGCATTAGCGCGCGCGTGAGCTGAGTTGACGCGCGCGCGCGAGCATTTTTCATATCGATTTTCTCGCGCCAAGCTCCGGCGCGCGCCGTGTAGATGGCGCGCGCGCTCGCGCGAGTTCTGCATACCCTTACTGGCTTACGCCTTACGCTTGCACGTAAACTTCAAGCGTTGGACGCATTTCAATTGACTATTAGCTCGGACAGAGTCTCAATCCAAACGCGGAAGGAGAACGACCGTCACGTCAGAATTTGCCAAATAAAACCGCTTCAGTTTCTTACCAGCCGAGTGTCGCTCTCATCAACCGATTTGGATCGAAAAGAATCGCGCCTTGTGAATCGGAATGTATTTATATCTGTAATGATGGTGCAGGAAAATGCCCTATGGAAACAGGTTGTGGTGGAGTGTATCACTTTGGATCACAATTCAATCAAATCACGCAATTCCTTCGTGAGTGGTGCACAGATGCTGATGGCTGATGCGGGATGCATAAATCACACCTCAGCGACTTTGACCAAGGTGTACAGGTTCTCGCCGACCTATATGTTTTGTTTATTGATTTTATTGTTAAACGACGTTTTCTCACCCACCTTGACGTTGCACTGCTTGAGAGAGGTCATGGAGTAGTGGATCGTCCGTCCCAGTCTGTCCTGATAGCTGGGGTCAAAGCCCATCGCTACCCAGTAGCCTAAATAAACGAACACCTCTGTCGTCCGTGTCAAATAGTGCACCCAGGGACCACTAGGCCTTCCGCTGCCCGCTGCCCATAATACTTAACACCGCCAGGGTGTGTCGCCAACGACTGGACTATTAGAGGGGCATTATAGGAGGATTTACGGTACGTACCAGGCTCTTCGGCGCCGGCCAGAACGACGATGGCGTCGAGTTGTCGGCTCATGGCGCGACCGCTGTTCGCTTCGAGGCCCTTTTCGATAAAGCCCTTCAGATTGGCGTCCGCGCACACTGGCTCCTTGGCAGCTGCAGTGTACAAATGTTACATGCAGCGTTCATTAATGTGCATGATACAAGCGCAAAATAATGGTCACTTTTCTCGGTGGCGATCTGGCGCGTCCGCACGGACTGGAAGGGCTCCGGCGCGGGAGTCTCTGGCAGGGGAGAGAGTCTAAATGGAGGCAGAAACACGAGTAGAAGTGTGGTGCAGCGAATCGAGAACAGTGTCTCTCTCGGGTCAACTCAAGGTCAACGATGGGCAAGCGATGAGAGAGAGAGGGCCCAGCGATCACAGAGGCCGCCCACACAACAACCAAAAACCAAATCAAAAGACGCGCCTCTGCGTATCGTAGTACATGACTCCCGACTCTCCGACCCTGAGCACAACGCAGTGGCTCTCCGGTTTCTCGTCGCGATCGAGGTCGAGCGTTTGCGCCATGGGAATGTCCTTCTTGACCAAGAGGTCGTAAATGAAAACTCCGAACGCGGCTGAAAGTGGTGCTGTGTGTACATTCGCGGGTACAGCACACGCATCGGCACGCACGCACGCACGCACGCACGCACGCACGCACGCACGCACGCACGCACGCACGCACGCACGCACGCACGCACGCACGCACGCACGCACGCACGCACGCACGCACGCACGCACGCACGCACGCACGTACGCACGCACGCACGCGCGCACGCACGCACGCACGCACGCACGCACGCACGCACGCACGCACGCACGCACGCACGCACGCCACAGAGCGAGAACCGACCCTGATATTTGCCCTCGAACGCCTCCCTGATTGCTTTCGTGTGCCCAGGCAGGTCGGTGTCACGTTTGTCTTTTGTGGCGGCGTCAAGAGCGGTCCGACAAACGCTCGGCTTCTCGCGTCCTGTAAACTCTACGAATTTGTCGGTGATCAGTTTATTAAATCAATTTGCTTCCATTAAACCTCATTTGCGCGGTGTATGCGTACCGCAGCCTATTCAAATGAGGTCTTAGCAGATGAATACCGTACCATTGTATCTAGTGACGGTTTTCCACAAGATCACAGTGTTACACTCAACGACACACCAAAATAACATCCGAACGTACGTTTGCATGCTTCAGCGGCGCTCAGCCAGCCGACGAGGAGTGCCAAAGTTATCGAAACGATTTGCATGACTCGCGTATGTACCTGTATGAACCGCTTTCTCAATAATACAGCCAGGCAACGAGCACAAAAGCGTGTTTGCGGTGGCTGGTGTTGAGTTGTGGGAAGGGTAGCGTTATCTCTCCTTACCAAAACAGATATACCGTAGTAACCAAATGCACTGCGCTGCGCGTAGGCGGTTACATGTTACCGTACAATACATGTTGATGTGCGCTACTCACGTATACGTACAGTGTACATACGGTGTTGCTGCGTGCTAATCTGCCAATCTGCTGCCTTCAAGGGTCTACCACCTTTCAATTCAACGGTCTCAGCGCATGCGTATGCGCCACCGCGTAAATTTATCGACAAAACAATTTTCATTCGCAGAGGTTATTGTAAATTGTACTGTTGGTGGTTCAGTCAAAGCGCTACGACAAACACACGTGCCGCTTTAACCTTTGCACTGGGCGTATGCGGCACTTGCCAAATAAATACTTTACTTGCATACCGGGTTCGACACTCGCTCGTGACTTGTGAGAGCAGAATGGTGTTAGCGTTGCGCAAGGCACCTTTTGGACTATCCTTGCCCTTTCGGTTATCCCGAACCAAATCCCTCAACGCACTGTACGTTAACGATGGCACACCTAAGACAAGCTAGAAAGTGTGACACTAGTTAAACAAGCTCCGTACACTGCACTGCACTCTACTTATTTGCACTGTCAAGTGTCAATGAACTGCCAAGCTGAATAACAAATGACATTCCTCAGGTCATGTAAGGTCTTTGTTTCTTTTTTTTTTAATTATAGTAATCGAAAAATACAGCACGATTCTTACAGCAGGAGGGCTGCTTGTAAGTTTCTGTGAATTGACAATTAAATAATGCTTGTTGTCCATTGATTCACCGGATTTTTGTGTGCAGCTGCCTTCGAACAACCATACAGGCAGCTATCGCAATGCGTGAGATATGCAAATCCCAATTATGGTCGTCAGAATTGCAATTTCAGATTTGTAAATAACGTTGCGGCTCTTTCTCATACACCGAGGCAGGTGCTGATCTAAAACTTGGTGTGTGTGTGTGCAGCATGTTCAGGTGCTTGCTATATTTTAGTGTGTATGAATTGAATTTACATACAGTAACCACCGTAGCGCACTATCGCAGACGTCCAATGCGCGTGCTTTGACGAGCCACGAGTCGGTGTCGAACCCGCGTATTTTGTCCGTGTCGCATATATATGCGCAGTACAAAGGTTACAAGGCACGTCTCTTTCTCCCTCTCTTTGAACCACTAACAGTACGATTCTCAATAAACTCTTGGAACAAAATGGCTTTGTCGGCGAATTTTAGCGGATTGCGTCGAAACGGGTTGGCATTGGAGGTGATAGACTCTTCAAAGTTCCAGACTGGCTGTATAAAAACGTTGACACGCAACAAATCCAAACGTACAAATGTACATTGTACTAACGTGAATAGCGCACATCAGCTTCTTACTGTAACGTCCGTTACGCTAACTCGCAGCCCAGTAAACTCGGTTCCCATATCCCATCTGCTAAACAAAGACAAGAAAAGATAACGCTCCCTTCTTACCCTTCTCTCTCAAGACGGCACGCAAGTCACCACAAACACACTCTATTGCGCGTTGCCTGGCTGTTGTTGATTAAGAAAGCGGTTCTCAAAGCGAGTCAAGATGCGTATTCCAATAACTTTGGCACTCCTCGTCTGCTGCATAAGTGTAGCAGACGGATGCTTTCGTACGTCTAGCTGAATTTTGGGTGCCTGTGTGTCTTGAACGATATGCGATCGAAATGCCCCGCTGCCAGATACCGCACGATATTCAGGAGCCGATAAACCTGTATTCACTTATAATGCCTGAATGCATACGCGGAAATGGGACTGCTTTTCGAATTACGCTGATGAGCATAACCCAAAATTATCAAAAAATATATGGATTAGAACCGCCCCCAGCTACCTTATCCCTACCCTAATTTGATACCCACACTTTATTGTTGTTCGAACGCACCATCACTTTCTTCGAATGTCGGTTGAGCACGCAACATTTGAAGGCGAAAATTATTCAAAGAATTCTAAAGCTGGTGTAAATCCTCCAAGGAACGCCCTTCCCCGCCCCAAGGGTAGACGGCGAGTTAAAAAATAAACGACATATTTGAGGGTTACGGTATTCGGTTCGGATACCTATTTTGAATTTTAGGACGCGAGAAGCCAAGCGTCTGCAGGACAGCTGTTGACGCCGCCATAAAAGACAAACGTGAAACGGACCTGCCTGGGCACACAAAAGTGATTAGAGAGGTGTTCGAGAAAGAGTATCAGGGTGGGTTCTCGGTCGGCGTGCGTGCGTGCGTGCGTGCTTACCGGTGCATGCGTGCGTGCGTGCGTCCGTGCGTGCGTGCGTGCGTGCGTGCGTGCGTGCGTGCGTGCGTGCGTGCGTGCGCGAGTGGGATGGGTTGTCGATGCATCAGCAACTTTTCAAAAAAAAATTCACAAAATTCACCCCTTCAGCCGCGTTCGGAGTCTATATTTACGACATGGTGGCCTTGACAGAAATTCCCATGGCGCAGAATTACGACTTCAGTGTCGGTGGCACAACGCCGGACAAGCGCTGCTCGGTGGTCAAGTTGGGAGAGTCGGGAGTCATGCACTACGAAACCCGCAGGCGGGTCCTACATGCTTGTTTGTTCGTTTGTTTGGTGTTTGTTTGCGCTGTGTGTGTGTGTGTGTGTGTGTGGGCCGCTTCTACGATCGCGGGGCCGGCTGGTCGGCATTGACCGGGACGGATTTGTCGCCACACACACACACACACACACACACACACACACACACACACACACACACACACACACACACACACACACACACACACACACACACACACACACACACACACACACACACACACACAATGACGTCTTCCCGTTCCTTGCCCCTCCACCCATTTCGGCTACAACAGAAGGGGAGCATACGTCTCCCTGTCCCCGTCTAGTCTACTACTGACACTCTCAGCAATTCGCTGCAGCAAACTTCTACTCGTGCTTCTGCCTCCGTTTAGACTCTCTCCCCGGCGCCCGACCCCGTCGCCGCAGCCCTTCCAGTCCACCACACGCCAGATTGCTACTGAGAAAAGTGACTTTCTTTATTTTGTGCTCGACAGCGTGTACACACATTCATTTGCATGCACGACGCATGCACCGTAATTAGCAATGGGGTGAGGCTAACTGTGGGTGGGGATTTACGATTTGGAAGGGTCGATGTGTGGGTGGAGAGCTTTGTTAGCACTGACTTATACAAGCACGTTTGGTGCATACACGTTACGCATAAGCCCATAGGAGCACATTATCGCAACGCACATAGACAAACACTGACAATTTCGCGTTTAGACGGAGGGCGCACAATTGTGTGGGTGGCGGGGGGGGGGCAAGATACAGAACGACTCCCTGGGAGGGGGATAGTTGTAGGGGCCATTTATGGAGAGGGCTAATTATGAGGGGGGCTAATACACTGAAAGGCTCCCTGGGTTGGGGGGGGGGGATAATTGCGGAGACTCATAAGAAGCGGGTTATTTACATACCGTGAACCCTATAATTAGCCCCCCGGGGGCTAATTTTTTCGTTCGAGCTCTAGGAGGGTGTATAATTATAGGGGGGGGGGCTAATTATAGGGGGGCTTATAAACTGGAAGTGTCGATGAGTGGGAAGATGTGTGGGGAAAAAGGCGCGTGGAGGCGGTTTTTAACGGAAAAAGGCGCTGTGCACACACGTTGGTACACTCTAACACACTCTCACACAGTCTCACATACACATACGTGTACATACACACACATACGCGACCATACATACACCCAGACATGGAAACATGTGCCTTTCAGACGATGGTACCATTTAGGGAGGGGGTTTAATTATAGGGGGGGGGGGCTTATTAACTCAAAGTGGTCTTGGGAGGGTGTATTATTATAGGGGGGGGGGGTAATTATAGGGGAGGGCTAATTATAGGGTTTACGGTATATGGGCCAAAAACAACTAAAGAAGAGTCCTCTAGGGAGGGGCTAATTGTATGAAGGGGGGAGGCAAATTGGCGGGTTGACGGTAATTGTCCATTGTAGCGGCCAAGGAGCCAGTGTGCGCGGACGCCAAGCTGAAAGAATACATCGAAAAGGCGGTTGAAGCGAGCAGCGAACAGATGAGCAGACAGCTAACGGACATCGTCCTTCTGGCCGCCGACAATGAGCCTGGTAAGCGCCGTAAACAAAGTACCGTAGGTCGACTGTCGTCCAAACGTACACCCCCCCCCCCCCCCCCCCTAAAACAGTGCATTTCCAAATGTCCAATTCGTGTGGTAGCACACTCTGTTGCAATGTAGCGTCGTTTCTTTGCACAAACATACAATGGAGGAAAAACGACCAAAATCACTGAAAAAATCAGCACATTTTGGGCGTGGGCGAAAAGGCGCGTGGAGGCGATTTTTAAGGGAAAAAGACACTGCGCACACACGTTGGTACACTCTAACACACTCTAACACAGTCTCACATGCACATATGCATGTACATACAATATACATACACATCGCAACCATACATACACCCAGACATGGAAAATTTCGCCTTTCAGGAATTCCATTCTTTCCATCTAGGAAGGGGGCGTAATTATAGGGGGGAGGGGGGCTTATAAACTGAAAGTGGTCTTATGAGGGTTGTATAATTATAGGAGGGAGGGCTAATTATAGGAGGGCGAATTTACGGTTTACGGTATATCCGTCTTTAGCGCTGCGCGAAATTTGCGCAAAGCGCGCTATTTCAAATGTTGGAAGGGACACGGGTGTCTGGGGGCACAAAAGATAAAAGTTGGCCAACTCGTGTCCGCGGACTGTCCCACGGTTATAAATCGGGCTTTACCGGATTTTGGGTGGGTATACCAAATCATAAAATAATGAAAAAACGGCCAAAGCCCTGCAAAATCGACGTTCGACTGCGCAACTGGCTTTCCTTTCTTTAAAAAAAAATATTGAGGCTAAAATTATAGTGCCCCCTCTTCAAAAACGGGGCCCTGGGAAAGGGGAGTGTGAACTGCACTGTCCTGGGGCACTATTGGAGAATGCACTTTTCATGTTGCGTCTTCGTTTAGCCCTTTGGCTCTCAATGGGCTTTGACCCCAGCTATCAGGACCGTCTGGGACGCACGATTCACTACTCCATGACAGCTCTGAAGCAGTGCAACGTCAAGGTGGGCGAGAAAACAATTTTCGACAAATAAGTAAATTTAAATAAATCTAAATGTATGCCTAGATCGGTGAGAACCTCTACACGCTCGTGAAAGTCGCCGAGAAGAAGAAGAGGGGCGATTGACTCCAGCGTCAGCGAGTGATTAAATCTGATTAAAAGTTAGCCACGCACTGCAAATTGTTGCACAGCGCACTCCTACTGCACCACTAACCACTATTGCATTCCAATTCTAAAGGCGCGACGCAAATCGCTGCTTCATCAAGCTGAATAGGGACTGCAAAACTGAAGCGACTTTCAATTGGAAAAATCGAATGAAATTCAAATGTCAAAGTGGCGCACCGAACTGCACAATTCGACAACTTTACACGCATTGCCAGACGTTTTCATCCTGCAGTCAGCTTACAGTACGACGAGTTGTTGTAGACGCAAAAACAAATTGTGGGGGAGGTCAAGAGGGTCAGAAAATGGGGGGGGGGATAAGATAACCAATCACTTGGCCTTAATGTTCTTGGGATAGCGGTCGGGAGAAAGTCCTTTGACGCTGAACAGACGACGAGCGCGCTCCTTAGCGCTGCCGCCGCACTTGAGGCCGCGTCGGCGCAGATCGCACTAAAATAGCGCCGACTAACAACAGTATACACGCACCCAATTTTGGACTTGGAAGCACAGAGTGTACACCCACCGTACATGCCAGTACGGGGGGGGGGTCATCCCTTCGATATGCTTTATTGAGATTATTCAAAGTAAGAAAGAAAGAAAGTTTACAAACACGGAACAGGCTGGAACACACAGGGCTACCGGGGAGAGGGGGGGGGCACGTGGGCCTCAGAGGGAGTGATCGAAGCTCACCTTCAAGTGATCCAGACCCAATTCCTCCAGCTGATCGACTGACGCGAACTTTTCCAATTCGATCGGATCGAATTGCTGATCTGCCACTGAAAAGAAAAGAAAAAGATTTGACCCGATTTTCTTTAGGGCGCTTTTACATCAGGGAATTAGTTGGATCATTTGCAAGATTTGAATGCAAGTCAAAGGCGTCTCGACAGTACATGACAGGAAGTAGCGCCATATACAAAAAGAAGTACTAAACTGAGACTCGTTATACACAAACGTAAGTTTCCATCAACACATGTTTCACAATTCGATTAAAAGTCTAACAAAACTACGGCTGCATCGCTTAAAGCGTGCATTTACAGTGTAAGCTTCATTTCTTTATAGTTAGCACCTAATCACAACTGCTTCTGAGTATTAGCTTGAGCTGCAAAAATGACCCCCCCCCCAAAGTAAGCGGAGGGGGGCTAATTATAAAGCTGGGTGGGTGGACGGCGCTAATTAGACGGTAATTAGCGCTAATTAGTACCTTGCGCATCGCCGGCCGATTTCGTCTGTTTTGCGTCCTTCTTCTTGGCGGGTTCCCCATTGGCAGTAGGCTCTTCTAAAAGAAATACTAATGCGCATTCGAGGGTAATTTGTGAATTTAATTTAAAATGTACAGAACCTTTCGATTCTTCGCTGGTCCGCCCCTCCTGGTTGGTTGTGGCGGTGTTCTCTTTGTCGTTATTCCGAGTGACTTTGTCGACTGTTGTTGTCTCTTTTGGATGTTCTTGCACCTTTTTTGTCGGTTTCACTGCCGTCACTTTTGTTAGTGGCGCCTTGAACAATGCGCCTTGGGACTTTTCAGCGTGAATTTGTTCAGCGGTATTGCTGTGGTTGTCATTGTCAGTGCTGCGTTTGGGCTCGCAACCAGTCTGTATGTCCGTTCCGTCCGTCGGTTCGTCCGTCGTCTCGCCCTCCATGAGAGAGGCGTCCAACTCGGCACCCACGTCGAAATCGTCGAACCTGAAATATTGGAAATGTGTGTGTGTGTGTGTGTGTGTGCACTTACGAATTACGATTCGCACGCACGCTCTCAAGAAAGGCGCATAATTACCGTCAACCGTATAATTAGCCTCTCCCTACAACTAGACCCCACCCCTAATCGAGCAACACCGTCTAAAAGGCACCCATCGTATGACCCAAGTGAAACAATTATCGCCCAGGGGCTAATTATAGGGTTGGGTTTACGGTATATGTTGCGGAGCGGAATGGACCAACAACAAAGCACTGACCAAAATCCCTTGGTGTCAGCACTGGCTGTCTTGGCTGCCTTCTTGCTCGGTCCAGGCGCGTCAGCATCCTCTTCTTCGTCGGCTGTTAGCTGCCGCTTATGCCCACCGGCTAGCGCTGAGCTCGTTGCCGTCTCAGCCAGTGCTAACAAACAAACGAGCAAATTATGCTACACTGCACTGAGAATCGCTTTCGGTAGGGTGGGCGCAGGGGGAGGGTGTGATTTGCAACGCCATGACCACATATCCATGATTGGACTTGAAAGGGGGGCAACGCAAATGTTGGGGAGCCAACCCCCCCCCCCCCCAAGACTGACAGGCTGACAGGCAGCGGTCAATTATGTCTGAGCTTAGAGAGGCCCCTGCGATCATAGAAGCGGCCCACACCACACGCAAACACAACATTAACACGAATGTTGAGGTCCAAAAGGACAAATATATTGACTTTCTTTGGGTTAAAGCTGATCATCATAACACCAACTACAGTCGGTGGGAGTGTTTTACCACTTTTTTGAAACACTTCCTTCACCAAAAAAATAATGTCAGCGCCAGAAATGCGAATTAGAACGCACCCCCCACACCCTCCACGTAAGTAAACAGCCCTACAATGGTGGGGGTCCCGATGTACAGGAAGGAAACATTAGAGATGCATTCAGCTGTTTTATGGTTCACATAACACCAAAAGTCCCCAAAAATATCGGTATTTATTCAGTTGCATCGCTTTGACAGACAGATTGAATAACTTTCCAAAATTCCCGGGGGGGGGGGGGTTTATTCTGGTGGACCGCCAGTACAGGTCTCTCAACCACCCCCCCCCCGGCATCAACGGCGTCCTGGGCATGGGTGTAAAGGTAGGGTGTAGGTACAGGGCACCTCCAGGTTCGGTGAATCCTGCACGAAAAAGGATCACCCCAGCTTTGGCCCAACCTGAACTTACTGCAGGATACCTACCCTGCTACCTGGGACCATTCTCCTGGGTCCATTTGATGGGGGGGGAGGGCAAAATAATAGGCGGCACGACAGTTACAGTACCCCCACCTGCGTCGACGGCGTCCTGAGTCCGTTCTATGACGTCATCGCGAGCGCGTTCGTAGTCGACATCGACGAAGTGGTGCTTGGCGGAGCTGCCGCCGTTCTTCAGACGCTCGTACTTCTCCTTCCTGCAATCAATTGGGGGAGGCGGCGCTCATTAATACCGATTGGGCGCCTAAGACGTGTACCAGGGAGGGGGGGGGGGGGGCGTCGCCCGCGCAAATTGCAGATGGGCGGGTGGACCCCAGTCCTTTCACTCTGTCAAAAGTGGTAAAGCCCTCCCCCTTGACTATTGAAAAATCCGAGATTCACCCCCCCCCCCCCCCACCCCCTCCCTCCTGGTTCGATCGATGGTCCGCTATCCTCCGATTGTCATCTCTTTATTTTCACCCAAGTTTGATGCAAAATTTGCAAAAATCAGGGTGTACGCGTCAGCGTACAACCCTAATATGTGACGACTTCTCAATGCGGCTTTTTGAATTTTCGATCGCCTATAACTTTTAATTGCCTGAACGGATTTGGACGCGTTATAGCTCAAACGAACCGCCTTCTTCTGGGGCATCGAACGCGCCATAACGCGTTTCCTTGTTTTGCTGCAAGGGGGCGATACCCCCAAAAATGTTGTGAAAACGCGGGTTTTTTTTTTTTTTCGTGTTCTCTGCCACTTTTTTGGACCGCCACTCCTGAACGCCGCTAGCGATTGGGCTAAAACTTGGCATGGATACGCAGTCTATGGTGGCAATTTCTACCTCAAATGCATTTGCTCCTAGTTGCTTCCAGTCTTGAGTTATGGCCGATTTTGCCCGATTTTTTGGACATAGCCGTTTTTTCGGCCAAAACTTTGTCAGCTATAGGCGCTTCAACCGCTCATCGGAGAGATTCGCTATAATTGTGAAAGTTGACCGCCCAGACATGTATCATTTCACTTTCAGCAATTCAGGTCGCTCCGACGTCCATGTCGCCATAGCCGAATTTTTTTGATAGTTCCGACAAGAGTAAAACTCCAAAAAATGCCATGTAAACCCCCAATTTTTTTTTGATTTTCGTGAACAATACGTCAAGGCGAGTGATTGGTAGTCAATGTTTTTAACGTTTAATCAATGGATAATGAGATATGAGCTCCTGAACCTTTAAAAAATGATTTTATTTTTAATTTTTTTTTTATAATTTTTTTGTTAAAGAAATCGGCATGAAACTTTGCAAGCGTATGCTGTATACAATCAGAAATTAATCCCCCAAATGGATTCTTTCTAAATGCCCACAATCTTGAGATCCGGAACACTTAGTAATGTTGCGTCTTGGACAACAAATCGAGAGGTCGCGGGTTCGACTCCCGCTGGTGTCTCTTCCATCTCCTATGGCCCAATGGGAAACCAATCAGTACTGCGTTACCCCACTGTCCCTTCCCATGTTGTTCCCACGACCCACGCTAAATTTTTTCAGTTTTTTTTTGTTTTTCAGGCTTTAGTATATTTTTTTGGCTGACTTTTGGGATGTGCACTTTTATGTGCAACCGCACAAGCCGCACAGGCCGCACGCGCACGCACGCACGCACGCACGCACGCACGCACGCACGCACGCACGCACGCACGCACGCACGCACGCACGCACGCACGTATGTACGTACGTACGCACGTACGTACGAACGAACAAACGCCCGCCCGCGGGCCAGCGGAGAAGCGGTGCGACCGCTGCCAGCAGAACCAGAATCACGCAGTGTCGGCGAAACTGCATTTCCCCGAAGCGCAGCGATTCCTCTTTGTGTGGCTCAACCGCTTCCAGGTCGTGAGGAACTCTGGTAATGAGGCTGTGCTCATGTTCATCTTTTCTTCGACTACTACCCGGAAGTGTTATACATTGCAGATCCACCTCAGATGCAGCGGGACGAGCGACAGATCAATGGCTTCAGCACGACCAACCAAAAAATCAGAGGTGTCCACTTTTGTTCTTTTTATTGAACGAACGTGTAGTGTGTGCATAACATGTTGGTCCGAAACATCGAGTGCTCCTTTACTTCGCTTTATCTGCCAACCTGCATGATATGATTGGCGTCAGTAATCAGTACTGTACGCAGTTTCTGTACAAAGCGAAACATTGGCATACTTTACCATAGGCAAGCAGTGGAGAATGGTGGCCGCTGCTGAGCACAGTGGCAACAGCCCAAGTTGTGGCCACTACGTCGCCTGGATTCCCAGTTGCGCTTCCACACATGGCAGGCAAAACAGAAAGTGGATAAAGGTCGACGATGCCTCTGTTGGCAACGCAAGGGCATTCCCAGCCGGGCTGAAGGGGATGACGCTGCTGGTTCTGGAGGCCCGCCACTAGTGTGCGATGGATATTTTATTTACCCCTTTGCTATGATTTGTGTGTGTGTCAGTGTGTAGGATAGAACATGGGCTGCTGGACTGTTTTCTGTGCACTTGCACGACGACGTGTACCCTTCTGTGTGCCTGCCTGCCTGCGTGCGTGCGTGCGTGCGTGCGTGCGTGCGTGCGTGCGTGCGTGCGTGCGTGCGTGCGTGCGTGCGTGCCGGTGCGTGCCGGTGCGTGCGTGCGTACGCATGGGATTCATAGACTACACGCTAACCGCTGAACGTTGTACGAGCGAACCTTTGTATAATGTGGCCAGCTTTAGCGTCTCACGGAATAGCAAGGTAGAAAACGGCGGCTGGGCTCGGTGTTGGAATGATGCGCACGTCTCTAAGCTAGCTGACTCAGCAATAGACAGCGTTCACTTTTCGATGCATCATGCACAACATTTCCTCTGCTTTTCTTCAAATATAATCACTGTTTGGCATCATGGGGATGGCTATGCTATATGGGCCATTGACGGCCGCCTAGCGTTGCCCCTAATCCAACAACAACAACAACAACAACAGCAACAAGAACATGAACAAGAACAAGAACAACAAGAACAACAACAACAACAAGAACAACAACAACAACAACAACAACAACAAGAACAAGAACAACAACAACAACAACAACAACAACAACATTCGTTCGTTCGTTCCATCGTTCGCTCGTTCTTTCGTGCATGTGTGGGTACGCTTTTTACGCCAAAGGAAAAATCTTACGAAAAAACACTGTATTAAGGAAAAATTTGCAGGCGGCTGCAAAAAAAGGAGAATATGTGACGCTCTAATGTTGCAGTCCAGTTTGGAAAAGAGCGGTATTAAGGCATGCCCCACTGCGTTCTAGCCACTTCCACACTGCAGCTGATCAACTTCAGTTTGAACAAACCATGTATATTAATCCGAACCGAACGCCGCAAAACGTCACATATTCGGCGTTTGTTGTGCGAGCCATTTCACTCAGCCAAGCCTAAACACCAAAAACGTCCATCAACTCATAGCTCATCTCCATAACAAAACGTTATCATTGCCCATCACCATGAGAGCCAAAGTATGTTTTGCATAATCAATCGGGGTGCCCTGCTAAAAACTGTGACATGTGGATTCGTGATGATGTACAGTTGGTAATGTGTAGGTAGGCGTCAGGCGAGACGTACATACGTACTACAATCCGGCTCCATTCCCTTGTGGCGTTCCGCCAAAATGACGAACTGTTTGTACAACATTCGTATCTTGTCCCCCAGCGATTTGTGTAGTGCCCTAATGCGTGCGTGTGTGCTGCGTGCTTGCCAGCCTGCCTGTGTGCGTCAGTGTATGCGCGCGTGCATGCGTGCGTGCGTGCGTGCGTGCGTTCGTGCGTGCGTGCGTGCGTGCGTGCGTGCGTGCGTGCGTGCGTGCGTGCGTGCGTGCGTGCGTGCGTGCGTGCGTGTGCATGGGGGTTCCATGGACATGTGCTAATTTCTCGCATTCGCTCTATGTAAATGTCAGTCAGTTCCAGTCACCGTTACTTTCGCAGCACATTTCCGTTGTGGGCGAACACAACAAACGCCGAATATGTGACGTTTTGCGGCGTTCGGTTCGGATTAATATACATGGTTTGTTCAAACTGAAGTTGATCAGCTGCAGTGTGGAAGTGGCTAGAACGCAGTGGGGCATGCCTTAATACCGCTCTTTTCCAAACTGGACTGCAACATTAGAGCGTCACATATTCTCCTTTTTTTGCAGCCGCCTGCAAATTTTTCCTTAATGTCTTATTCTTTGAACCCCCCCCCCCTCTCGATGTCTGGCTGCTGGCCACGTACAATCTATGCTACTAGAACGAATGCAATAATAGTCCTTTACATCTTCCTCTGTTTCTCTTCATCCCTCTTGTGCGCGTCCGCGATCCACTTTCTCAGCTTTTCTTCCTCCTTCACGTCCTTCATTCGACGGCCCGTCAGGTCGCGCGACATGTCGTTGTTCGTCGACCGATAGATACGGAACGATCGCAGCAACGAACCGAAACCTGAAAGTGATCCATTTATTGTCACGCAGCAAACACAGTTGAGTGGAGGGAAATCACACGTGCCCATGGGGGGGGGGGTATGCAACTTCCGTCTCCACCCTACCTATCCAGAATGGCTTTCCGTTCACCCCCCCCCCTGCCCGCTGGCTTTTTTTTGTCGGAACAAAAAGCAAATTTTCCTAGTAACAAACAATGGCCAATAAAATCTGCGGCGGTGGTGTATTCATGCACTTTTTGCCTAGTGTTGGTTTAAAAATTCCGATGCGAAAGAATCCATCCCGACAGTCCCGAATAATTTCAAAAACTTGGCGATTTATCTCTCTCCCCAGGGCCACTTTTCTCGGCTACCTCAGTGGTGTGGTGCGTTGGTAAGCGTCCCAGAAAAAAAAAACCAAAATAAAAACCACATACAGACCTCCTTTGCCGCCCAGTAGTCGAAAATGGACGCGAAAATGGTCGCTTTCCTTGAGCTCATCGCGCCAATTTGCCACCAATTTGCCATTCACCGTCACGTAGAACGATTCGACCGGCAATTCGAATAGTCTGTGTGTGAAAAAGATAAAACAAAAGTTTGTTGCACAGTCTTAATAACCATATTTTATGTAAATACAGTAATTTCTATCATTTTGTCATCCATTTTGTCGATTACAACCAACGGTGGTTACCTGGCGTACGTAATCCTCTCTTTGTCCATTTTAAGAGAAAGAAAAAAGCAACAACAAAAGATTTTGCGGCAATTTCTAAAATATGCAACAGATGCAACAGATGCAACAGGTGCAACAGATCACTGTTCCCGCTTCCAGTTAGCGAGGGGGGTGGGGCGGGTGGTGACGACGGCAATATTGCCACTGTTGGCAGAGAAGAAACCGTCGCGTATGCAGCTGCCTCCTCGCGGTTCGACGTCGACGGCCCTCCTTCTCCTTTGGCGGAGTCGACGCCCGTCAAAAGCCCGTGAAAGAAGCGACAAGACCAACGTCCTTCCCCAGAGAAACGGACCGTGAACCGAGCCGGTGAAGGCGACGTTTCGACGGCAGCAGAAGGGGTGTCCTTATTTCAATGATTTATGACCAGAAAATACACGTACCCAAGCAAATCGGCCCTGGTCGAGGGACAGGAAAACCTTTTGGGTTGGGGACGTGGGGGGTTTGCATAGGTGTGTAGCATATAAAAGGTAAGTGAGCAAAATCTAAATCTAAAGTTCCCGAAAGGTTGCGAGAATTCCTTGAACTAAAAGTCTGAAAATAATAAAAATTAAGTAGCCATAAAAATGGAGGAGGACTCCTGCAGTATAGGCCAGCCACACTTGAGAGATTGGCTAGTTCTCTGTTGAATGAGTATGCTCTCGTTTCTGTCAGTAGGTTGGGTCTCTCAAGCCATAGGTGGGCTCCGGGGGTGTAAGGGGGTGGGGGTGGGGGGTTACCCCCACTGGCTATAGCCATCCCGCTTTTATTGCGGGAGCCCCCCCCCCCCCCACTGGCCATCGCCATCCCTGATAACTTGCAGGAGACCCTCTTTCATTATCGAAAAATTGGGTGAATATGCGTGTTTTTGTGTCCTTTTTCAGTGTAGCGTGACCCAAAACCGCTTAAAAAGTGCTCTTTAGGCGTTGTTTTGACACATTCTGGACCAAAAAGCACCGATTTACGCGCTATTCTGGCGCGAAACTTTCCACTTCGACCCCCCCCCCCTCTCCAAAATTTCCGATCCTGGCGGGATGGCGGGAGACCCTCTCCTCCCTTCGATACCCAGCCATCCCCCTGGCTTTGACCGTGGGGGGGGGTGTTGAATCGAGAGGGTGGAGGGGTCTAGAGCCATTTCGAGTAAAATGTCCGGGATAGGAAATTTGTGAGGGGGGGGGGGCTGAAAGGGCAAATTCTGCACCAAATCATTTCCTTCTCTTCGTTGCATTGCTACGTTTGTTGACGTGTCGCGAAGCTGTTAAATGGGAAAGAATTTTGGGGTAAATTCCCGTGCTTCATTGTGCACCAACTCACCAGCATTAATTACTCTATCATTTTTGTGGCTCGTTGACAGAACGGGGAAGGTGGGGTTTTTTCAAGTGGGCGTCTCCGCTAAACCCACCCCTCCCCCTTGCAGATACATACCTATGAATTAAATAGGGTTGTTTTTGCTTTCGTTCACGTGTTATATGACCAAACACCTAATGTAACATAATTTCGACCTCGTTTTAATCCGTAGTTGACCAAAAAGTACATACGCAATTTTGTTGAACAATTTTCATTCTGTGGTCTTTTTGAGTCTGCACCCCCCCCCCCCCCTTCCTCACATGGCGGAGATTTTGAAGTCGGCGCAGAGCGCCTACGCTGGCGACGGGAGGCCCAGCGTCGTCTACTGGTCGGCCGTCGACCAATGGATCGATGTCGTCCCACCCTCCGCCTGGCACACACTGCGTGCGTTCGCGAGGTAGCGTGTGATTTACAACATGATCGTACGTGTGGAGGGGTGGGGGATTACTGTTCAGTTTTTTTGCCATGACCACGCCTCCATGAGAGGCTCTCAAAATGGGGGCTCGAGACCATGGTGGCGGGTTTGGCGCCAGCTCAAGAAGATATTCCACACAATCCACAAAATGTTTTAACCAACATGAATACCCCCACCCCACTTTTTTGGGTGCGCCGCCCCCCCCCTCCCCACCCCTTAAACCT
Source organism: Paralinhomoeus sp. GSCO2_6 (assembly GCA_030248085.1). Taxonomy (NCBI): domain Eukaryota; kingdom Metazoa; phylum Nematoda; class Chromadorea; order Monhysterida; family Linhomoeidae; genus Paralinhomoeus; species Paralinhomoeus sp. GSCO2_6. Next base: position 31,343 of record JASAMY010003846.1, read on the forward strand.
TAAAATAGGCTTAAACCTAACAGTGGCGTAGCCAAGGGGGGGGGAAGGGGGGAAGCTTCCCCCCCCCGAAATTCTCCGAAGCTAAAATTTTTTAACTTGGTACCCTCTGTTGCAAAAGTGCCAATCTGGGCATTTTCTCAATTTCAATGCAAATAATGATAAAAACGACACTAAAGAGCCAAATTTTCGCCTGCGGCGCATTGTTTTGCATTAAAAACCGTGAAAGTTCGTTACCCTACTCTAAAAAATTTGCCTGCGGCGCTATTTTTAGCACGGAAATCGACCGTTTTGACAACATTGCTAACGTTTTGGTGTGAATGTAGTCAGACAAACGAGCGCAAAGCGTGTAATCAGATTGGATGAGAGAGTGTCTAAAGCTTCCCCAGCCGAAATGGCACAATGTCCAAAAAATTCGACAGGGTCCCCCCTGTTGCAAAATTGAGAATTTGGCCGAAATTGGACTCCCCCCCCCCCGAAATCAAGTCCTGGCTACGCCACTGAAACCTAACCAATTAATTCTGAAGCTTAAGCCTAAGCAAGGACTAAACCTAAGCAGTACGAGGCGAGGCAGGTGACTTGACAAACCACCTTTTTTGGAGCGAACCCGCCCCCACTCCAACCCTTCCCCCACTCCCACCCCTCCCCCACCCCCACTCCCACCGCTCCCCAGCCCCACTCCTCCCCCACCCCCACCCCCCCCCCTCGCAAACTGGAAGCGGGAACAGTGATCTGTTGCACCTGTTGCATCTGTTGCATCTGTTGCATATTTTAGAAATTGCCGATTTTGCTGAAAAACGTCTTGCGGTAATATCCTAACGAAGTGAGAAATACGGTAGCCGAAATAAGAATTACGGTAGTCGGGCAATTTAGTTTGTTCGCCATAGGCTCAGGCTAGGTTTTAGGTTCTGATCGGGCAAGGCCGCTCTGCTGCGTTTTGTCGAGCTGTCGCTACTCTACTCTACCAATGCACTATCGTACGTTAGGGCGTAATGGCCGATCTGGATTCGATCAACACAATGGCGATCAAAAGCATTCCAGCCTGATACGCCAAGAATACACGTGTATTTGAACCAGGGGGGGGGGGGTGCCACTCGCCGAAATTTTTGAGTAACAAACTGCGCACTTTGAATAGCTCGCGCTAGGTAGGTCCTAGAAAGAAGTTGAGGATACCATTCGAAAGCTTGAAGTGTCTACTTTCCGATGGTGTTAAAAATTTTTTAAAAATGTTTGAATTTCGCGCCAAAAAATCGCTTAGAATCATTTGACTGCATTTTTGCCGATTTTGCAGCGACCATATCTCGTTATAGAAGCACCGGAGCGAAAATTTATTTAAACATTGCAAAAAGCGCTTCAGGAGACCTACAAATTCTTCCTTTAAGTCGGCGCTCTAGCGTCAACCACGAAAGAATTACAGTCAAAAAACCGATTTTTGGGCCAAAAAACGGCCCACCGCCACAACTTTGGCGACACCGTTCTCCACCGATTGACCCGAACTAAACCGAATCAGGGCGCGTTCGAACCGGCCATTCAAGGGCTTTCAAACGCGACATCGCGCGCCGCAACAGCTAAAGGCTCGTGGCTACCGCGGCGGTTTGTTTGAGTTTCGCGCATTTTTTGAGATTTTCACAAACATTTTTTAAACTGCCATATCTCAATATCAAAAGCGAAATTCAAAATTCTGTCCTTTGAGTTTCTAGAGGACATCTTGAAGTGTATGCACGCCAAATATAAAAAAAATCAAAAAATGTTTAGGCCCAGCCCACGGGGCTAGTGTGTTGTGCGCTCGATTTTTCCATCGACCTGCCAAATGTCCATCTTTGACAGCCTGGCTCGCAGCAGGCGCGCATCAGCTGGCGCTGCACAGCTGTACATGCGTAGCCTGTGTAACGTGCTATTAGCTTGCAAAACGCCGCGCTGAGCGGCCGTGGCAACAGGGCCGACAGCGCTGCTCAAAAAGGCGAAAAACCAGCTCGACCACCTGGCTTTTGCCTCACACTCCCAACACTGCACAGGTGCGCATGCCATATTTTCTCCATTCGTGCCGCTCCTCCAATACTACCCCCTTCCCAATAGTGACCCCTGGCAGCTGAAGGTTGAAAAAAATAGTGCCCAATACCCTTCCAATAGTGGGCCCAGCAGTGCCAATGGGAGTCATTTTATTCCCCTTTGTAACCAGTGCCTCTGAGAGCGCCTGTTACGTAGCTCCATTTCCAGCGCTAAATACGGTGTATTCAACTTGATTCATTATGAAAACCGCCCTGTCAGCCTCATTTTAATACACATTTGACCTCATTTGGGCCTCATTTGACTCTTTGTGACCCAATTTGTCATTCAAATTGAAAAGTTGAAGATACACAATATTGTGCCCGCTCTCCAATAGTGCTGCTCCTGGGCAGCTGACCGTTGAAACAGCAGTGCTTCTGGGTTACAATTGCAGAATTTATAGTACTACAGTTTGCGCGTGGTTTGTGCGCGAAAACATCTATTCCTTCCTTCACTAACACAGCGCCATTTAGCTATTTTATGGTAGTATGGCACATCAAAATACACAAGAGCACGTACTTTATCATTGTAGGTGAACATGTCTAAAACAAGTTTTGAAAAACTCTGGGATGGTGGGCACTTTCTGGGGGGGGTGGGGTTAAAAACTGGAGAAGGGGATCTCGAGAGGAACAGATACCTAGGTACTTTTTGGTCATTTTTAGTAAAAAATACCCCATATAAACCCTAAAAAAGGTACTTCTTAGTCGACATACACTGTAAACGCAATATAGGTATATTTTGGTCGACTTTGATCAAAAACACTACAAAACACAGTGTGTTTCTATTTGGTAGTAGGAGCAACTTTTTAAAAATTCTGGGGGGGGGTCACACAAACCAGGGGCCATACCTGTTGCTGGGAGTTAGGGCCCCACTATTTTTCAACACTCCCCCCGCCCCCCAACCCAGAGTTTTCTCAAGAGATTTTTTTCACCATGTCTAAAACGATAAAAGTGGGTAAATGTTGGTGTATTTCAGTGCTTTTCAGTGTTATATGACCATTAAACAGCTAAATAACACTGTTTCGACCCTATTTATACCCATTTGACCAAAAAGTATCAGTATATGTAACAAATGGCCAACTACCCCCACACTTTTTTGCTCCAGACAATTCCGCCCCCCCCCAATCGGCCATTTACACCCCCTCCCCACTCTGCCAGACCCAGTTGCAGGTATTGGGAAGGTTGGAGAGACTGTGGGTAGGGTCAAACCCAGAACCTGTGGGACGCCCCGCCCCCCTCCCAAGCCCCACCCCAGTTACAGGTATGCTTCCCCACCCCAGTTACAGGTATGCTTCCCCCCCCCCTTAATCACTGATTAGAGTGCGTTAATATCTGGGAAACAGCAAAACAATGTTTCTTTAGGCCACCGTTTGGGGGGGGGGGGGGACGCGTCACTGGCCACACCATTGATGCCCTTCCCCAGACCCTTTAGGATCCATCAATGCAGCAAGGCATCAACGACTAGTTTGCGAAGATAACTGTAGTATGCTGCGCACCTGTGCATTGTTGGGAGTGTGAGGCAAAAGCCAGGTGGTCGAGCTGGTTTTTCGCCTTTTTGAGCAGCGCTGTCGGCCCTGTTGCCACGGCCGCTCAGCGCGGCGTTTTGCAAGCTAATAGCACGTTACACAGGCTACGCATGTACAGCTGTGCAGCGCCAGCTGATGCGCGCCTGCTGCGAGCCAGGCTGTCAAAGATGGACATTTGGCAGGTCGATGGAAAAATCGAGCGCACAACACACTAGCCCCGTGGGCTGGGCCTAAACATTTTTTGATTTTTTTTATATTTGGCGTGCATACACTTCAAGATGTCCTCTAGAAACTCAAAGGACAGAATTTTGAATTTCGCTTTTGATATTGAGATATGGCAGTTTAAAAAATGTTTGTGAAAATCTCAAAAAATGCGCGAAACTCAAACAAACCGCCGCGGTAGCCACGAGCCTTTAGCTGTTGCGGCGCGCGATGTCGCGTTTGAAAGCCCTTGAATGGCCGGTTCGAACGCGCCCTGATTCGGTTTAGTTCGGGTCAATCGGTGGAGCAAACGGTGTCGCCAAAGTTGTGGCGGTGGGCCGTTTTTTGGCCCAAAAATCGGTTTTTTGACTGTAATTCTTTCGTGGTTGACGCTAGAGCGCCGACTTAAAGGAAGAATTTGTAGGTCTCCTAAAGCGCTTTTTGCAATGTTTAAATAAATTTTCGCTCCGGTGCTTCTATAACGAGATATGGTCGCTGCAAAATCGGCAAAAATGCAGTCAAATGCTTCAAAGCGATTTTTTGGCGCGAAATTCAAAAATTTTTTAAAAAATTTTAACACCATCGGAAAGTAGACACTTCAAGCTTTCGAATGGTATCCTCAACTTCTTTCTAGGACCTACCTAGCGCGAGCTATTCAAAGTGCGCAGTTTGTGATTCGCGCGCTCCATTATAAACTGTTCGAGTGGCACCCCCCCCCCCCTGATTTGAACCTTCCGCGCCTGACACAATGCAAAATTCCAGAACGGAGGGAGCCAGATAACAGAACAGTGTGATGACGCGGCGCGAGTTAGAAGACCGGAGGCGTATAAATGGGCCTTAACAAAGCTGATTGATCACTGAGATCCGCATTCTTCATTTTCTATTGCCCAACCATCACTTCAATCTAAAGCGTGCGATTCCCTCCATGAAATGTCATTTAGTAATGGTTGTGCAGTGTGTGTGTACACAGTACACACCATTGAAGCGTAAATACGGTACTGCTTGCTTTTCCCATGTGTACATTTATAATGCAAATCATACTCCCTGCTTCGCGTAGCACTATTGGAGGGGGGGTCCATGACCATTATTGTTTCAACCTCTCGGCACATGGGGTGCAGTCTTGGAGAGCGGGGCCCTATTGCAGGATTTACGGTAGGATAAAGTCCAAATGGTTACTGTATGTCTGGGTACCGCTGCACGTGCAGATCATAGTCGTCGGTGTCCTCCATCTCGTGTCCGTCGAGGTCCTCTTCGGTGTAGAAGATGCAGGGCAGGCGCAGTGGCGGCCTCGACTCGGCCACCGCCGCGCAGCGGTTCTCTGAACGACACGCGCCTTGTCCTCGTCTCTTCGGTGCACAACCATGTACATATAGCTAAGTTCAAATGCAACATGACATGACAGCTGTTGCAGTGTGGTGGGTGGAAGGGCTTTCGCGATGCTACGCAAATGCCGCGTCTTTTGAGAGTGAGACACGCATCGTACAGTGTAGTGTACAGTACAGAACGTACGTACAGTAGATCCGCCATTGAACGCCCGGCCCAATGATCCCCCCCCCTCTCCAATGAACGCCCGGGGCAGAGGTCAGTTGAACGAATGAACGCACCATCATTTACATTCGTATATTCAGCATTCAGCACCTGTAGCAGGGGGCTCAGTTTTCTGGGGGGGGCTCAGTTTTCAACATCTGCTGTGCATTCCGCTCCTCCAAACATACCACAAGAGACCTGACCGTCCATCGAACAGCCTGTGATCGTTCCACCAGGACAGGGTATGTCGAGGGAGAAAACAACTGAATCGCTCGTACTGTAGTTGTTGGATTAGGGGTAACGCTAGGAAGCCGTCAACGACCCCATAGCATACCTAGGTATACCCATCTCCATGACGCCTTCCTGTCTAGAGCCGCATAAATGGCCAAAGACATGCGGAAGAACGCCAGCTGTAATCTAGGGCAGAGACAGCACGAGAAAATCTAGAATCGCACCCACAAGCGTGCGCACAAGAGACCGATTCTCAACCACTGGAACTGTACCATCCGCTGCCGTACTGTATGTTCCTAAACACATTGTACTGCCGTTTGGATCTACGACGAGTGGTTAAGTGGTAAGGCGTCGTGCTCGCCGCGCTCGTGGTCGGGGGGTTCAACTCCCGCCACTGTCACTGAGTTACTAATCCCTTGAGCAAGCGATGAACGCTCCCATTGCTTCGGGTGAGGGCTTGTGCCCGAACTCCGTACCAGTTGGGCGTGCCACCTTCCGTTGCTAGCAAGAACGCCGTTGTGCTGCAGTGACGTTCGCGTTGGGTCCTTGTGTGCGCCAAATAAAACAAGGAAAGAAACAAGCATGAAGAAGCCGTGTCTCTTTGTCTCACCGAAGTTGACTTCGCAGAACGCGAACGCCTCCCTCCCGTCGATGGGCACTCCGCAGTCGTGGTCCGTCCACGTGCCGTCCCACTCGAAGATGACGTACTCCTTCGCGTCGGACGTCCAGCTGGCGGTGAAGGGCAGCGTCGACGTCTCCACCACCGCCACACCGTGCTCGGTGTCGTACTCGACCAGGGACCCTTGGCTGCCGGCCACCTTTCGCAGACCCGTCAACGCGTAGCCGTCGCGTTTGTCCGGCGCGAGCCAGTCGGTAAAAAGCTGCATACACAGGCGTAGGCGAAACGGGGTCTGCCTCCGCCAACTACCTACCGTAAATCCTCCAATTTTGCCCCCCCCCCCCGGAGCACTACTCTTTTATCCCAGGGGGCACTACACTTTCAAACTTGCCTTGCCCGGGGGCACTATTGGGGAGGGGGGCTACACTGGAGGATTCACGGTATGCATCCCGCCACAACCAACCAAATTCTGCGCTATATAGTTCGCCATGAGGTGGTCGACCGGCGCGGCCAGACGCGCCCAGAGGTGGTCGGGGAGCCAAGACTGTGCGATGGAGCGGCAGTGCGATGACGCCTTGTCGTAGTCGTATGGGTTGTCCGCGCTGATAGTGCCAGTCCGACCGCTCCCGAGCATCGTGACGCTGCGGCCGGGCGCCACCGCGTGGAAACCCGGAGGCGTGCACGCTGAATGGCGCCAGGGAATTGGGTTCTAGTCCCTTGCGCCCTTCTTGTCGCCATTTCAACGGCCCTTACTCCCTCCCCTGACGCCCGCGACGGCCACGTAGTACATTTCGGTCTCGTGCTCGGTCAAGTTGCGCATGTGCCCAGTGTCGGTGTCGTGGAGCACGCAATACCAATTGGTGTATGCTCCAGCCTGAATGGCAGTATTGCGCACGCAGAATTTTTCAATTGGGTGTTGGGGCAACGGGGCGTCCTGTTCACAAAACCTTGAATGGCGTTTTTTTTATCTTCTGGCATTTAAATTGAGTAGCATTCATATTTAAATTGAGTAGCATTTATACAGGGTTATTCTTTTGAGTGCCACTAATTTTGAACAACTCAATCAAACGACAAGCTATTGACCTGAAATTTTAACTGTAGGTACGCAACACTCTAAGGTTTTGTTGACAACTGGCCCCATGTGAATCCGTTTTGGAACCAGTGCATGGCACTCGTTTGAGTTTGCATGGTACTTTCCATTCCTGCCTGGTGCTTTAAGCGTGTTGCTTGCATCTCTCTGCTACTCGATGAGTCATTTTTCGGGCAACCACGCTTTCCCATACCACTTTGGAATGCCCTGTATCGGTACTTATCATTGCATGCCGAGTTCGCCATGTTTGCTCGAGTTCAAGCAATCATTCCTCACACAGCAAAACAAAAATGATCGTAAAATGGCTTAAGATGCAATCGAGTGTAACTCGCGGGTTTCAAAACGGACTCTCACGGGGTCAATTGTCAACAAAACCTTAGAGTGTTGTCTACCTACAGTAAAAATTTCAGGTCAATAGCTTGTCGTTTGTCAGAGTTATTCAAAATTAAAATGTGGCACTCGAAAAAAAAAAACGCTGCTTGAGTACGCACCTGCTGGATGGCGTACTTCCAAACGGTGCAATTGGGATTCGCAATGCAGGCATCGCAGCAGGATTCCAAGCTGATCTCAGTGCTGTTTTTGATGACTTCCAGTTCATGTTCATGGTTGTGTGGGGCCACAGAGTACGTGAATCCCGTCAAGTAGTGGCAGCCGGAGGCTGAATTTAAGATTACCGTAAATCCTCCTAAGAACGCCCCCTCCAATGGACGCCCAGGGTAGAGGGTGTGTAGGTTGAAAAAATAAACGCCCACTCTCCAATGAACGCACAGGGTCGTGCTTTGGAACACACAGTTATGCAATGAAATGCTAATCAAAACAAATATTGCTACGCTGTATTCTATGTTTGGGTCCTGTATGTATATTGCCTGTACACACTAGAACAGCCACTGTTTAGCCGCTGCGGAAGGCGATTTGCACTAATAACTGTACAATTTTCATGTTTAACTAACGATTATTGGGTCTGCACAGCATTGTGGCAACGCCATTTCGTGGTTGAATTGATGAACCCCCCCCCCCGCTCCCCTCCAATGAACGCCCAGGGTAGAGGATGGGTTGAAATAATAAACGCCCAGGGCGTTCATTGGAGGATTTGCGCTATCAATAATCAGGACGTTGAGTAAATCACAACTTTAGTGAGTAATAGGGTTAATGTAAAAGAATATATACCACGTTATTACATTGGCCAATGTTATTATTACGTTACGTTACGTTACGTTATTACGTTATAAATATTACGTTATTACATTACTTGCTACAAGGCACGTTACGATGCTTGGCGATGAACGCAGACCTGCCTGAATCAGCAGAAGGCTAGCTATGACTCCAGCACTTCCCATGGCAAGACTTCACGACAACTCTTTCGACTTTGAAACCTTCTTGACAATTATTAATTGAAGTCACAAACATGCGAGATATACCTACCACAAACTCACCAAAATCCATTGCTCTGGCACGCAATTTTAGATTACAGTTGAACGTGTCGTTGTGCAAGATATTCTTTTCAAGGGTTACTCTCTGAGGGCTCATTAATCAATGCGAAATACATAACAAATACGGTCGGTAAACAATAAAGACATACCGCAAACATCTGCAATTAGCCTTCTGGGGGGCAAATTACCTCTTTGGAGGCGTAGGAGGGACCGTAATTCGAGGGGGGGGGGGGCTAATTAGGATTTACGATACACACCGAAGAGAGCTGCAAAGCACATATGGTATACCATGTATTCGTTCAAGGTACCCATCGATTCTCTCGCTCGTTTGTACGTTTTCAAAGTGTGTCAAATGGCAGTACTCCTGTAGGTGGAGCTAGGCAACGAACAATAAAGGATAGTGCATGGGAATTCGGGAATTCCCACTCGACGCAAGCGCCGCTCATGGCAACGCCAGCCACGCGTCGCACGTCAGCTGCGATTGCTCTCCCAATTCACCATTCGACTGGCGCAACCCAACAGTCGGTGGTTATTCAATTCGAAGGCGGGTTCACCGCAGTGAGACGCCGCCCTCACGACGGACTTTCAAACGCGCGCGCGTTCTTGGTTTATACCGGAAGTGTGACTCATGGCTTGAGGAGGAGTTTGGTAATATCGTCCAGTATTTCTCTAACAAATACACCACACTGATTTGCACACGGCTGCACAACCACTTTGCGTGCGTATGTAGATAACGTGACCAGTTCCACAGTGGGCAATCGTGTCACAGACCGCAGCCGAACTGCACGAGACTCTCGGTGAATTCCTTCAGCGCGCCCGGCTCGCATTTCCTCTCGATGTCGGCCTTGAGACAGCGGAAGAAGTGGGGCACGCCCTCGCACTTGCGCTGGTGGTCGTCAGGGAGGTTGGGGCCGCCGACGAAGCGCTGACAGTCGCGGCGCTCGTTCTCGAGCAGACTCATGACGCAGTCGTAGTGGTGCATGAAGCCCTGGATGTTGGGCGGACTGCAGACGTAGCCGAACTGCGCGTTGACGAACTGCACGAGCGCGTCGGCCGAGGCGCACGCGACCAGGGGCTCGAAGCCGCACTGCAGGTAGGCGTTGGCGTACTGGTCGCACAGCTCGAGCAGTCGGCCCCTGGCGTGCTTGTAGAGCGGCAGAGAGAGGTTGGCCAGCGCCGGCTGCGAGGCGATCGCCGCCTCGTACTCGACAAGCAGCGGCTGGAGGCAGCTGCGCGCCGCCGCGCGCAGCGTCGGCGTGCACTCGCCCACGCGCAGGGGCGGCTGGGCCGGCGCTCGCTTCTCCGTCGCCTCCGCCTGGTTGACGAGCACCGCTGCGGCGTCGAGGCTCGTCGACGACGCCAGCTTCTTCTGCGGCCGACTCTTGATGACGTCCGAGATGCCGCAGCCGAAGTTGAGGATGGCGCGCAGGAAGAGGGTCAGCGCCTCCTTGGGACAGCGCTGCGCGACCGGGCCCTCCATGCAGTCGTAGTAGTCGGCCATGCCTGCGCACTTGTCCCGCTGGCCGGGCGCGTTTCGGCCGGCCAGGAACCCGAGGCAGCGGCCCTGCTCCAGCTGCACCGCGTGCAGACAGTCGTAATAGAAGAAGAAATCGGCCTTGACCGGGCCGCAGGCGAAGCCCAGCAGGTTGTTGACAAACGAGACCAGTTCGTGCCGGCGACAGATCAAGCCCAGCTCGTCCTCGCTCAGACAATCGTCGAGCGTCACCTGAACGCAGACCGTTTATCGATTTGGTGGGCTGTCTCTGCGTCTATGGTGTGGTGATGCGTGGGTGCAGCCTCGAACCTGCAGAACGTCGCAAAGCTCCAGCAGGTCGGTGGTGGAGTAGTTGAAGAGGGGAAAGACGGCGCGTCGCTGGCTCGGATTCCGACGGTGGATCTCGTCCCAGCGTCTACACGAAAAGAGATGATCGTTTACGACAAGGTTCAAGCAGCTTTGGGTAAATGGGGCACTGCTTAAAAAAGCTACCTAGAAACCTTTTTCTGCAGACAGCACCGTCTGAGCAAGCCTGATTTACCGCTTACTTAAAAAAATGTTTCAAGAGACGCACAAAGCTCTGTGCAATGCCTACATATCTAGTTCTGTACTCTGTAGAAACTGCACGGGGATACAATTCCAAGGCAAAACCGGCGCGTGAACTCACTTGGAGAGAGGGACCATGCAGCGTCCCACTTGACGGACACGCTGGCCCACGCACCGCGCCTCCAGTTGCTCCAACTCTCCTTGGATGCCCAGCGTTGGAGCGCTGGCCGTGCTCCGACTCGGACCACGGGTTGTGGTTTGTGGCAAAGACGTTGAGCTGGCGGCGGCGGTAGTTTCATTCAACAGGATCATCGACTGGTTGGACGCCAGCTGCGCGCTGCTCAACTCGAGAGAGTCACCGCCGCCGCCGCTGGCATTGACGTGGGAAAAGAGGGCGCTTTCGTTCCCAAAGTGGAACATGATCTCCAGCTTCTCCTCTGACGACGACGACGCGCTTTTCACTTCTTCCGACTCTCCCGAGTCGTCATCGTTCGAGAATTCGAGAGTCTGCGCCGACCGCAGCAGCAATTCGGGCAGCTTTGGCAGAGGGCTGTCCTCCTCGGGCGAATCTTTCTTCTTCTGGTTGGAGCTGCTCGCTTCGGCCCTTCTCTCCTCCGCGGCCCTGGTGATGTTGGCTAGCTCCTCGGGGTCCATCATCATCAGGCCCGGACCGGGAGTGACCGTCGCTCTCGTCGCCATCGAGTGGAACTCGACCCCGGCCGTCGTCGATGCTGAAATGCACACATTGACGCATGAGTACGGCAATTCCCCCCCCCCCCCCACGCCCGCATCGAGAAATGGAAGTCAGACCACCCTATTTTGCTTTTCGCATTGTTGTTGTTGGATTAGGGGCAACGCTTGGAGGCCGTCAATGGCCATTACTTAGCCAACAAAAAGCGCCTTCTTGCCTAGAACCGCATATAGTTTGCCAAACGAATTCCATCGAAAGGAAAGTGCTCGATTCACATTGATTGATAATTTGAAAAAAGGTCAGGGTCAGGAGGCGAGTCAAAATGAAACTGATTGCAGAATAAGATGGCTAGTATACCTGTACCGGACGAAACATTTATTGCTGTCGTGGAGGTAGTCTTCGGCTCTGTTGGGTTGGGGTCAAGCCCGAGTTGCACTGAAAGGATCTGTCATGCTTCACTTATTTGGTAAAATTGAATATTAAAACGATTAATGCGTTAATTAAATCAGAGTGAAGGTTTGGTGCTGACCTGTAGCGGGTTCGTCTTTTGTAGGTGTAACAAAGATCATTCCGGGTCCTTTCGTCGTCGTCAATGGCACGTCTAAATAAATGTTTCAAGTGCAGTTAATCTTGTTGATACACGTACGTATTGACGTTGAATACGTTGAAGCGTTCATTCGTTAGCCAACAAATATCGGAGAGTGCGTGAAGGACCATGTGCAAAAGTACCGTATTACATCCAATAGTGCTTTCGCTATAACCTCTCCTTATTGGCTGTGGTCCAGGAGAGCGGAGCACTGTTGGAGCATAAACAGACGTACCGTATTCACAGCCGAAGTTGAGAATGGCTTTCTGAAACACGAGTAGGCCGTCAGGTCCGCACGATTCTCGCATCGGCAGCTTGGCGCAGTCGTAGAACGCTGGCACCCCTCGGCACTTGTTCTCCTGCGGGTTTGGTGCGAGAGAATTTCAAATTTCAAAGGTCCATGGAACAAAGCCAATTTTGAATTTGCGCGCGTACAGTATACCTCCTTGCCAGGCATGGGCTCGCCGCGAATGGGGCGCTGGCAGACGGCGTTCTCGAGCATGACGCTTTTGAGGCAGTCGAAGTGCGACAGGATCTAGACGGATGCGGGTGAACAGCAGAAAATATTCGTTTTAACAAGCACATCTGGTGCTATATGAAGCCCCAATTTCATCTTGAGTGTGCGCCAATTCTTTTCTAGAGAAAGGAGGGGTACGTTTATCCATGGTGTTGAGTGGGAAGGTGTAAAATTCATAGGGCATACCGATTTGTGGTGTACAGGCCTACATAATCCGTTCCTGTGGGGTATGGACGCAGTCAAAGATACGTATGTACGTATAGACATTGTAATCACTTATGCTGTATCTGGTGTGGTGTTGAAAAGAAATGCTTCACGTCTAGTATGTCATTACCGCTTCTTGTAGTTGTAGTATGTCATTACCGCTGAGTAGTTGTTGAGCATCACAGCTAATGCACCATTCCACAGTCTGCACCTGCCATTGAGCAGAGCGGGCAGGTAAGGCCTACTGGTAGGGAATCGGCCTCTTGCGCGCACGGTTCTGGGTTCGTTTCTCGATGAAGCCACTAGCTCGAAGACTTCCCTCTCAATGGACTTTCTCGTGGCGTCGCTACCCTAGATTACAGATGGCGTTCTTCCGAATGACTTTGGCTAATTTGAGGCTCTAGACGAGAAGGCGTCATGGAGATACATACAGGGTGGCGCACTCTCGAGAAAAAATGTGTTTGTCAGCAAATAACTGCCGCGTGCGTTGACTGATTTCACTCAAATTCTTGTTACTGGTTGCCGACAACCTAACTTAGACTTTCCCAAAGTTTTGTTCCAATCGGTCAAGTTTTTGCGTTCAAAATGGCCATCGTCGAAATCAATCACAGCGTCTGGTCGCAGATCGAGGCATTTTCGCACAGAAGTCTGCTTCGAAGTGAGCAAAGGCGTTCTCCAGGGCCTCCTATAGCTCATCAACATTATTGTGATAGCCAACTGAACCGGTCTCAAAAAAAAAAAAACGTTGCACCGTCTTCTGTGAGTTGGCGCGGAAACTGTGAGTGGAATTCTGTGAGTAACGGAAACTCCTTTGTAAATCAGCGTACACTTTCAGCGTCATTTTCAGGTCTGGAAAATTGTTTCATGAGATTAATCCACTGATATACTAAACGGTTTGCCACTTTTACTTTACTTCTAAAAACAAACTTTCGAACAGTCAAAAGAGAAAGTTAACATTCCTGGAAACTTAAAAATTCGGCGCTCAACCTGTTCAACAAAACTAAACGGATTAAAGCGAAACTTTGAGAAAGCCTAACTTAGGTTGTCGGCCACCAATGGTCATAATTTTAGTGAAATTGGTCAATGCACGCAGCAGTTATTTTCCAACTCGAGGGTGCGCCATCCTGTAGCTGGGTATGCTATATCGGTCATAGACGGCCTCCTAGCGTCGCCCCAAATCCAACAGCAAAGTTTCACTCCAGCAATGGCAAGTCTCCTTGGAGCCAGCAGATCGAGCAAGCCCTTCACTGCACACACAGCACTCAGTCTTCTCACCTGCACAGCATTCTCACTGGCACAGAAGAAATTCATATGGGACTGGATGAACTGGACTGCGGACTCGTTGGCGCAGGCCGCGAGTGCACCTTCATCGAGACACGTGTCTCGGATCTCCAGGTACAAGTCGCACAGACCCAGCACCTGAATCTGTCTTTTGTAAGCCGCTTCCTAATACTAATACTGACTTTGAGGGTATTTGTAGGTAATCAATCAAACTGTGACGTGTGAGCTCAATGCGTACCTGGAATTGGCTTGTTCAGACGTGGCTCGCTAGTTCAAAGTGTAAGTACATAAGCGATAGAAAAGGGCAAACTCTAGATTACACAGAAGAACGAAAAAGTAATGTCGTCGTTCTCCCATTCGAATATGACTAGCACTTGAAACCTTGTTACAACAAACAATTGTTACACAAGAAAGCGTGGGCAGGCGTGCAATAAGCGCGAGAACGCACCGCCTCCATCTCGAAGTTGAGCAGGGGAAAGACCAGGTCGCTGGCGAGCGGCTTCTGCGTCCTGATCGCCTCCCAGAAGTCCAGCCAGGGCGTGAGGCACTCCGCCACCTTCTTCGAGTCACACGAGTTCGCTGCTGCAACGTCCCGATCTGGATTGCGTTCTACCCGATGTGTGCGGACAGATACGGGCCATAGTGTAATAGGTATACGCACAGTGCACACGGGCAGCGGATGGCCTACAGGTAGAGAATAGGCTTCTTGGGTTCGATTCTTGGGCACCCGTTAATGAGAACTTGCCCTTCAGTGGATTTTTCTCTAGTTAGATGCCCTAGGTTACAGCTAGTGTGCCAGCTAGTGTAGTGGTTAGCATACAGGACAGAGACAGGGGTTCAAATCCCAGCACTGCAATCGCCATTTTCCACAATTCCATTTTCCATCTTTAATTCTGCCTGTTTTTCGGCTGTATACATAGTAGGTTATATGCCTCGAACTGGAGGACATCATGGATATGATAGCACATTCTATATGGGCCCCTGAAACTGCCCTCAATCAGACAAACAACAACGACACATTCCACACTATTGCGCCCGCACCTCGCTGCTCCTGTCCATTAGCGACGGGCGAAAGCACCAGCAGACAAATGACGACGCCCACTACCCCCAATTCGGGTCTTGCCCCCGTCATTTTTTTCGTCTTTGAACTCTGTCCTCGGAAGGAAATGACAGCCGCCAGAGGCCTTCGTCGGAGTCGAGCGCGCGAGCGCGCGTGGATACGCACCCAGTGGGAGTGTATCTCTTTTACAGGCCGACCACCCGTCAAATGAGCCGTCTCCCCCCCCCCCCTCTCCCTGCCCCTAACCCCCGCGGCGGGGCGTCTAAGTGGGGCATCTCAACCCCTCGCGAATTCGCCTCGCGCGCGCTCGCGTAAATTCAAAGAGCGAACTCACGCGAAACGCGGCGGCGGCGACGCCAGCGTCCCACATTGACTTCCCCCTTCCCGTTAACGGCGCTCCGACCTCAATACGGATGGGGTCGTCGTCGCGATTGAAACTGAGCCCCCTCGTCAGCATGAACTATGGGGGCGCGTCCTCAAAGGGACAGCCAGAGTAAACTGGGCTCGGGGATTAGGTCGTCCGTTATGACTGACGACGCCGTCACAATCGAATCCTCCACGGTGTAACAGCGGTAACGGACGGTCGGAGAATGAATGGCGTGCGCAGTTCGGCGAATACACACTTCGGAGATTCCTGCACAGTCTACAGTGTTGTGTACATGCGTATGTGCAATGTATATATATATATATATAATATATATGGTATGTGTATGAGTGTACAAACACAAACTAAAATACCGTAAATCCTCCAATAGTGTCCCCTCTCCAATAGTGCCGCGGCCCTGGGAAAGGAGAGATTGAAAGTAGAGTTGTTAAGTTTTTTCAACCGTTTTTTTAGTACGGTTATTTTAAACTACAGCTGGCGATTAGCCAAAACTAGGCGCCACCTGCGCATGACAAGCACAAGTTCCGCTGTAAAAAAACGAGCTGAACTGCTACATACATCGTTGACTGCGGAACATGGTCTACATCATACATGGTGTACATGGTGTGTACGTGTGCATGGTGCATTCTGGTTTATGCTCCTCCAAGCTTGTTTTGAAAGCTTAAGAGTATGAAATCATGCGAGAGTGCTCTACTATACGTTCTACATATGTTAGCCCTCTACTTGGTCCAGATAACGTTCGGAGGAGATTTCAAAAAAAGCAAAAAAAAACGTTCTACCTAATTTTATTTTAAGAAAACACCCGAGTTTGCCATTTGTTTCTTTTTACAACTGTAGTTGAAAGTAATGGTGCTCCAGGGGCACTATTGGAGGATTTACAGTGTTGGAGGAAGCCCAGGTCAAAGAGCAGTTCCGCTTGCAGTGCAGTTTACTTTTCACTCTATCGAAGAACATTTGAAAGCAGCTGTCGTTTCAAGCGCAGATTGACCGCTACAAGTTACACAACGAGAGCTATATCGATCTGTATCGATGTTTCATAAACAGATGAATGTACCGATGAACAGATGATGTATCAATGAACATTTTCTCTTGCAATACACTTTACTTTTCACTCTATCGAGGAACATTTGAAAGCAGTCGTCGTTTCAAGCGCAGATTGACTTCTACAAGTTACACAATGCGAGCCATATCGATCGGTATCGATTGCTTTCAGAACTTCAGCTTGGCAGCGTGCACGAAGACGAATCTCTTTAGGGTAGGGTGCACGGCGTAGTGGAAGCAGGTGTGGCGGTCGGTGTCGACACGCTGGAAAAATAAGCGGAACTTGTCGATCGTGAACACCGACACGTTCCAGCCGTCGGCGTCGCTCAGGGAGGCGCGGATCGCGCTCGCGAGCGCCTGGAGACTGCCCGCGGTGTCGGCGTCGATGATGGTGCGGATGGAGCGCAGCAGACCAAGGTCCGCGCACAGATCCGCCATCGGTTCTGCGCAGCGAACAAACAATGGCCTCAGGCCGCAAGCACAGGCATGGCAGCAAGCAAACTCAGGTCATGCTATGGGCAGGGAGGCAGGCACGCGCGCGCACGCACGCACGCACGCACGCAGGCACGCACACGCAAAGAGCCAGTCTGCAAATAAATTTAGGAATTTTGTCTTGCTACCCAGTAGGCACTCGACATCTGCCGCTTCCCCGGCCGGAGTGGAGGGCACGAAGTAGCGGCGCGGCGCTTGAGCGACACCGCTTCGTCTAGTAGCTGAACAACCGCTAAAGAATTAATCTGGTGAATTTTTCACTTTCTAGATTCAGTCTACCGAAATGCACGTCGCCGTCATCCTCGCACTCCCAGTCGACTTTGACGCTTTTTTTAAAGTAGAACACGCCCTTCTCTTTCGTCTGCGCCGTGAGCAGGCAGAAGTTGGCGCCGATGACGGAGTCGCCGGAGACGGCCAACTGCTCGGTGTAGCCGCCAATCGTCGACCAGTCGGCGTCCTCATCGTCCCCCTTTAGGCAGTGCGTCGGAGCGGCGGGCGCCGCCACAGGAAGCGCTGCAAAGAGCGACAGCGCGAGTACGGAAAAGGCTATGGTTGCCCACCCCCACACTCCCAGTAGTATAGTCCCCTGCCTCTTTGAGCTTATTTGCCTTCTTCCTGCATCACCTACATACCCTCCAATAGTGGCCTTCTCTCCAATAGTCCACCGGGCCGGGTAAGAAGAGGTTAAAAGAACAGTGCCCCAGGGGCACTATTGGAGGATTTACGGTACCAATATGCGACTCACCGTCTAAAAAGGTACTTGTTGTCAGTGTTTGCACGTGTGTATGATGTGAGTGTATGTGTAATGTCACGTGAGAGTGTCGCTTCCTACGGACCAGGTGAAGGCCGATTACAGGTGGCTGTGGATTGACCGTATGTAACGCTGCACACGTCTTAAGCGTGACGCACAAAGCATGGATCTCGTTGCCATCTCGTCGATTCTCACGCTCATTGGAGAGTTGAGCAATTGGTTCTCCAATGGCAGTGTGCCGAGTTTGACGGCGACAAAGACGAAGTAGTCCTCGCCAGCGCCCGGGTAGTCGACGACGCAGACGCCGGGGTCCGTGTACGTCTTGAAGACGACCTTGCCGAAGCCTTCTGACTAAAAGGCAAGATTGTAGAGCGACTACATGTACAGTCTAGCTCACGGCTAGGTAGGAAAGTCGTCCCTTCACCCCTGTGAACGAAAACCCAATTCCGTGCTCAGGGGTTCGACTCCCACCGCGTGCCACTGAGTTACACTGATCCCGTTGCGCATAAACGCTACCATTGCCTGGGCTGCTCATTCCTGCTCGTCAAGGGAATTTGCCACACCTCAACTACCGATGTACATATGGTAAGCCCCTTGTGGCGTAAATGATGGTGACGTGAGTGAGCCTGTCCCGCCAGATCGTCAATTGTTGTCACCCGCTCTGTGCTGGATTGGTGTACATAGTGTCAAAAAAATAATAAATAAATAAAACGATATCGCTGTCGGAACAATCCATTTTCGAAACCAGCCTTTGCGACGAAAATGGCGTACTGGCCACCAGTCAAGAGCTTGGCCATCCTAGCGAACGACCGGGCCGTTTTGGAAACCTTGGCCAACAGCTTGCCCATTTCGCGTAGCTGCCGATTCTCGCAGAGGCCGATCAACTTGTACGGATCTGAGCCATGTCATTGACAGCTTTATTTGGACTAGGAAAAATGCGACTCCACAATAGGGAATGGCCAACATGGCTGGTGCGTACGTACCTACATTGTAACTTTTGTCCTTGGGATGCATTGTACTTTCACACTTGCGAAAGACAGGACGGCAAACGATACACTGTGCACTTTTAAAAATGCACAATTATAGGTGAATTGGAAGTACACAGTGCAGTATACAATACATATGCACATTATGTACAGTACATACATACCTCTTGCATGGCACGGCTGTGGCCCTGGCTCGCTCAGTGCTTGTGCGAAGCCCGAATTGCCTAGAGGTTTTGGAAGTACAAGTACGGTAAATCGTCAATATAATATTCCCCACCCTCCAATAGTGTCCCCCTACAACAGCTACACCCACTAATTTGAGACGAGCGACTATCAACTATAAAACGAACAAGAAATATCCGAAACGGCAATTCTGACAGTAAAGTTTGCTTTGCGATTCTGAAATTGCACTCCCACCCCCCCCCCCCCCTAAAAAAGTGGTGCCCCGCGGGTAGTCCGGTAGTCTTTGTCCGGTCGTCACGCTCTCGCACCAACGGTCGCGGTCTTGGGCTTGCAGCGAATGTCGGCATAGAAATCGACTCTGGTCGTCCCCGCGTCCGTCAGACCGTAGCAGAAGCGTCCGTCGTCTCGTCGGACGCCTCGGTGGGCCGTTTCCAGTTCCCCCACCGTCTCGGCCAGCTCGACTGACAGCCACGCCCAAGCCTTGCCAGAGCCGCGTCGACAACTCGACAGGTCGGCAGCTGCGAGAAATGCATTTCGAATTATTCGAGTTTCTTTTTTCTCCCGCTTTTGATGTGCAGAGGTGTATAACTGGACTATACAGAGGCGGCGGGAATGGGCAATTTTTTGTTTATCAATATTCTGAAGAGGTACATAAAAATACAGTGGCGTTTTGGTACCTACCGTAAACCCTATGATTAGCCCCCCCCCCCCTATAATTACACCCCCTCCCTAAATGGACCATCGTTTGAAAGCCAAAATTTTCTATGTCTGGGTGTATGTATGGTCGCGTATGTGTATGTATGTATGTATGTACGTGTATGTGCATTATAGATGAGCATGGGCCGGGCCGGGCCGGAATTCCAGGCCCGTTTTGCGGGCCGGGCCGGGCCGGGCCTGCGTTTTGAGGGTGCGGGCCGGGCCGGGCCGGGCCGGACGTTCTTGGCTGGCCAACGTAGATAGCTACCTATGTAATGCATTGTAAGTATCTGCGACTATTCTGCACCGTATTAGCAACTTTGTATTCTATGACGCGCGTCTTTCGCGCTCAAATGGTGCAAAGGCCGTAAAATGGTTGTGAACTGCGATTCTGAGAGGTGGATGCGCCATTCCGTTAAGTAAATCACGCCAATTGGCATACGGTATTTCAGTAAATTGTACACTGTAGTGACTGTACTTATTTCGTGTTGCGGGCCGGGCCGGGCCGGGCCTGCGATATTGAGCAGTTGGACGGGCCGGGCCGGGCCGGGCCTGGATTTTGAGGGTGCGGGCCGGGCCGGGACGGGCCGGACTATCTGGCGGGCCGGGCCGGGCCGAGATGTGCAGGCCCGTGCTCATCCCTAATGTGCATGTGATACTGTGTGAGAGCGTGCTAGAGTGTACCAACGTGTGTGCGCAGCGTCTTTTTACCTTAAAAATCGCCTCCACGCGCCTTTTCGCCCACAAACCTTCCCACACATCGACACTTTTAGTTTATAAGCCCCCCCCTATAATTAGCCCCCCTATAATTAATACACCCTCCAAGAGCTCGGACGAATCAATTAGACCCCGGGGAGCTAATCATAGGGTTTACGGTATGTACAAACTTTGGTTCGAGGCAACTCGCCAACAACGTCCGCTTTGTGTACAATGTAATCATTTACATTGAATGCAGTGTACAATGAAATGTCAATGTGCAATGCACATTTACTCAGAGCAGTACCTGCTGCGCCAAGGCATGCCGCGGAAACGAGCAGAATATATTTCATGGTCTCCACCTATAGTTTGATTGTTCTTTATGGTTTATGGTTCTATACTTTATGGCTCACACTTCTCATGCTGAAGGCGTGTCAAGGTTGGACGCGAAGGCCGAAAAGGATTAGACGCACTGATAAGCGATGGCAGGTACAGCGTCAACAGAATAGCTCTATTACACTGGGGGGCTGTGGCTTCTCAAAAAGACAGGAATACCGTAAACCCTATAATTAGCCCCCCCTATAATTAGCCCCCCCTATAATAATACACCCTCCCAAGACCACTTTGAGTTAATAAGCCCCCCCCCCCCAATAATTACGCCCCCTCCCTAAATGAACCATCGTCTAAAAGGCACATGTTTCCATGCGTGGGTGTATGTATGGTCGCGTATGTGTATGTATGTACACGTATGTGCATGTGAGACTGTGTGAGAGTGTGTTAGAGTGTACCAACGTGTGTGCACAGCGCCTTTTTCCCTTAAAAATCGCCTCCACGCGCCTTTTTGCCCACACATCTTCCCACTCATCGACACTTCCAGTTTATAAGCCCCCCCTATAATTAGCCCCCCCCCTATAATCATACACCCTCCTAGCGCTCGAACGAAAAAATTAGCCCCCGGGGGGCTAATTATAGGGTTTACGGTAAATGGGAAGCGGGTACTGTACGTCACACCGCTGTCAATCCCAATGCGAACCCAATGTGCACACACTACATGGCGTGGTCTTTCCACAAGCTGACTCATTGAGCGGGCAGCCCGCCCATGCGTCGTGAATCGCGATAACTGCGTCCCAATACGACTTACCTGTGGCATGTTTGGTCTCGATGCTCGATTCCATAAAAACGTTGCAGCAAATCCTCCAATAGTACCCGGTTGGTTTTATTTGGCCAATCCCACCCAACACATCCCAAGGGACGTAGACAACGCGAAGCATTGGGGAAAGTCCAAGCTCCCGAGGCACTGTACTTTTCAACCTCAATCCACGCTCGTCCTTTCCAAATATCGTTGCGCCAGGGAGCGTAACATCCATAGAGATTCGTCTGAGGAAGAGGAGGAGCGGCTGTCGACTGCCTGCCACTGGCGGTGCAGCGCGCAGATCCTCTTTGTAGAATTTCACTCAGCACTTTCAGGTCTTACCAATACCAAAAACAAGGCCATGTCTTCTCAAGACTGCCCTGCTGCGCACTCGCATCGCAGCTCTGCAGTGCTCTACACATCCCGTGAGCGTGAGGGAATGAGCAAGAGGCGTCGGGTCGGGTCGACAACAGAATAGGCCAACCTACGCAGCCAGACCATTTGTCCACCATTGAGCCATAGCGGCCTCTGCGTACGACGGCCTCCGCGGCGTAGCGGCATAGGGGCATCAATGAGTCGCTGCTAATGTTATCGATTTTTCCCAGTTTCTCTGCAGGATGAATGAGGAATCGTTGCCTTGTCTTGTGTTGGCTGATGTTGGCCGCCAACAACAGTTGGCGTGAAGACAACGTGTGCTTTGGACGGACTCACTCAGAGATCGGTCTGGTTTTCCTAAGGATTTTTACCATGTCTAAAACGATAAATTGAGTAAATGTTGGTGTTTTTGGTGCTTTTCAGCGGTATGTGACCGTACAACAGCTAAATAACACTATTTAGACCCCGTTTAGACCCATTTTTGACCAAAAAGTACTGGTACAAGACAACAAGACAAGACATTGTCGGCTAACCCCACTTTTTGCTCCACCGCCCCCAATCTCCCCCCCCCCCTCCCCACTCGGCCTGACGCGGCTATAGATAGGTATGCTCTAGAATCTAGCATGGGTGTCCTGAGTTGTAGCGGCTAGTTCACTGAAACTCACGAATGCGTAGAGCACTGCAGCCAGAGCTGGGACGCGAGTGCGCAGCAGGGCAGTCTCGAGAAGACATCTCCTTGTTTCTGGTTACAGGCCGCTAGCTACATTCTGGTTACAGGAAGAGTGCCAAGCCAACCAGCCAGACGAGAGGAACTGTCGCGCCGCGAGAGATGAAGGCGCTGCCGACGGAGGTGCTCGTCGAGGCCGTGTTCCCGCGCCTGCGGCTGTGCGAGCAGGCGGAGGCGGCGCTCGTCTGCGCGCGCTGGGCAACGCTGCTGCGCGACGATCGCTCCGCGCCGCCGCTCGCCGACCTCGCGACGCGGCTCTGTCTCCGCTGGCCGCTCACGCAGCCGCGCTTCTTCATGGTGCGTGCCGGCGCGCAGGCTCAGTCGCTGCAGTTCGTCTGCGACGCGTGCGACGCGTGCGCCGCTTCCCTCAGGAGTGCAGGGTGACGGCGCAGCTGGCGTGCGGCGAGCGGGACTCCGTGGCCGTCGTCGCCTGTCCGCTCGGCGCGGCCTGCGGTCCCTCGTCTGGCCGGCGTCGACTGGACGCGCTGCTGGCCACCGTGCTGCGTCACTGCCGCCGGTCACGCGGCTTCGGACTCGCCGTTGGCGCCTTCATTGACAAGTGCTTCCTGCTACGCTACGCTCACGTGATGGAAGTGGGTCTTTTCTTCTTTTTCTTGTGCATGGAGCTGCGTTGGTAAATGCCCACCAGAAGTGTCAGCGCGACGAGTTCATACTGTGCTGCAAAGTGCTCGGTGTGTTTCATAGCCCCTTAAAGCCCGGGTCACCCCATATGGGAGGAAACCAAATGTCCTGCTTCTTTCTGTCCTCTTGTCCTGCTGACGTCCGCTTCTAGGTTCATAGTGGTCAAAAATGCCATATCTAGATTTAACATTGACGGCAGCTAGATGCCGCATGTTCCTGCTTGAATCTAGGTCCCCAGGGGGACCTAGATTCAAAATGGACTATGTTCTAGCTGCAGAGAAAAATGTTTTCTATGTTCTAGATGCACTGACCAGTTTGCTATTCATGTTGTTGTGGTAAGTTGGTCGCAATGAAATGTATGGTCATCACTTCTCAAGCCAAGCATAGCATGAAAGCACTGGTACAGAACTGACACCAAGCTACTTCTAGATGCTCAAGTACCACAAAAAGTGCAACATAAAGTACGCAATCAACAGGCATTACTACCTTCAAACTGTACAACTAGCTTCAAACTGTACAATGTGAGTAATAGGCATGAATCTAGATCGTGCTCATATGCACCTAGATTAATCAAAAAATTGCATTGATGTCTCACTTTGAATCTAGATCCCCCGGGGATCTAGATGCGAAAATCAGCAGGACAAATCAGGTGTGTCCTGGCCTGGTGCTTCTTTTTGACCCGGCCTTTAAGGGGATAGATTAATGCTGAGAATGTTCAGTTGAAAAGCAGCAATCAGGGTGTACGTGTTAGCATACAACCCTAATATGTGACCACTTCTCAATGCGAGTTTTTGAATTTTTGATCGCTTATAACTTTTGATTGCCTGAACGGATTTCGACGCGTTACGGCTCAAATCAACCGCCTTCTTCTAGGGCATCGAACGCGCCATAACGCGTTTCCTTTTTGTACTGTAAGGGGTCAATACCTCCAAAAACGTTCTAATTTTGTGGCTTTTTTTGTGTTCTCCTCCCAGTTTTTGGAGCACTGCTCGCGAACGCCGGAAGCAGTCAGGATGAAACTTTGCACGTATGGGCGAACCATGGCAACAATTTGTGGTGCCAAAATATTCTTCTCTAGAGTTTATATTTCCAGAGATATTTCCGATTTTATACGTTTTTGAAGGACCCAAAAAGTTTGTGCCCTATAGGCGCTCCAACCGTTTGTCGCAGAGCTTCGCTATGAAGGGGAAAGTGATGGCCAGGACCTAACTTAGAAAAGTTTCAACAATTGGACCGCATTGGACGCACCCAAATACATCTCCCCATTATACCAATGATGTAAAATGGCATGGTTAGCTCGGATGGCTTTGAGGTCAATAATAAAGTTGATCACCGATTGGTGGGAAACATTTCATTCCTTAGTGCCAACGCGGTGCGACGCACCAAAATATTTTCACTTCCGGGAAAATCGATAAATATCAATATGGTTAGGTCGGATCACTTCGGCTAAAACACAAAACTTGACCGCCTGCACGAGTAGATTATTTTGATTCTTTATACTACCATGCTCCGACAAACCAATATGGCACTGCAGATGTGCACGCACGCACGCACTCTATCTAATGGGCTACTTCACAAAAAAACTCGATGTGGGTAGGTCGGATCACTTCGCCTAAAACACTAAACACGATCATCATTACTGTATGCATTTGCGTACAGCAATTTACCACTCCCCCCCCCCCCTCACAAAACATCTCGGCGTTGAGTGGATTCGATAGCGCCATCATACGCGCATATACGTCAAGCCATTTGCAAGTAACGCCCAGCACGTGCGTGCGTGCGTGCATAGGTTTTACGTATCAAGGTTACGAAAAAACACGGTATTAAGAAAAAATTTGCAGGTGGCTGCAAAAAAAAGGCGAATATGTGACGCTCTTTTGTTGAAGTCCAGTTTGAAAAAGAGGGGTATTAATTAAGGCATGCCTCATTGATGTATATATACCCACTTATGCTTTGCAGCTGATCAACATCAGTTTGAACAAACCGTGTATAAACAAGCTCGTTTCAAAAAGCACTTCATTTGAACTTGTTGCCTTTCATTCGAAATTGCTGTACTTCGACACAGATTGGACCGGTGTACACTTCCTGGAATTCTTTAGCAGTGCCGATTCCTTTTGCCGATTCCTTTGGAATCGGTGAAATCGCCCCACAAGCCTCAATAATACGACGCCCCGTTATTGTCTCCTTTGTTCCAAAGCTTGTCTCCAGTTTGTCAAAGCAAGCCAACTCAGATCAATTTGCAGTCTCTGATTTCACCAAATCTGTTTAATTTGTGTCTAAGTTCACCTACACCTTCAATGCAAAGCAGAAGTTGAAGAACCCCTGTCAAAATGAACGTCCAAAACTGTAAATCGCAGCAGCTAAAACTCAACCAAGAGTGAATGGTCAAATGCAAAGGCACAGTGCTTAGCACGCGCTATTTTCCGCAAAAACTTCCCTCCCAGATTGGGCCCTATCCTTAAGCGTGTGTTTTCACAGAAATTTTGCTGGAGGACACAGAAATGTTCCTCACAGATTGGGCCCTATCCTTAAGCGTGTGTTTTCGCAGAAATTTTGCTGGAGGACACAGAACTGTTTCTCACAAATTGGGCCCTATCCTTAAGCGTGTGTTTTCACAGAAATTTTGCTGGAGGACACAGAAATGTTCCGCACAGATTGGGCCCTATCCTTCAGCGTGTGTTTTCACAGAAATTTTGCTGGAGGACACAGAAATGTTTCTCACAGATTGGGCCCTATCCTTAAGCGTGTGTTTGTTTTCACAGAAATTTGCTGGAGGACACAGAAATTTTGCTCCGCGATTTGCGAAAAATAACGCGGCGAAAACTTTCAAAATTGACCCAGAAATGACCCAGAAATTTCGTCCCAGATTGGGACACATCCTAGTCCTATCGTTAAAGATGCGTTTTCCCAAATTTGACCTAGAAATTTTGCTCGAGGACACAGAAATATTAAATGTTTTTTAGTTTTTTGATTAATTTTTAGAGTAAATCTAAAAAAGGTGTATCTCCAAATTGGTCCTAAGAATGCCTAAAAAAAATTTCGGCCCAATCCGTCAAGCCATAAAGGAAAACTGGTCGAAACCGGACGGATGCATGGACGGACGGACGAACGGACGGACAGACCATTACGATTTTTTCCGTCCGTATATGAACTCGCCGCGGCGGCGCGAAACTGAACCAAACGCAGCAACACGTCACATATTCGGCATTTTTTGTGCGAGCCATCTCACTCAGCCAAAAACGCAACAGCAATCCTTTCACATCTCATATCTCTGACCATTCCATTACCATTGACCTGGCACAGAATAATCGGCACCTTGCTAACATTTGTGACATGTGGATTGCCACTACAGTTAGTGATGTAAAGGCATACATACGGAACTGGCTCCATTCGTCATTCCCGTTTTGGCATTTCACCCAATGACGCACTGCTTCTACAACGTTTGCGTAGTGCAAGCAATGAACAATTTTACATCTTGTGCGTGCTTGCGTGCGTGCGTGCGTACGTCTGCGTGGTCCATGTGCAAGATCATGGGGTCCTTCCTGTCTGTCTCGCAACCACGTGGCATTCAGTCATGCGGCATATGCAAATGAAGTGTGTTCCAGTCCAGTTAAGTCCTACAATTGCCACTGCACCATCTTATGCACGCGAACACAAAAAATGCCGAATGTGTGACGTGTTGCTGCGTTTGGTTCAGTTTTTATACACGGTTTGTTCAAACTGATGTTGATCAGCTGCAAAGCATAAGTGGGTATACATCAATGAGGCATGCCTTAATTAATACCCCTCTTTTTCAAACTGGACTTCAACAAAAGAGCGCCACATATTCGCCTTTTTTGCAGCCACCTGCAAATTTTTCCTTTATGACAAATCTGCAAAGTGCTGCAGAAATAACCAAAGGAAGTCAACCAATGCACTTCTCCAATCCCAGAAAATGCTTAATCTTTTGTGTTGTAGCTTTTCATTCAGTCACCGTATCTCCTTCAATAGTAGGGAGTGGGCACTATGCCTTCTTGAACAGGCATACCATATGAGAGACAGGCATGAGCAGCAGCCAGCAGTAGGGTGGTCACAAATCACAATATCGAAGTCTGCAACATTACTCAAATTTGGCCCAGCAGCTGCTGCAGCCACCTGCAAATCTTCCTTACTTCATATCTAGGTAATTTGTCGACCATGTGTAGCTGTTCGTAAGGACAAACTAAACTGCATATAGCTCGAGTGGCCTTCGGACGAGCTCGTGCGCGCCTTCGACGACGCCGTCGTCTTGCCGTTCGTCGCCGCCTGGCTCCGACAGCTGCAGCTGAGGTGCGGAGGTCTGCGCGACCGTTGCGGTCGCCAACTCTCGAGCCGCGGGCGTGGACAGCTCGGCTCGACGTGACGCGAACCTTCAGGCGGCAACCACTCCGACGTCTCAGACTACACGTACAGGAACGCCAATACGTCGACGAGCTCTCCGGGAACAACGACACGCCTGCCGCCTTCGAGACCTTGATGCGTGGTGCGCACCCTAGAGACCGTGCTGGCAGGGCGCGCCTTCCTTCGTTCTCTGCGCAAGCTACACGTATTGTATACTGGCGATGCAGGACAACTTCCCGCTTGCGACGCGGTGTCTCTGTCTCTGATGGACTGGCAAACGGCGCGGGGACCTTTCTACTACCTGCCTTCGCTGCCCTGTCCAGTACATCGGCTCGAGGAGCTCCATACGCCGCGACAGTGCTTTTCCCCGGAAGTATTGCAGGTTCAGGTCGTCTGTCCGCTGCACGTGCGCACGCACACACGCACGCACGAACGTACGCAGGCACGCAGGCACGCACTCACGCACGCACGCACGCACGCACGCACGCACGCACGCACTCACGCATATTTTGCAGGCATTGGCGCCGACACTGAGACGTGTGCACGTGCGCGCGTGGAATCCGCAACTGGAAAGTGGCCGCGAATTGCGCCTGCCACGTCTCAGCCACGTGTCGGTGGACGTGATGGCAATGGTGGACGCGGTGCGCGAGCTGCACGACGCGCTGGCGAGTCTCAGTCGAGTGGCGCCTCGGCTGCGCGCGCTCGCCTTTCAAGAGCTGCGCGACCTGGAGCGCCCGCGAAGGAACCACGCCGCCGTCGCGGCCCGGCGCCAGGCCATGCAAGGTGCGTGCACCCGTCGTCCCAAGTCGTCCAATGCGCTCCTCCGCTCCCAATCTAGGCATAGGGTGGCATGTACAATGTGCCCTAAGGCTACATGCTACATTTTTAAAGTGTACCTTTTCCAGCCTGTCTGTCTACCTGTCCTAGTGCTAGGCTATGCATCTCCCTGTGACCGCACGTGACCGAGATTGAAGTTTGGCACACTAAAAAGCAAGCCGTTACCCGCGGTGAGTATGGAGGCACTGACTGGATGAGTTCCTTGGAGGCAGTGTGACCGCTGTTCGCAGAGTGCGTCTCGCGGTGGAGGTCGTTGCGCTTCCTGCACGTGGGCCGACTGAAGCCGTTCCCCCAAGCCCCCTACCAGTCGGTGCAGCTGCCACTTCTGCTCGGCTACGGTGAGCTACGATCACACGACGAAGGCGCCACAAACGACAACGCTACACACGCCACACACGCGAAGCAACAACAACTCCACGCATGCGTGCGGCTGACGGGCGGTTGCGCAGAGAGCGTGGAGTGGCCGTTCGACCGGGAGCGGCTGACGACGTCGAGCGGTGACCTGCAGATGCCGCGGACGAGCGAGCCGCCCGAACTTCTGCTGCCCTGCTGCCTTTTCACCGGCAACGTCAGGTGCTCACACACGGCGTCCAACTACGCACCCGCACGCACCTCACAAAGCCAGGTCGTGTGCAGGGCGCTGCAGAGCGTGGCGGAGCAGGAGGCGGCCAGCGAGGCCTTCTGGGCTGAGTGGCGCATTCGCGGCTGCTCGCTGGCCACGCCTCCACACTACCTGCTCCACAGAGTCAAGCAGGAGCCCTACCTCTCCCACATCGAGCAACCGCATCCCGCGTCCATGCTACAGAGGCTCCAACTCCATAGGCCGCCCCAAGAACTCGCCGACAACGGCTACTACTGAACGTCTCTGAGGGCGATGAAGCTTTGGCTATCTTAGGCTCGTTTTACAGCTCGTTTCGCTACTGCAACACGAAACAGGCTACCGTGAATCGACCAATAGTTCCCTCGGGGCACTACTGTTTCAACCTCGCCTTACTCTGGGGCACTGTTGATGGGAGTGGGGGGGGGGCTTTATTCTTGGACCCTCGAGATTTCGCGCGATAATGCAATTTCGCAGGCAAAATTATTTTTCAGTGGTTTGATGACTGTTCCCAATTGGTTATTGTTGATTGATCGTTAATAGTTGCTGAAACCGTCTGTTGGGCGCCGCTGCGTACCTACTATAACACGATTTTAATGTACCTGCCTAGGTACCACTTTGTTTTTGTCGACCACCACATGGCATACCATTCCATACCATACCACATGGCATAACATACCCCCCATAGAAAAAAATAAATGCATCTGAAATGGAAGAAAAGTGCATTAAACAGGAAGGTACATAAACATGACAAATTGGATCGCTAAACGATAGCGTATGGTAAAAGTCGCTGCGCTACCAGTGTTTTCCTGGGCGAAGCATCGCTTGCAATGTGAATGGTCCATTTTTTGACGCGGCGCGCCATGATGCTGCGCGTCACGACGCGTCAACTGAACGCGTCGTGACGCGTGCAATGTGAACAGGCCTTCACGGCCGTTGACGTCGTTTCCCCTCCCAGATGAGAACACAGGCGAACGCAGCATGCGAAATTCTTTGATTAAAAGACTGCCCAACCAAGCGGTTTCACCAAGTGCTGATTCACCAGGAAGGACTAGTGCTGATTGAGGTTGCGTTGCGAGGTCCGGCTTATAGTGCGACCCCTCCAATAGCGCCCCCTCCAGCTCAGGAGAGGTTTGGCTTGGATCAGCAAATCCTCCAACAGTGCCCGGGGCACTATTGGAGGATTTGCTGCATTGTTCGCATGGCATTGAGCACCAAAACATCAGTTGCATTGGCGCGCAGTTATCACGTCGCATGGGCGTTCTGACCGCCCAATGAACCAGCTTGGAGAAAGTCGAATTGGGATGGACAGCGGCACAACTTACAGTACCCGCGTTCTATTTAATCCTGTCTTTTTGAGAAGCCACGGCCCTGCAGTGTAACAGAGCTATATTGTCGACATTGTACGTGCCGTCGCCGTGATCGCTTATCAGTGCCCAATCCAACCTTGACACATGCCTTCAGCATGAGAAGTGTGAACTATAAACTAGAACGATAAGCCTGTACAGTGGAGACCATGAAATATACTCTGCTTGTTTCCGTGGCATGCCTTCTTGGCGTAGCAGGTACTGTACGTACACAGACATGTACTGTACATTGTACATTGTACAGCACTCTGTTATACAACTGTAAAGGGACAACCGCAAAGGGACAACCTGTGCCGAACCACGAATCGACACTGCCGACTTCTCTGACGATCGTGCTGATAACGCGAAAGCTGCGGACGGTTCTTTCTCCTGGCGGCTTCGATTCTTGCCCGACGAAATGCGCGGCACAACACACACTCGACCGTGCTGCGTACACCGTGCTGCGTGTTAGGACTGGAGATGGTTTTTGGAAAAAAAATCGGCCGCTTTTTTTTTTAATAAAAAATATTTTTTTTTAATTAAATTTTTTTTCTTTTTTAAATTAAAGGAGGGTTCAGGCGATGTAAGGCGCCATATATTAGTGTAAATATACCTTGTAGAGGGTGTTTTAGAGCTATTGTGATCCACAAAAGCATTGAATGGGCATACAAATACATAAATAGCTTGCTTTACAGCCACAGGTGCACAACAATGTACAATGGTATCAGTGACGGATGCAGGATTTCGTGACGGGGAGGGCGGCGAAATCAGAGCAATGGAGACGGATTTGAAAGAACGGGGGGCCCTGTCGAAATATATGGATGCTGGGCCATTTCAGCAGCAGCTTTGGCACATAACAATTATTCTAAACAATTAAAATACATAACAAACGGCGCCACAATCAAACACTCTGATTTTCGACCACTTACAATCATTTTTAAAATCAGAAAAGGTAGGTCCACTCGGCGTATTGCTTCTCTTGTTTCGCGATTTTTGATTGCTTAGCGTCAGATTTCTGCTTCCAAAGCTAAGAATATTGTCCTGCTGCGCCTGTGCGAGATTCGACCGCGTCAAAAGCGGTGTTGTCGTTGTAGAAGCTGCCGCCGCCACCGACGACGACGCCGTTGGCGACAACGTCGCTCTTGGCGTCCACGCGAGCCGCCGTCCGCCGAGCGCTCTCCAACGCGCGCAACTTCTGCGACTCGCGCAGAGAAGACCTGGAACAGACACCAGTGAGTGTTTGGATTCTCAAGCATTGAGTTCTGGCTGCTGAAACCGTGACACACGTTTCTTAAGTGAGGCTTTCATTTGCTTGCAGGAGAACCCTCCAGCATGAGAACCAGGCTCATTTTTTGCGTTTCCAAGGCATGTGTACCATACAAACTTGCCTTACAACGGTTATAAATGAGCATGGGTTAACGTCAAGGCAACAAATTTGACCGCGCGCGTTCTGTTCAAGTATCGTTAGCGAAACCACTCTGTTGGTGGGATGGCAGAAAGGTACATGTATGGTGGGAGGTGAGCGGAAAAATCGATAGCGCGTCGTCACCTGAGGAAGGAGTTGGAGATGTCCGCTTGCTGCTGTTGTTGCTGTCTTCTCCGCAGCTCCTCTTCATAGAGCCTCAGCCGCTCCAAGTCCTCCTGGTACTGTCGGTCTTGATCCTCGCTGCGACGTCTCACAGCCTGCTGTTGGTGCTGTTGGGAGCCGGAGAGCTGGGAGGAGGCGGAGTCAAAGTCCGCTCGCTTACACACCACTACCGAGGGCGCGGACGGGTCGTCGGCCCCGTCCTCGTCGTCCAAGTAGAAGCCGCCAATCGGCTCCGGAGGGTAAGGGAACTCGGTGTGGTGGTGACTGGAATCAGCGACACCGAGTGTACAATTTTCTAACCGTTTTCTGCAGAAGTACTGTTATTATTCCAATTGTGCCCCCTCCAACAGTAGTACCTGCGTGGAGAGGTTCAAATACCATCGTGTTCCACACCCACCCATCTAGAAGGACCTCTGGAGACAAGCCAGAAGTGCCTAATGTATGATTTGTGTTGTACAGAGAAAACAATCAAGCAGTGTCTACACTGTACATCAATTGTACGCCGTACAATTGATGTACACAGCTACAGCAATTGATGAATGCCACGTTAGCAGCTTTAGACTGTTTTTACCACCAGCGATACGTACAAATAGTGTCTAAAATAACTACTAAACGGGTGACTTTGACTGCTACAGCCTATGCTCTACCTACAGATCTTTCCAACAATGCCCCTGGGTAAAGAGAAATTGGAAGTTGGCATACAACTTAGGTAATTTATTGTAATTTATTTTGCTAGCTAAAATTTTTCTTCAGGCTTGCAATTGTCTTGTTGCATTTTCTATTGCTGTACCACATTTTGCAATTTATATTGCAGTATGTGCTGTAGAATCCTATGTACATTGAAAGTGCTTCGGCTGGCACATAGGTAATAGTTCAGGGGCATCTCTCGTGTAGCAGTACACTGCAGTATGGCGCCAAACATACGTTCTTCGAGATGACGCTGCCCTGTGCTCTCCGCACTAGCTGAACTGGAGTTCACGGTATGTGCAAATGAATGGATCATTCTGCAACTACTGATGGATGAGTGCATGCCATATCCTTCATGGTTAAATTCGAAGAGTGGAACTGCTTTGATCGATCAGCTATACATAATTAGCTTCACCATTTTACAAATAAATGGAAGGCGAACTGAGACGGTTTTGCAGGCATGGGGAACTACACAATATGTATTGGAGAAATTTTTGGTTCGAAGGATCTGTCTGTCGCACAACCATGCACGGTGTTCTCGCAGTAGAGACAGCTCTGTGTGCCTGTACAAGTCACAACGCGGTAGTGAGAGTGAGAGCGAGGGTTTCCAAGAGCAACGTGTCCGGTCGTACTATCACGAGCATCACAGATGTGGTAGGTATTGGTAAGTCGTTGTCAGTAGCGCCCGGCAGGGGTCGCAGTGGCGGCAGCGGAGAGGGAGTGGGCGTGTCTGAGCCAGTGGGCGGGCACCCATTGGGGCTCGGTGTCGAGTCGGCGCAGCGTGGCGCGCAGTTGGCCGAGCGCGCGCGACGCGTCCCAGTTGACGACGCGCCAGTCGAAGAGGTGCCCGAACGACTCCTCCAGCCGCGCGCCCTCGGACACGATTGCGCGCACGTCCTCGTCCTGAAGCTCGGAATCATACCATCAAACATGGACAGTGGCCAGAAGGTTTGTTTTTAAAAAAACTGTGGGCGCTCAAAGAGTAAGAGTGAGAACCAAACCACACTGAATGAAAGTATTTTTCACTTTTACGAAATAAGGTCTTTGTTAATGTTTCTTGGTCACTATAAATGTAGTGGCAATCCGAATGATGCCCAATGGTACTCTTGATAAGAACTTACACAAATGCCTAGCCTAGCCTAGCAGAACGAGACGAGGGTAGGAACGACTGTTTGTTCTGATTTGGTCAAAAGATGTCCGTCCGCAATACGTCCGCAGCACTAGCGACTGCGGAGTCTAATCGGCAACAGCGCACCTTGACGACGAGTCCCTGCTTGAGACGCTGCGCCTTGAGCTGCTGGAAGGGCGGAGGGGCGATGAAGACGACGAAGGGCATGAGGTCCGAGTCGCGCAGCGCCGTCAGCGACTGGAATCGAAAGGGAGGGCGTGACGGAGAAGGCAGAGACAGAGGCGGAGGCAGAGGCGCGTACCTGCGCCTTGAGCGTGAGCAGGCAGGTCTTGCCGCGCTGCTGGACGGCGCGTACGGCCTCGAAGGCGGTGCCGTAGAGGTGCTTGTGGAACTCGCCCCACTCGAGGAAGCGCGCCAGCTTCACGTCCTCCTCGAAGGCGCGTCGGGACACGAACGCGTACTGCACGCCGTCGCGCTCGTGCGCGCGTCGAGCGCGCGTCGTGTCTGCAACCCAACGACAACCGAGTGTGACGCGCGTGAACAGATTATGAACACTGCGTTTTTTCAGGGCAGCGTATGTCCTAGTGGTAAAGAATCGGCCGCTTGCGCGCAAGGTCCTGGGTTCGATTCTTGAGGGATCCACTCGATCCAGGACTTACTTTCCTCTCAATGGATTTTCTCGTGCTGCCCTAGATTATAGATGGCGTTCTTCCAAAGGTCTTTGGCTAATTATGCGGCTCTAGACGGGAAGGCGTCACGGAGAGAAGGGTATGCTCATATGGGCCACTGATCCAACATCCCCTAATCCAACAACAACGCTGCGTTTCCCCAACGCCGTTCCCGTCAGGACGGCCTGAGTAAGTTCAGGATGAAGAGGTGACTCACGAGGCACGGCGCCGGCGTATCTGTCGGGCTCGGCCTCGAGCAGCTGCTGACGGAGGTCGAGGCAGCCGACGTTGGAGGGGCCGACGAGGACGACGGGCCGCTTCCGGCCCGACTTTGACAGGAACTGCGACACCTCCTCGTACGTCCGCGGCGTCTCCGCCTCCTCGGCCGCCGCTGAAAGGCGACGACAAAGACTAGAGTTCGTTCCACTAGCACAAGTCATTCGACTATACGACTCATTCGACTGGTGTGAAAGAACAAACCCCTCTAGATACAAGTCAAATACTCCAGCCACCTGCGTCGAGTTCGTCCTTGGAGAGGCTGTGGTTCTGCCTGAGGCCGTCGATCGCGGCGCCGCCCCCTCCGAAGTGGGTGACGCGTCGGCCTTTGCCCTTGGAGCGGCGGCCGCGCGTGCCGCAGAGCAGTTGCGGCTTCACGGCGTCCGTCGCCCCCTTGCCCCCGCCCGCCTTCTCCGCCGCCAGCCTCGACAGCTCGCGACTGTACAGCGCCTTTCTGCAATCCAGAACGTTGTCCTGCTGTGAACCAGCTTTAATCATTAGAAATTTGATTTTTCTTGTAAAATTACAAAGGGCTTAACAGGACAATCGCACTGACTGTGTCTGGAGGAAGGCGGAGGGCACGAGACCGGCGAGCTTCTGGGCGGGGTCGTCGCCCTCCCTGTACGCCTGCCACCATTTCTCGTCGTCGGTCGAGATGACGTGCAGAATCTCCCCAGTCTGGAACTTGAGGCCCAGCTCGCGGCACGGACACAGGTCGTCCTCCTGCAAGTGCGTGCGGGCGTGCGTGCGTGCGTGCGTGCGTGCGTGCGTGCGTGCGTGCGTGCGTGCGTGCGTGCGTGCGTGCGTGCGTGCGTGAATCACCTCTGGATCGTAGTCGAACAAGGCGCGCATGTGCTGAATCTTGGGCGGCACGAGTGACTTCTTTCGATCGGGGGCGGCGTCGGTCGGCGATTCCGCAGGACTGATCACCAGGGTGACCAAGCCGTTCATTCGTCTCTGAATTGCCAAGGATAACAGAGGATTCAGGGAGAAGTACTACTAAACGATTAGCGCCACATTCATCGGATATGAATGGCGCAGCAGAAACATTTATTGCACATCGTGTAGCAGAACTCACGAGCAGGTCGCAGACTTCGTCGACGGACCGCGACCTGACGTCCACCCCGTTGACCTCGAGCAGTTCGTCGCCTTCTCTGAGCAACTTCGTCTTGTTGGCCACGCCCCCCTTGACCAGCCGGCCAATCGTGATCCGCTCGCCGTCGTTCACGACCGTGGCGCCCTTGAGATGAAAAGAAGGTCACTTTTTCAAAACAAAACAAACAAGCGTTCTTGGTGTGTCTCACGAGAAATCCATCGTCGGGTTTGTGCAGCCGGACGATCCTGAGGTCGGGACGGCCCTCGGGCATTAGCGGCGTCTCTTTCAGACCGACAGGGGTGATGGGGCCGCCACTGACAGAGAGCTTGCTGCCAAATTGAGAGGTGGAAGCACCCTGATTGATGCCGCGGCCTTGCAGCGCCTCGGCTAAACGGGCGGCTTTTCCTCAAGAAAAAGTGAGAAATTACTGTCGGGCCAATGAGCTCACCAGCTTTATCGTGCGAGTAGAGAGCGCCTTGCAGATGCGGCCGTTCCAGGATTGCTTGCAGCTCTGCAGCTTCTCGACGTGAGGAGTCTTCCAAGGCGCCAAGAATCTGAACAACGCAAGTCTCCATGTCAGCTGATAATAATTTAAATGGATGTGAAGACTTCTGAAGTCAGAGTAATCGGTGCAAGTAACCTAACCTCTTTAAAAAAATCCAAACATTTATAGTAAAAGCTGACGAGCAAGTTGTACCATGCTTCTTTACGCAGATTGACACAAATTCTTGTTTAGGGCTCAAGGTCAACCGTCTGTTAGAATTAACGGTACACCTGGGCACCCCCTTCATCAGCACGATGCATTTGACAGACTTTATTAGTGCACTCATGGTCTGCTCAAAGTTACTTGCGCGCATTACCACCATGTCAGCATGTCCAGTCGCGCTGCCTTGGGCCCGAGCGTTGGAGCTGAGCGTTCGCTGGATCGCCCGCTGAACATCTGGGGACTGCAGCACCTGCTGCAGAATGGCCGACTCCCTGTGACGGTTCTGATTCAGCGACTCCGCTGCTCGATTCATGGAAGCCATGACCTCTTGGAGCTCTGCAACTGTGCTCAGTGCACTGCTGCAGCTGTACACGTGGAGTCGGCAGCTTCAGTACATACATGTACGGTACGGGAGCAGTATATAAGTAATGAAGAAGCGTGCATTTGAAACTGGTCTGTTGATTTCCCAGAAGCACTGCCATAAATCGCGCACCGATCGCGTCGGGCGGCAGTTGCTGCTCGTTGATGGCTCTCAAGTCGTGCTGCGCCAGCGCGAATTCGACAGCGTCAAAAGCGCTGTTGTCGTTGTAGAAGCTGCCGCCGCCACCGACGACGGCGCCGTTGGCGACAACGCCGCTCTTCTTGGCGTCCACGCGAGCCGCCGTCCGCCGAGCGCTCTCCAACGCGCGCAACTTCTGCGACTCGCGCAGAGAAGACCTGGAACAGACACCAGTGAGTATTTGGATTCTCAAGCATTGAGTGCTGGCTGCTGAACTGAAACTGTGACAAACTCTTGAGTGAGGCTTTCAGTGAGTGTATATACTATGCAGCCCCCAGCATGAGAACCAGGCTCATTTTTTGGTTTGCAAGGCATGTGTACCATAAAAACTTACCTTACAACGGTTATAGTGGGTATGGGTTGAGTTCAACGAGTTTAGTCAAGGAAACAAATTTGACTGCGCGCGTTCTGTTCAAGTATCGTTAGTGAAACCACTTTCTTGGTGGGATGGCAGAAGTTGTGATTAGTGAGGCGTGAGCGAAAAAATCGATAAGGCGTCGTCACCTGAGGAAGGAGTTGGAGATGTCCGCTTGCTGCTGTCGTTGCTGCCTTCTCCGCAGCTCCTCTTCATAGAGCCTCAGCCGTTCCAAGTCCTCCTGGTACTGTCGGTCTTGATCCTGGCTGCGACGCCTCACACTCTGCTGTTGGTGCTGTTGGGAGCCTGAGAGCTGGGAGGAGGCGGAGTCAAAGTCCGCTCGCTTCCACACGACCTCCGAAGGCGCGGACGGGTCGTCAGCAGCACCGTCCTCGTCGTCCAGGTAGAAGCCGCCGCTCGGCTCCGGAGGGTAGGGGAACTCGGTGTGGTGGTGACTGGAACGAACGACACCCGAGTGTACAATTTTCTAACCGTTTCCTGCATAAGTACTGCTAATACTCCAATTGTGCCCCCTTTCAAATAGTAGCCCCCTCCAATAGTAGTACCTGCGTGGAGAGGTTCAAACAATAGTGTTCCACATCCATCCCTCTAGTAGGACCTCAGGAGGCAAGCCAGAAGTACCTCATGATTTGTGTTGTTCTCAGCCAACAATCAAGCAATACCAAAGCCCGTATTGTACCTTCCATTCAATCCTTTGCCATTGTGGTGCGTCGCCGTTGACGGCTGCTGGGCGCTGCTGTGCTCGGGCGACACAGTGACCATACTGCTCTCCGTGGTCGTGGCGCTCGAGGGACGGTTCGATGTCGGCGACTGCACCGTGGGACTGACGCGTCGACTCTGACTGACGCTGCCGCTCTCTGAAGGAAGAGAATGCATGAGGGGGTGGGTCTTTTCGGTTAGTCACCGTGCACGCATACCATGCATTGTATGATAACGGCGTGAGACTGCTGACTGTACAGGTACCTGCACCTGTCAGAGGTACCGTGTAGGGCAGTAGCTGCACATTATTCCAGCACATTATTTCATCATTCGGTACATCATCATAATTCACACATGTACGTGAATACACATACATACGTTTTACTCAACCTGCTCATTTAAACCTCCCCATACAAATTAGACAACATCTGAGGAATCCAGCTGATCGGTGTCTAGTCAGCTGCTCTCTACCACGAACATCGTCACACGACGGGAAGTGCTGATTCGGATAAATACCAGAGGGGAAAGGGGGAGAGAGATACCTGCTACCTGACTCTAAAGAGACTCACTCGCATGCTTGAGCATGACGCTTCATCCGTAGACGGTTGAACTTCTCGCTTATGCCACAACTGTGCGCGTGCGCGCGTTATCACTGTCACCGCCGCGCATTGTGGGTTGTGGTGTATGGCGCAACCGCGCAGCGGGGGTTGGGGCAGGAGGGGGGTGCAAGTCTGAGTGTCCCAGAACTGACTGGGCCCGCATGGGCGCGCCCGCAGCCGGCGGGGCGTTAGACAAACACCGAGGAGAAAAAAGCGGTCCCCGCGCAACAACGCGACTTTTGCGCATGTCCGCACATGCGTGAGCACTGCATACACGCATGCGTCTCTGTTGCATAGAGAGCAGAAGAAGGCTGATTGTACACGCGTCTGAGTTCACTCCGTCAGGCGCTGAGAACTTGTTTGACAGTGACACTATTTATACACACAGATAGGGTGACAATGCGCTCGCAACATCGACATTCTCCAGCTGGACTACCAAATTTCTTCCCCGGGCTTTATTCCGGCCAAGTATAGTCTGTCCAAAATTTCTCTCGCAATAAAATCCCAGAAATTTGGATATCAGTGTACAACATGCACGTGATGTACTTAATGTTATGACGTCTGTCCGACAGAAGGTGGTCTGACAAAACAAGGGCGGTCCAACAGAGTCTACGCTTTTTGAAAGAGTCGACAAAGCTCACTGCATTACTAAGCAAACAGAATTCACCAATAAACACGTGGTACATCCACACTGGGTGCAGCGGTGCGGTACACGTCTCCTGTGGGAGTTGATTAAAATTTAATTCTCATCGAAATAATCAGAAACAAACGTCTGAAAGCAAATTTCCGCGGTATTCCTTTGCTGCTATAAACATTTGGCACAGTACGAGATAAAAGGCAAACTTTTGGTGAAGCACTCCTACTCGTTCGTACGTACAATGCGAATCGCTCAACCAAGCAAATGTTCAACCAAAGACATAAAAAAGTGGACAAGCTCACCAGTTTTGTGTTCGAGCAGTTTCCTTCGGATTCTAAGGCTGACCTTGCCCTCTTTCACGCTCTGAACAACAAAGAACAGTTGTGGAACATACGCGTGTACAGCGCAAGTGTCTTTGTGCCGACTTTCTACAGTAACCTATCAAATACTATAGTCCGCGTTTCTAAAGTTACGCATATTTATCGCGGGTTTGATGAGCTGGCTCCCAATTGGTCAGCCGCAATGTGACACTCGCCCCTCTACAGAGCTGTAGCCTCCACACAACGTGGCCTGGGCAGAGTGCATGCACAAAACAACCTATTTATTTCGGACGGTACTGTAATGTGCCAGCAGAGGGTCGCGCACGTCACGGGCTGATCGAGAGGGGGCTGTGGGGGCCAGCTTTCGAGGGTTAGCCAGAGCACTGAGCCACTCGAACTTCGCCTCGTGTGCTCCCCGGGGCCTGCTACTGTCGTCGGAGTGAGGCGCGCGGCTGCAAACAGGACGACAGACTGACTGACGTGGACGAGGCGGCACTCTACAGGGGAAGCACAACGGCTGGCACAGACTAATGACACTGGGACCGCGAGCGAGAGAAGGTGTTCGGGAGTGACGTCGGCGTTTTGCAACGCGCTTCTAGGTAATTGCACACAGCCAGACCCCCCACCAACCCACCCAGTTAGCTTTTGGAACGGGGTCGATTTTTAAAGCCTCCCTGCCACAAGACTGAACAATGCATAACGATATGTCAGTTCACTCAATGCCAGAGTTCCAGAGGGCTGAAACTGAAAGGACCAGAAGAAAATCCAAAACTGCGATATGTTCTGCGACTAACGCTTACAAAACTCGTTCTTTTCGCAAAAGTGTGCAAGTTGCCGACTGCCGCACGTTACCATACTACTAGATACCAGGTTGCAATGCAAGTTTACATGTAGCCCATCCAGATTTAACGAGTTGTTGACTTTACTAAAGAATCTGACAGCTATACCACAACAACTGCAAAACAAAAATTGCCTGCAGCTGCAGCACATCTTTTCAGCCCAATGAGCTTACTTTGGCAATTCAAAGCTCCGGGAGAAAACCTCAGGCCACCGAACGCCGCGTCAAACATGAAAGGTGACATGCAACGGCGCAAGTTGACAAATTGACTCAGACTCAAGGATTACTAACGCTCGCAAGTTGAAACGCGGGCAGCGTGATGCGCTGAGAAGGAATGCTGGTTGCAGACCGGCATGCCGTGCGTGACAGGCGACGCTGCCCTTCCGTTCGATGCTATCTTTCTTTCGCGCACTTCCTGTCTCTCTCACAGAACAAAGCGGTCATTGCAAGCAAGTCGACAGGCCAACCGTGGCAAGCGAGGCGAGCAACTTGCGCAGTCCGGGCAAAATACATCAGCGCACATGTCGTCTACAGACGCGCTCTAAAGGCCGATTTACAGCCGCCGGACCCGGACCCGGTCACGGACTCGGACCCGGCCCCGGACTCGGACACGGAGTCCGTCGGTCAAAAGGCGCGTTTACAGCTGCCGGACTATCCGGCGGTCTTTTTTTAGAAATGCGCGTCTACACCCTCTTTTGAACGGGTACTTTTGTCGGTACGGTAGAAAACAATTGGAAACAAGCGTCGGCGCGACGACCGGCCAGCTCAACAGCGCCAATTCAGAGCTCAGCGAAAGCACAATTATGAAAGAAGAACAAAAATTACGTTCAATTCTAGCTCTCCCGCCCGGCAGCAGCGGCAAGAAACTTCCAAGTGCGCTGTCAGAAACTTCCAAGTGCGCTTTAAGAAACTTCCAAGTACCAAAACTTGCGCAATATCTGTACTCGGAAGGCGTTTCCGCCAGATTCAAAAAAAGACCGCGGACTAGTCCGCGGACTTTATTGAAAGTTGGTCAACTCGAGTCCGGCGGATAGTCCGGCGGACTATCCGGCGGCTGTAAATCGGGCTTAAGGAGAGAAAAACAGGAGCTGCGACACCGAAGGACGAAGGCAAAAAAGGGGCAGGCAGGTGCGGCTCCAAGTGGACGCCAGGACTTCTGCACGAGCGCTTCTCATCGACAATGCAACCGCCGCAGCCGCCGCTGGCTGGCAGCAGCGGAATCAGCAAGCATGGGAATGCATCGCGCGCCTCTCGCCCCATGGCCAGCGGCTACACGCGGCTGTACATTCATCCCGGCTGCATTGTTGTCGTCTAGCAGCAGCCGCTATCCCTTGTTTGACTACCAAAATCAAACGGCCGGTATCGCGATGGAATTACATTACGCCGCTCTTCCCAGGGTCTAGGCATGGTCATAAAGGCCGAGCGCCGGTTTGAATAAGAAACGAAACAAAGCGCTCGGCGTTCGCATCGCAGAGAGAGCGAGCACCGACCCGCCGGCTGGCTAGCGCGCGCTCGCGACGCGATGTCGCCGCGCCAGGCAGCGCGGAGAACTGTGCGCGCTGTCCTCCAATGTACACACGCACGCACAGAAGGACACACGGACGGACTCTCAGTTCTGGGCTTGGGCTGGCTGGCCTCAGTCGGCTCCTGCACCCCTGCCGTACATCTCATTAAGTCCAAGGTGACCTTGCCTGCCTGCTACCGCGCGCTCAGCCCCCCCCCCCCGGCCGTACGCTTCTGTGCGAGTGACTAATCGTGCGGAGAAGACCCAAGATGACACGACAGCGCTGCTGCCCCAAAAGTGGCTGTCAGGGGGGGGGGAGGGCGAAAATCACGCATTACAGTACCTCGTGAATAGTCCGAATAACGTCGACGTAAGGCAGCGACTCCACTTGGCGGCCGCCGATCTCGATGATCTCGTCACCGACTGACAAACCCGAACGTTCCGCGGCGGAGCCTGAAAGTCATTTTAGAACTTTGAAGTCATCTGAATTGGAACTCTACGAAAGCACCCAGGACCCAGCAAACCGAAGAAGACGATGCGATTATTATGTAGAGCACGAGAAACAATTTCCAGTAGTATGGATGGAGCATGAAAAAGGTCAAAGGCAATTGTACTTACCTAAGTATTTAAACGGATTGATTGACTTGACTAATCTAAGCCTTAAAAGGCATACCGTATACCGTAAATATTTCAATAGCACCACCACTATGTCTCAAACAGGACCCCCTCTTCAATTGTACGCCCTCCGGCGTGGTTGAAAAGTGGCGTTACCCGTCTCCATGGCACAGCAAGGCATCGAAAGCTCCCTATTATAGGCTCCCCCTAAAGTTACACACCCCTCACAATTAGCCACTCTCCTACGGTTAGTAGACCCCCTGATGGCTACATATTGGGCTGCTCACGGGACGTATTTCGTTTCTGTCGTCAACTTTGCTAACATGTGGTGGAAGTTGAGTGTAGCGAGTGGCGGTACCGCGTCGTCTTGGCGCGCACGCGGTCGGGTGTTCGACTCCGGCCACTGTCCACTGAGTCAGTCACTAATCCCCTTGGGCAGAAGGATGAACGCTCTCATTGAGGGTGTAGGGCGGCTTTGGGGCTGTGGCCCGAAATCCCTGCCAGGCACATGTAGGTGGCCCACCTTCCCTCGCTTGAGACAAAAGGCATTGTGATACAGTGATACGGTGTGTTGGAATTGGGCCAAATAAAATAGTTTCCAGCTTTTCAAGAACGAACAACGAGAAAGAAACGCAAGGAGCTTGACCGAGAATGGACTGTGGACGGGAATAAAGTAATTCAAAAAAGATAAGGAAATCGATATGTACAGCACTTAAAACGTTTCAGTCTCCACAATCGATACCAGTGGGTAGGTTATCGTGCGACACAGGCGCGGCAAGGTCGTACAAGGTACAGTGTCGGAAAGTTACATCTGGTTTACTTAGGTACTTTTAAAATGTGAATTTTTATCAATGCACTATACACTATCCTGGCTGGCTAGAATGGCTGGCTATACACTGGCTAGAAAATCCTATATCAGAAAATCTCGGCCGGATGTATATGTCCTCTACAGTTCTATTGGAGGATTCACGGGGTTCTCGTCGCTGGCCCATCCGGTTTACCAGTTTTTCCATCTACCAGTTTTAAAGTAGGAATAAATGCTAGTAAGTGCGCTATCGATCAAGACTAGACAACGCATCCGTTGCATTCGTGATTCTAATGTAGCTCCAGTAGCCCATCGAGAGCTACCGTATCTTAATGTGTTAATGTTGTGTTATGTGTGTGTATTCACACGTCTGTACCTCTGACGACACTGTTGACCAGGGTTGGTGCGACTTCGTCGTTCATGTCCTTGGATAATGCAAATCCAGCCCTGGTCTCTTCTGCTCCCAGGTGAATGGTCACCCACTGTTCTTTGTACGTGTATGGAGGCGGTCCATGGGACTGAACAGCCAAATTTTTATTATTGTTATTAAATTTTAAAATAACCCTGCTAAGTTGTGGGAACTGCCACTGCGCCGTTCACTCTGGCTTTACTTCTAATATTGAAACACTTGTTTAGAAATGCGGAATAATTTTAGTTCGTTGGTCTATGCCTCATTCTTTTCGTTGCTAATGTGTAAAAGCATGCACTTGCCACAATAATAACATATACTTGTT
Organism: Paralinhomoeus sp. GSCO2_6; assembly: GCA_030248085.1. NCBI lineage: Eukaryota > Metazoa > Nematoda > Chromadorea > Monhysterida > Linhomoeidae > Paralinhomoeus > Paralinhomoeus sp. GSCO2_6. The sequence continues at coordinate 75,471 of JASAMY010003846.1, forward strand.
TGAATGTTTGTGGAGTTCACACCCACTCCGTAGACGCTCTCCGCAGCGGTTGGAACATCCGTTGTTTCAAATTCCCTGTGGACATCAGCGCCTCCGCTGCTTCCCCTCTTGACCACGCCGTAGATATCAGTTGCGCCAGTCGCCGGGCTGGCGCTGCCCATCCTCGGCTGGATTCTGGGCAGCCTCCGGTAGTGGGAAGAACCGTTGTCTGAGGCAGCGGCCTCTCCATTGACCACAGCTGCGGAGTGCTGTTGATGACGTTGCTGCTGCTGCTGCTGCTGCTGCTTGCGGAACGTGTTGAAGGTCAGCGTCGACGTCCGACTGTCCCACGCGGTGCCCTCCTGAACGGAGAGTCAGGGACCTGCATACACTTCACTACTGACAGTGACAGCACCAGTATTGTGTTATGTTCTTCTTGTAACACGTACGTATGCAAGCAGCTGTGCGAACGACTGTACAACATACCCATACAGCTCAAAACGATGAAAACGAAATCGAGCTCAAGACATTGTGTACACATTGCGCATTTGACAGTACGAAAACACATTGTATGCTTGGTTAGTACCGTACAGTGTACATACCATTCGGTGCACGGTATACCCTACTTGACCGTACGAGATACACACCCACTGATGCAGCTAATGACAGACAGAGAATGTAGTCACGTTACATGTTCGGAACATCTCTGCATCTCGCCGAAAAACCACACTCGTCACGCCATAAAAAACTATATTTTTTTTTTAAATTTTCTGCAAAAAACTGGTTGTCGAATCGCGCAAACAAGCAAACGAAACGCTTGCGACGCACATATACAATTAGTGGGTACGCCGCCCAGCGCAATTCAAATCAACCGCAGGCTTTGACGGAAAACCCGGCCATTGATCCCCCCTAATCCGTCCGAACCTGCATTGGTAGCGACGCGGTTGCCACCCTGTTCTGATGGGGCAGGTGGACCATGCTCACATCGCAGCAGCGCGTTGTTGGTGCGCCGCAGCAGCCACCCAAGCAATTCTAGCGCCGTGTGTCGACAGAACGGGCCGTGGGCACGTTGACGGGCGACAATGGCAACGATAGAAGGATGCCTTTACAGAACACCGTGGGGGCACACAAGCCAGCCGGCTGGCGATCAAAGCGCTTAGTGCCGCCGCCCCGGCTCTCCTTATGTATTCTCGCGCGCGCGCTCTCTCTCCCTCGCTCCTTCTTGACTGTTGCGCGGGGCCACGACAATACGCTACTTTGTGGGTCAACTGTCGACGACAAGAGAAAGGAGGCAGGGGGGAGGAGAATGAATGCCCAGGGCAAGAAGAGCGCAGGAATTGTTCGTGCCGTCTTCGTCTTGTGGAGGGAGGGACCGAGGGCACAGGGAGCGGCCGCGCACTGCCGCTCTAATCGTCGTCGACGGCCTCTGCCTGCCTCTCTTGACGACGCAGCGACGCATGAGAGCGGAGAGAGAGAGGGGAGCGACGGAGTTTGCCCACGCCGACCTCTTAACGAGCTACTGCTGCCGCCGTCGAAAGAACGCAACCACCAAAGGGACTATGCAAGGAAAGAGAAGAAAGATTTTTGAGGTCTGCGCCCGCTGGCGAACTCCCCCAACTCCCCGAGACTGTTGAGTGGGCGCAGAGGAACAACGTTCTGATAATGCGCACTAAAAAGACTGAGCTAAGAGTGGAGTTGTGCTGTTGTGACACGGGCTTCCGTGAACAGATTTGTAAAAGGCAGGTGGCTAAAACTGTTGTTTCGACATATGGCACCCTTGCGACGTTATCTCATGAAGGCGTGACAATTCGAGTGCTGCCGATACATGCCAGACGCTGTACAATGTGTCGGTAAATCGCGAACCTGGAAGAACCTCGAAACACCAGATCGAGAGTTACAGGCTAATAATATCCGCTTGTTGAAACATTTCTTTGAGAAGTGCCTGCTACTCATTCGTTCAATTAGTAACGTTGAATGGAAAGATCTGCGTTTCCTGCTGCAATTCTAGCGCTGTGTCTAATACATATTTAAATTCAAACAATGTGTCACACATTGCCTAAAATTGCATCTGTATCTCAATTCCTGTACCTTAGCTAAACCTGCGTCAAATTTCAAAGTCGACTCCAGTGACGTATGTACCTCAAATGGGTCGGGAGCGTCGTACCAGCTGGTCCGCTTGCCTCCGGCCCCTTCCTCCTCGACCATCATAGCTGCGGCGGCGCTCTCGCTATCGTCTCTGCCGACAGATTGCGTCGAGTTGGGCGCCGCCTCCTTATCTTGCCAGAACCAGAATTCAAAGTTGGCCTGGCGCGGCGTCGGTCGCGGCCGCCGCAGCTGCTGCTGTCGGCGCAGCATTTCCTTTGGTTGGCGACACTTTCTCTCTCCCTCCTCAACGGGGAGGGCGTTAAGGTGGGTGGGGGTGTGTATGGCGGCGCAGGCGACGCTGACGACCGAATGAATGCGATTGCTGCTGCTGCTGCCTGCACGCACGCGTGAAGGTGGGGGGGGGGGGTTGGGGACGCGCAATCGCATCGCATTGTTTTCCGACGTCGCATGCCGCGCGCGCGCACGCGCGACCCCATAGTGCGGTCGGTCGACGCCGACGACGGAAAAGGAGGAATGGCCGATCGGTCTTATGTCTTAGACGCAATACAGAGACTACCTGCCGCTGCCGTGCGTGCCAGCGCACGTTGGCTGACACGCGACAAATTACGACGTGGTCGCTGTTGGGAAATACGAGTGCATGTATTTTGCGACGGTTGGCTCATTGTCATTGAAGGAAACGGTCGGTGACGGAAGGCATACACGTTGAACAAATTTTGGCTTTGGTGGTGAACCCTTTGGTGCGCCCAATGCCGCTCCTTGCCACTTGCCACATGGTTAATGGTAGCAAGATTTTCAATGTTGTCATACAGTGTGCATAAAGGTGCGTTCAACTCGAACGAAACACGCAATGTGTATGGATGTTTCAACCGTAGCGTAAATACCTAGCCATAAACAGGCTGTACAATCGTCGCCGTGTCTTCCGACAGTCTTCAACAATCGGAATTTTTAAAAATCAAAAAGAGAACCGGGGAAGTCGCTCTGAAAGCTATATGGTTTGCATCGCTTGAAGTTTTGATACACCACCACCATTATATTCCTCTATTCACCGAATAAATTCTCCAAAAATCCTGCGCCAAACGGTGATGCACGCTGACTTTACATGCACCACGCCTAAGTACAAGCAAGTAGCGAAGCGGAAATCAGTGCTTCTGAATCCTAAGGGCAGATTTTCACAATTTCGGTGTGTCCTAACTGGAAAGATTCTTAAAGAGGTGCAAGAGTGTCAGAGGCAGCAGGGCGAAAAGTCCAACGTTCGACAGCAGCTTGCAGGCGCCACACTTCAGGTTTATCTCCTGAAATGGAATGGTTCGGGTCTGCTACTACGCGTGTACTGTATGTGCTACGGTACCTAGGTATGCCTCAAGATGAGATTACCTACATGTAGATGGTATGAAGATGGCATACATAGACGGTATGATGCCACAATATGGCATGAATTTTGAAGCTCACAACTTCTGGAAATGCAATCCGAGCCTTTCCCCAACAGTGTTCCCTGGCCTGGCTCAGGCGTCCTCATGTTTGGCAGCAACATTCGCTCAATGCGGGCCCCAATCAATACGCTCCCTTCCACTAGTACAATGTACCTCTGTGTTACTGTACGCTCGCACACATTTACTTTGTCCGTAGGCACTATTAGATAAATTACTGTTGAGCGAACCAACGCAGCCCAATGGTATACTGTACCTGATCGTCTTTGATGAGCTCTATTAGCGCAGAGCCCTTTTTGGTGTGCTTTTTGATGTCGACGGCGTCTGGGGGTACGATGTTCTTGTGGTAGGCCCACAGCACGCGCATATCGCCCTTCTAAAATCCAGAGAAAAAGTGTGAATTGTTGGTCTTCATGTGTACACGTAACATACACTTTATGCACAGTGTAGGTATGTAGGAGTGGGATTACTAGAGAAATTTCAGGTCGGACATTTGTGGATGCAATAGGAAAGTTGTCATGTGATGTCACTGCACGCAGGGATTGATTCAATTCCTACTGGGCACAATACATACATATTACAGTATGCTGAGGCATTACAGTACGCATGTGCACAAAGATCTGCGTTACTGGGGCTTGTTCAACGAGATCATACCGTAAACCCCTATTCAATAGGGACCTGGGTATGACTCAAGTTGCCCCCTTATAGTGCCCAGTCAGGGTGAGCTATGCTTTGCTATATGTGCCTTCAGCAAACAATAAAGTGGTAGAGACATTAGTACGGAAGATACACAGCTGCACCCATGAAGATGGGTGCAGCTGTGACATGCTACTGATCGTAAATGACTACATCAACCATGAAATGGAAACAATAACCAAAAACGTTGCAAACTCAGCAATAACTGCGATACTCGCTTTACTTTCCAAAACATGAGCTTGAAATGATATTCCCCTCTTCAGCAGCCTACCCATTCAAAATCCGGGGGCATTACCACAGGATTTACTGTGCCTGCATCTTCATATGATGTGTCTACAGGCCACGATTACTGTAAGAAGTGCAGTATACGCACGGTGATTGCTAGGTCCTCTTCGCTGGAGGTGTGTATGCAGCGCTTGAGCTCCAACACCATGGCGGAGCTGGACTTGGTCATGGAGAGCATCTGGAAGTCGCTACCGCCCGCGTCTTCCGGCGGGTACTTGTTACCAGCCGAGCCTATTCGGTCCTGAAGTCAATAGGCACAAGTGTTTTGAACAGCCACAGAACCGACAAAGAACTGTTCTCTGTACAAGCTGTACACGTAGATAAATTACAGTTTTGCGTGCGTGGAAGAGCGAATTATTCTACTTTTACTTTTTACTTCTACTTGTACTTCAGCAGGCACTCTCAAACCCAGTTCACAAGAGAGAAAGGTTTACTTTTCATGCAGGTTTCACTCTAGCTATATAACCGAGCCCGCAGGGACGTCACGATAATACTCCAGCATTGAAGAGTCTTTCGAATCAAACGCTCGAATGGCTTTCTCTATTCGCCATTCGCCCAGTCTCACTTCAATAGTACGCTGTGACCAAGTTTACTGAAAAAAAGCAACAACTGACGCACCGAGATGTGGTCGCCGCCGTCTTCGTCCAGCCAGGCAATGGCCAGGTCGGCGTCCTGCATCTTGTCGCCCCGCTCGGACGCCTTGTTGAAGCCCACACCGATCCAGCCCGATGCGGGCGCCTGAACGACACCCAGAACAGTGGAGGCACGCACACGCGCTATTTCGGTGCAGCTTATGCACTGTTCTTTTTGTCCACAGCTTCTTCTGCACAGAGAAAGCGGTACACGACGTGAAATTAATGAGCCAAAGGCGTACTGCGAATCGCCTAGTGGTCGGCCTTTTGCGCGCAGGGTTCTGAGTTCGATTCTGGATGGACCCGCTTATGATTCATGATGGACTCTTGATGGACCCACAAGGATTGGTCGATTCCCTGTCAATGGATTTTCACGTACTGTTATCTGTCGTTGCCCTAGATTGCAGCTGGCGATTCTTCTGAATGCCCTTGGCGAATAATGGGCCAATGTGATATTAGCCTCAAGACAGAAAGGCGTCTATTGGTATGCTACATGGGCCATTGAGCGGCCTCCTGACGTTGCTCTAGTCCAACAACAAAGGCGCACTTCGCATCACAAGAACCAGCCGTAACTGTTTCAGGCACGACATTTACAGCAAGGTGCGAGCGAGAGTAGTACATATTGTGGCAGGCGGCATAAACAAAAAAAAATAAAACTGCAACTCCTCCGCCCAACCTGCAGCTTGATTTGAATCTTCGAGTTGTCGTCCACGATTTTCCACTGCATTTCCACGCCGCCTCCAAAGTTGTGCGAGTAGACGTACGCCTCTGACGCGGGCTGCGGCTGCTCCGCGGGACCCGCTTTTATACCCGCCAGGACTGTGCAACAAGCGGTTAGCGCAATTTGCAGCCGCAGCGACCTCGGCATGATGACGCGCTATTCACGTGCGCAAACTTTTCGCGACGCCAGTGCAAGAAAGTTGTGGGACTGTGGAAACAAAGCGCTGGTTGGGGAGGCGCCTTCGCCGGCGAGCGCTGATAACCAACCGCGCCTGGGTTGGAGTGGCGTCAGTCGGTGTTTGCCCTTGTAATTGGTCGCGGACACACCCACAAGGTACATATCGTTCTGCAGAGAGAGAGAGAGCGCAAATGCAGACACATCTATGAAACGCGCATTTCGGGGACGGGTTGGGTAGAACCCGCGTGAGGTGATGAAAGGGGCCGTAAAATGCGCACAGTAGAATGATGGAATGTTGGTGAGACTGTGATAGCGAGATAGACCCTTTGTAGACTGAAGGAGGGCCGGCCGCGCCGTTTGTTGCACGCATTTTTGTACCGTAAATTTTCCAACAGCCTGAGGGGGTAGTATTGTTTGAACGCACGCCTACCTGAGGCATTATTGGAGGGGGAGGAGTGTACTACGGTTTCAACCTGTAAATGATTCAACCTGAAATGAAACAGCAGTTTGCAGTCAAAATGTAGTTGATTAAATTTTGGTTGTTTTTTCCATTTTATGGTTGATTTGTCAGTAAATGTCGCTTAAACGTCTCCTACTAATGGGTTTAGCCGTGTATTGACATAAGGTGCATAGCGTCCTATTCCGCCTACCACCAGGTGCACTACTGGAGAGGTGGTACTGGAGGGGGGGGGGGCACAATTGGAGAATTTAGGGTACTCACATCGCTGGAAGGGCCTAGAAAAGGGCAATCTTTGGTATACGGTCACTCTATAATCCCCTACCTTGGGTCCTTGAGTTTATTGCATCTGCCTCCACACAGTGTAAAAAATGTTGTTGTTTTGTTGTATGCGCACTCATACTGTTGTCCAAGGAATAAAGCAAAATAAATCATGAACTTTTAACAAAGTGGCCTCACTCTTGCCTTTCTGCCCCCCCCCCCACTCCAAAACAAATCCCAGACCAGAGCAGTAACCGAGAAGGTAGAGAGGTTTACCCCCATCCCTCCCTTAGGTAGAACACAAATCTCTGCTCAACATTTTTTCTGAACGCTTCACAGCTTCTCTAGCTGGACTAGACTGACACAATTTTTTCAACAAAAAAAACACCGAAATAGCGCCCTAGAGCATATATTGAACTGTATCCGACTTCACACCGTTTTGCTTTTTTTTTTATTTGGTCGCAATCCCACATGTTTGGGCATTATATTATATCAGCTAACAAAAGCAATTCTCTGTCTCTTTTTCAGGGGAAACGCAAGTCCTCACGCGCGCTAACGGACAAATTCGCGGCTAACTCAATCTCCTGGACGGTCACAAGAATCACGCTCTTCGCGGTTTGACCACTGGGTTCTTCGGCGCCGCGAAAACCCTAAAAATAGTGAATAAAACTAAAACCAACGAAAAAGCACTCATATTTCCATTTCGCACCGCTCGACACAGGTAGGTATGCCACCCCCGCTCCCACGTCAAAACCGCAGTGACTGTATGATGCTCAGGCAGGTGGTTGGGTCAAGCGTGTAGGGTGTGGTGTGGCGGGAGGGAGGGGGGTCATTCACCCCAACTGGTCATAGTCGTCGCGCTTTTTGCGGGTCATCCCCCAGCCCATCGCCATCCCGGGTAATTTCTGAAAAACCCTTTCCCTATATATTAAAAAAATTTGGCAAAGTTGCGTGTTTTTGCCTCCTTTTCGGTGTTCTATGACCCAAAAACGCCTAAAAACCGCTTAGAAGTTCTTTTGGCCCATTTTAGAGCAAAACGTACTCATTTACACCTTCATATTTCACTGAAAATCTTCCATTTTGACGCCTACCCCTTCAAAATATCTGACAGACACCCTGGCATATTACTTACGAGGGAAGGCTTCAAACCCAACCTACACCTATGACTCGAGAAGGGTACAACACAGAACCGTGAGACTGGCATCCACAAGCAGAGAGCAAGCAAGGCCCGGTCACCTGTAGAAGAAGGTGAGGGTGAACTTCATGATGATGGCAAACAGTGGAATGAACATGACGAGGTACTGCGGCCTCAGAAGGTACCAGGGCAAATGCTTGTCGTTCGGGTTGTAATACTGCATCTGAACCACGAAACTCTCTGCACAGTCACCAATCTGGAAATGATGCCGTCAACGGCTACGATAATCGATACAAATTACACAAAACTGTGTCTTTTGCCAATTTAACGAAAATCAGTACAGTCATTACTACTGACTCATTGGTTATTACACGATTCTTGAAAGGTGGGCGGGTGGATGAGGAATTGCGTACGTTAACCATCGATGTATTTTTTATTCGATACAAACGTTGTCATTTCATTTAAAAATGCACTGCTCGTCGTCATCGGAACAGTGAAAGAAAATGAACCTCTCTCACCAAATATTTTCTGAGCTCAAGGGGAGGGGCACATTATAATTTCATAAAATAGTTTGTTTATTACCAGCAAAAGTCAGACATCGGCCACACGCGTGCGTGCGCTGAGCAGGAAAGGTAACTTGCGTGCCCTACGCGATAGGGGGGGGGGGGGGGGGTTGGGGCAGGGTCTATCGGCTCCCCCGCCACTTACCCACTTATGTATGTGTACTGTACGCAACGCACCAGCCCCCCCCCCCAACCATATACCTGTAACTGGGGTGGGGTTTGGGGGGGGGGGCTTCCCTCCCCAAGATGCTGAGTTTGACCCTACCCACACCCTCCCCCCAGGTTGTCCTAAACCCCCACCCAGGACCCAGCCCCCCCAGACTTTTTGGAAACTTTCTACTACATACTTTAATGCAAAATAAATGCGTTTTGTAGTGTTTTTGAGCAAGAACCGACCCAAAAGTGACTATTTTGCAAATCTTACAGTGTATTTAGACTAAAAAGTACCTATTTTCAGGTTTTTTTCAGTGTTTTTTTCAGTGTTTTCAGGTTACAGTGTATTTTTGACTAAAAATTAGCCATTTTTCTTTCCAGGCCCCCCGTGCTCCAGTTTTCACCCCCCCCACCACCCCCTCCAGGAAGTGCTCGACGCGCTCCCCCCAGGTCCAATTCCCAGTTACAAGTATGCGGCCCCCAACCCTCTTTCCATAGGCCTCTTGACGGTGAAGAAATTACTTTCACTTTTCTCAGTGTCCGTTTTGTCTGCCAATCTGTCAATGCCTCCTCCTCACCGCATCGTAGAGGGTCCAGATCTCCTGTCTCTCTTTCCCGGGCCAGAGGAACCTCCGGGGCCGATTGAGTCTCGCATTCCACTTGCCTTCCTTGATCAATCTCTCAATCGTCTCTCTCACGTCCGCTTCTGGCGCGAATTCCGCGCCGGGAGGTCGAGACGGTGGCACTGGGTTTCGGACGCCCAGGAGCATGCGCACGTAGCGCGGCACCGGGCCCACTGGGTGGGCGTTCGGGTCGAGCGCGACGAAACCTTTGGACATTTTATTGGGGCCGGCCGGCCTCTCAGTCTCCTCAGAGAAAAGGGAAGCTGCCTGGCCGCTTTTGTCGGCCACGACAGCTCTGGCGCTCGTCTCGGAGCAAAGAGAACGACGTACGAGAAGCGTTCGAGGCAGACGCTGAGGGAAGAGACGCTGCATTTTTTTGGGGGTGGGGTAAACGACGGAACAGAAGGCAAAAGGGAAATTAGGGAACTTACTTTCTGGCGTAGGACAAAACACGCGCTCCGCGCTCCGCGCTCTGCGCTCGTGCGCTCCTGCGCTCCTGCGCTCGTATACGGTATTCTGAAAAAAGCAACCGCATTTCACAATTTTCCGCACGTAATACAATGTGTTGACACACTGTAGCATAAAACGACAATGTTTATGGATGTTGCGACTATCCTGAAGATGCTGTGACCAATTCCACACTTGAATTTTGAACTGCGGATGACACTTGAACCAGTCGCATTCCGAGCACAACGAGCACAACAGCTCAACAGCACAGCACAACAAGAACAAGAACGCTACAACAACAATAAAAATGCATCGAAGGGGTCCCCTTCGTCCGTTGGCGGCTCGTCGCTCGTCGTCGGCAGAGACGGACTGCAGGACGCCGTCATCTGGTCTTTTCTTTTTGGTCTGCTCATTTTTTTTTTATTCTAGGCGGTGGGTGGTGGTGCTGGGTTTGGCAATTTTAATTGGCTAAACCAATGCGCCGCAGGCGAAAATTTGGCACTTTTAGCAACTTTAAGTCACTCTGACCGCGGCCAGAAGGGGGGGGGGGGTAACCCGATCGGGCTCTTGATGAAGGCCACTGAGTATCCGTGCAGGTGACCTTGGCGGAGATATTCGGCCGCGAGTTCACCGTTGGCGATAAGCGAGTCCGCACGGGCGGCCTCGCCGACAGGCACAACGCGCAGTCCTTTGACGCGTGTGCCCAGTCGCTGTGCCCTTGGAGGAGATCAGCTCGGCCGACAGCAGCGGTCTCTCGATGACCACGCGGCAGATCAAAGAGATCTTCCTGGAAGGTGTGTTGATACATAGCGCCATGTGCATGGGCATGTGCATGATGATGATGATGATGGAGTCCTGTTCGTGAAGGAACGCCTCTGACGCCTCTGGAGGAATCGTACGAGGCGGCCGCCAGCTTCGTGCAGCACCACAGACAGGAACTGATCCGTCCCCACCCCCAAATTCCGTTCGCTTTCACAGTGATGACGAAGCAGGAGGGAGGAGGGGCTGGACAAGCGCGTCCAGTCAGACGCCAAGCGGCTCAACTTCGACTGCTCATGCCAGAAGAGGGGCGACGCCCGCAAGCGATTCTTCTGCGCCCACTCCTTGGCTGTCGCCGAGTACAACGGCGCCTTGCAGCCGTACCTCTTCAACGCCGCCGAGAAGGCGCGTCAAGAGAGCACGGCCGCCGCTCTGAAGCACATCAAGTCCAGAGGTGGTCTTGTATTTACCAGCACATGCAATGTAACGTAAATCCTCAAATAGTGCCCCCGGGGTCGTATTGTTTCAACCTCCTCTTACCCGGGGTCACTATTACCCTCTTACCCTCTTACCCGGGGTCACTATTAGATGATTGACGGTAGGTAGGTAGGTATATATCCATTGTACCGTAACCGTATGGTCCTCCGCCAAGTCACCAGCCCTTCAAACAGATTCCGGCCAGAAGAAAACGCAAAGGAGGTTCGATGGGCCGTCGAATACCGCGCCCACAAACATCGGCCACGTGGCGCCGCCGGCCTTCCTCTTTGGCACGAGCGGCGAGCGCTTCTACTGCGACTGCGGCTGCCAGACGATGGCGCCATCGGCGGACGAGCTCCAGAGGGTGCCGCAGTGGGCCACGGCGCCGCCGTTGCAGCGCTTCCAGGACTTGGAGCAGCCGTTCGTCATCAGGAGCCTCAATGCCTTCCTGCTCACTTAAAAATATCTTTACAATCTACAAGAAAATCTTGAGGTTTTGCTCAAGGAAGCTTTTGTGTCAAATGGACTGTCATTATAGTGTTTGCGAAAAACAAGAATTTGCTTTCATCGATAGTGTTCAAAGCACAATCTTGAGAAAAGTATCAACAATGTGCTTTATAAACACAAAGGTACATTTTTGATCGTAGTCAAGTGGTTTCTGTGCGATTACAAAGACAACTCTTGACTGACCTCAAGTGGAAACTTGAATTCCTTGAGCGATACTAAGGATTTACTTGGCTGTCGATCAAGAATTTTCTTGCTTTTCTTCAGGCAAATACTTGACCAACGTTAAAGAATCTAATTGAGTACTATCGAAGTTTCGCTTGGCTGTCAATCAAGAATAAAAGTTGGTTTTTCAGAAGGAACACCTTGACTAACGTTAAACAATATACTTGAATGGTATTAAAGAATTGCTTGGCAGTCTATATTAAGAATTGTCTTTGTATTTCCTAAGCATTTTCTTTGTGAACGTACAAAAATGCACTGCGCTTCAACCAAGAATTACTTTGAAAATGCAAATTCCACTTAAAATTGCGCTAAAACGTCATGTGCCATTTTCGTACAATGTCGACGCAAAAGAAAACGCCATGAACACGCCAAGTCAATCGCGCAAAGTCCTTCGGAACCAGAATGAAACCAATTTAATTTAAAGTTATTGAGGCCGGTTCCGAAAGTTTTTCAAATGCTGATGCGCTTGCACAGCCATAGCGCATGGATCGCCTCTGTTTGTCAATCGCCGAGTGCTGCGTGCGCGCTTCGAAGACGACTTCGCGACCTTGCGGCGCAACCCGAGCAGCAACTGGAGCAGATCGAAGAAGGCACCCAGCTGTGCGGCGAACTCCAAGTTGAACGCCCAGTGGGCCTCCAGCAGCAGCACAATGGACGCGCTTGCGCTACACTGCGTCGGAATGACGCGACGGTCGATGACCAGCGCGATTTGCGGGGAAGAATCCGCCGTGGCAACACGGCCGTCCGTGCAGCTTTGCAGCAAAAACGGCTGCGTGACCCCGAACTCCTCCACCAACGTAGATATTTCCTCTTCGACAGACGTTGCGCCCTACATTTTCAATTGAATTTCAATTCAATTTACCAACAAATACATTGGCGCACTTGAATTGCACTTACTGGCTGTTAATCCAGGATGACAAGCATACCTGCAACCGGGAATCGGAACCACCTACCTACACGCATTTGTATGCCGAAAAGTTCGCTACACATGTTTCGTCTCCCACGGCCCAGCCCTCCCCCCCCCACCCCTAGATTCGATTTCAGGAGGGGGAATTCCCCCTTTAACCCCACCCTGGATCCGCCACTGATATAGCTTAGTTGCCATTGAAAATCGACGAAGCGGTAAGGCGTAGATAATGACCTTGGATTCATGCATGCAAAAGTACAGGCTGACACAGCTCTCAAATAAAAAAGAATAAAACCTACCCTCTTAATAGCGTTGAAATAGTAGCGCTGCAACTCCGCTATGGACACAACAGTTGTCTTGCCTGTCGCATCTTTTTTTCGAGCCGAGGGAACGCTTGTTGCTTTACCCAAAAGAAAAGGCAGCAAAAGAACTGCGAGTAAATGCTGCCGATCTATAAAGTAAACAAAGCAAATATGTACGCTATGTATAATTAACAAAGTAAAAAGTAAATATGTACGCTATTTCTCAACAAGCTGGTTGCAAGAACGCACTTTATTGGCATTTGTTGACTTAAATATAGCAAATGTATGTGTTTCGGCAGGGATTTTACGTTCTAGACTTCGTGGAATTTCTTAGAGAGCCAGCCGATTGTTTGGAATCGGTGAATCGCCTCCCAAGCTTTCAATGCTACGACACGACAACCCCATTATTACTGCAAAGCCTCCAACAGTGCCCCCCCCCACCCCTGTATGGGGCGAACTGGGGGTGGCTGGCTGAGAGGGGCGATCTATACGGTGTATAGACACCCGTCAATAAGAGACGTTTCAGCGACTATTAATGGCAAATGAATCATGAAATGGGGAAAAAATGACCAAAATCGTAGCAAAAACATTACTTTTGCATACAAAATTTGCCGAGCCAGTCACATTTTTAAGGTTGAATTCATAGTGGCCCCTCCCAATAGTGCCCTCCAATGGAGGTTGAAAGCACAGTGCCCCATGGCGACTATTGGAGTATTTTCAGTATCTCCTCTGGTGAATATATATTGTGCTGTTGATGCATTGTAGAATGGTATGACCCCCCCCCCCCACACACACACCTGCACACTTTTATCGGGAAGCAAAATTGTGCATTACGTGCCTACTTGAACATTTTATTTGTGTGAAATTAATCTCAATAGACCAAAAATACCGTCTGAGAGATTCAAAGCGTCAGTTTGCGTGGGAACCGCAAAAGAATTTAGAATGGCCTGCTGGCCTTCGCTTCGTTTGCCACTCATCGTGTACGTCACACGAATGATGGATTCTGTCCAAGACTCCAACGCCGTAGTTAAGTCGTTAAACTCGAAATCCATGTATCTAGCCATTGCCGCCCGACCTTCCAGACCAATCTTAAATCAGAATACATCAGTTGTACTTGTCTGTCTGCCCGTTCGTCTGTGCGCCGCGCTATGTGTGCACGAATGCCATAGATTCGACAATGGTGTTTTGTGGCGGGCTTGAGCGAGTGCTCGTGTGCGTGCTTGCGAGTGCGTGCGTGCTTGCGCGTGTGCGTGCTTGCGAGTGCGTGCGTGCTTGCAAGTGCATGCGTGCGTGCTTGTGCGAGTGCATGAGTGCTTGCACGAGTGGATGCGTGCGTGCGTGCTGGTGCGAGTGCATATGTGCGTGCGTGCTAGCGCGAGTGCGTGCTTGCGAGTATGTGCGTGCTTGCGAGTGCATGCGTGCGTGCGTGCTTGCGCCACTGAATGCGCGCGTGCATGCGTGCGTGCGGGCTTGCGAGTGCATGCGTGCTTGCGCGACTGAATGCGTGCGTGCGTGCTTGCGCGACTGAATGCGTGCGTGCGTGCTTGCGCGAGTGCATGCGTGCGTGCGTGCGTGCGTGCCTGCGCGAGTGCATGTATGCGTGCGTGCTTGCGCGACTGAATGCGCGCGTGCGTGCTTGCGCGAGTGCATGCGTTGTGCATGTACTCCAAGATGTGTGTCAGAAGAGTGCTTACCAAGTCAGGCATGTCAACAAAACGCGGCCAGTCTTTTAAAACTTGTCTTGCAGACAAGTCTTCATTGACGATTCTTCGGAAGCGTTCGTCCCGAGTGCGCTCCATCTTGTCTGTAATAGTAGCCTGCATTGCTGTGTGGCCTGGCCGGTCGCGTTCTAGTGACTGGCGGAGTTCGTTGAACTCTTCATCGCTCATGCAGGGTTTCGACTGTGTAGTGACTTGTCCAATCTTTTTTGCTGTGCCTAAAACAATTTCCAAAAGTGGGAATCGCAACTTGATCAATCATTGAGAAAAGGACCATAATCAGATTAGGTTGGCGAACAGAACATGCTGCAGCAGAAATCAATGAAAAAAACTGAACTGACCAGCGCGCAGATTTCCTCTATGATTGTACCCATTGATGCAGTTTGAAAGAAATCCTTTGCATGACCGCCAGTCATAAATATGCTCCTGAAAATACCATGTATAAGCACAAACATGTGGCATTCTAAGCCAGTGATAGCCCACCCATCCATGAGTGTCTTGCTTCTTTGATCCATTGAGCATGAATGGGAACTCGAGGGTCATCGAGTAAGCCATTCTGCCTTTATCGATGGGTTTTGTCATTTCCCTAAGTTGATCAACTGTAATACCGTAAATCCTCTACTACAGTCCTGGGCACAGTAGTTTTAATGTCTCTCTCAGAGGGGAGCCATACCTGCAACAGGGTCAGGCCGAGTGGGGGGCAATATCAGTGACGTCCGACTCGGATGGGGAGGGGATTCCAGATCTCCGCAGATTCTTCTACGGGGTTTCTAGCATGTCTAAGATGCAAATTTGAGCGTCTTTGAATACTTTTCAGTGCTCTATCATGCTAAAACAGCAAAATAGCGCAATTCAGACCCTATTTTTTGACCAAAAGTGCCTATTTTGACCCTATAGGGTATACTTTGGTTTATCCATTCTGGACAGCTACCTCCCCCCGCCAACTCAACTCGGCCAGTCCCGGTTACAGGTATGGGGAGGGGGTGAGGGTAAATGGACTTTTGAGGGGGGGGGGGGCAACCCCCACCCCCAGTTACCGGTATGAGGGGCTCTTCTCTCGTCAGACTTTTGTTGTAAAAATTTTCGGCATATAGTACTTTAAATTGCATTAAAATGCAAGTAGGTCTCAGAAATAAAACGTTTCAATAAAATAAAAACATTGCTCACTTGTTTACGCACTCTACAAGTGTTTTAAATGTGGTTGGGTGGCATTCAAAATCGGGTTTGGCGTAAATTTAAAAGTTGCTTGCCACAATGATTACTATGGAGGGGGACTCTATTAGAAGACTTACGATAACATAGGACAATATAATAAAAGTATGAATAATAGAGTGGGGAGCAGGGTTGCAATAAAACATTTTCATTTTTTTTAATTAAAAAAACATGTTTTTTTTTTAAATTGATTGACTTAGGAGCCATCATTGGTGCCAAATACATGTCTATAAGATACTTTTAGCCTATTAGAGTGTCAAACACAACTAATAGTGCTGCTCTAAAGCCTTCAGAAGCGTATTTAGCAACGTTTTAGTCAAATGGTGACAAATCCGCTGCCTCTAAATGGTACTCCACTCTGTTGGGAGCCTGTTGAGAACACCGAAAAGAACTTGGTTTGGGTGCAACTATCAAGATTATGCATGAATAACTGCTAATTGTACCATCTAAACACCATTTAAACGCTTTTGCCACTCAAAAGCTAAATTTTACCCAATTCTACCCAAGAAATTGTTTTTTATTTAAAAAAATCCAACTTAAAAAAAAATTTCAACTTTTTTTTTAATTGTGCAACCCTGGTTGGAAGGTCTTTTAATGTTTACGCAAGAAAATCGTAACACAACAAAACGTACTCACTTGCTGATCAAATATTTAGCACACACATTCACCAATAGCTGTCGATTAATGTTGTATTCATCTGTGTGCTGATTGGGTCCAAAATTATCAAGGAGTTGCTGGACTTTCTGAGAAGAAGCAGCCAACGATTTTAGGTGGTTTTTGATTGGGAACGCCTGAAAAGTAGTACACATTAAAGGTGTTAGAGCTACCACACTCAACGCATGTGCACGTGGGCCTTCTGACCAGTTGTGTGTCGAATCATACATATGCTGCGTTCACAACTGTGATTTCCACAACTGTTCCCCTAATCAAAAGTAGAAAATGGCAATTTCTGTGTACATTTTTTGTGTTGTCTGAATAAAGTACCTCATTCGCGACAAAAGAATGCATTTTCGGAGCAATGTATGTATGGCTGCAAAATTGCGCGTTTCAAGTTCGGCTTAGTTATTTGAAGATTTGCAATTTAAATCACTACCTGGTCTGGAGTGAAGTCGTACAACAAGTGTCGATCTGAATGCCGATGTTTGGCAATTGCGGGCTTATTTGTGACTGCAGGCTGAACATTTTCATCCAGAATTCGTTCCAATACGTCGTCAGTCGCTTGAAGCGGATCACTGCCAGTTTGTGAGTGTGGGTTTGTTGGTTCAGCGAAATCAAGCGCTTCCGGCGACAGCTGTGTCGATCGAAGTGGAGTCGACGGTGCGACTGCGACTGCCTGAACAACATCGATTGATTACAGAACATACCTAGGTGTCGGCTGGCCAAAATACCAAACCCCCAAAAAGGTAAAACAAAATGGTAAAATTCGCCTGCCGTTTTTTGACTTTCAGGCATAAGTCAAAACAAATACCATTAATCCTTCACTAGTTCCTCCCCTCAATTGCGCCCATGGGGTCAAAGCGTCCCTGGGGCACTATTGGAGGATTTACGGTACACTTAATTTTTCCCTACGTTGTTTGCGCACTCTTAGGCACTTTTGTGGTCTGATTAGTAACTAACTACTGACAGCCTTCTTCCTTGCTGGCAAAAGCTGGGAGGAAGAATTTAGAGTGTTGGTAGTTCTGAGCGAAAGCGATTTGGACCGCAAATTCTAACCAATCTATTGAGGGGATGTCACCAGGGTTGCGCAATTAAAAATTGTTGTTTAATTTTCTTTAAGTTGCCTTCTTTTAATTAACAAAAAAAAATAATAATTACAGAAAAACAATTTTATTTAGTGCAATCCCAACACTGGCGTAGGCAATGTCAGACATTAGGAAGGGCCAGGGGCGAATATCACTGTATCACAACAGCGGCGTTGTTCACCCGCAAAGGTAGGTGGGCCGCCCACATGGCATGGATTCTGGGCCGAAGTGTGTGCGAATGCGAAAAACTGTGTGCGCTGCATGACAAGGGTACGCTGCACCAAGCGCGAGCTGCCCTGTCCCTCCGCGTGCGTGCGTTTCTGTGTTCTATGCTATGCTTTGTGCATTTACAAGCGGTTAGATGGTCAAGAGATTGAGAAGTTACAGCGTGATTGGAGAAGGGCAACGTTGGTTGGACAGCCCGTCAACAGCGGCGCAACTGCGGCTCTGGCACAAGCCTACTCTAAAATGCTAAAAGGTGCGTTCATACTTCTATACAAAATGCGATGTTTTGCCAGCCAGGCGCCGGCCGGCCGAATAGAAACAGTTGTGGCCGCGGATGGCCGCAGAGAGATTTCTCCGGCCGCCAGCTGGCTCCGGCCCCTATGTACAGCTGCCGGATGGCCACCGGCCGCGAAATCGCAGCTGGTGTCCACCTCCAACTTAAACGCAGAAACGGCCATGCAAGCACATGAATAGCTCGTTTTACATGCACACACAGGTGCGCCACAATGTACAATGGTATGTACAATGTACAACACAGGAAACATGGTGGCATGTACCTATGTGCACAGTGCACATTGTGGGGCTGTGGCGTAGTCCGCAAGGCGTTGGATTCCTGACCGCGAGGTCGGGGGTTCGATTCCTTGCTGGGCAAGGCCACGGCTACCCCCTTGGGCAAGGGGTTTAAACCACAGCTCCGGTTTCTGGCTGTACCGTGGCTTCGACCTAAAATCAGTGCCAGGTGGGGGCCCACCTTGCCTCGCGGCAGAAGAACGCCCATTGTTATTTATACGGCGCCGCCCTGTGATCTTGTGATCCCGCTTACGGCCATGGTGCTGTGTCGGTGGTTGTCGTCAAAATAAAGTTTTTAAGTTTTTTTTAAGTTTAATGCACCAAAGGGGCAAATTTGGCACTGTGTCAGGCGCAATCTTGAAGGGAAGACACAAAACTGGTAAAAAACTAAAGGGAAAACGTAAAACACAGTGACAAAAACAAAAAAAACACTTTATTAAAAAAAGTCCCGTTTTTATTAAAAAAAATAGTTTTTAAGAAAAATCGTTTTCGAAATTGAAACCATTTCTGGTTGGCTTTTCCCAGAATTTTCCCAAGGGATTTTCACCTTGTCAAAAACGATAAAAGCGAGTAAATTTTTTTTCAGCTTTTCAGCATCATACGACCATAAAACAGCTATTAATAACACTATTAAGAGTCTTGTTGACCATTGTAGATACCCATTGTTGACCAAAAAGTACCAGCATAATTGAAAGAATTATCGGCTACCCTCCCCCCCCCCCGGACTTTATGCTCAGGGGACCCCCCCCCCCCTTCAGAATTCGGCCGTATACCCAGCCCCCACTCTTCCAGACCCGGTTACAGGTATGCTGAGCGGGCGGGGAGAACTCACTCCGCCTGATACTTGTTTGACGTGTTTTTCGCGTACACGTACACGTGGTGCACTGTATGTATCTACAAAAACGCAGACAAACATACAGTACCTCGTTTGTCAACACTGCAACCAAGACTTTGACGTCCTTGACATTGGCATTGTCAAAGGCAGCATGTAGCTCCTCATCATCGTCCACGTCCTCGTACAGAGTCAGATCCGTCGGTACCTGGACTTGAAACAACGCATTTCTTTCGACGTCGAATTGCTCTTGCGAGAATCCCTTCTTCAGCAGCAAATTTAATGCTTTCATTTTCAGCAAGCCGAGAGAAAGCGGTTCATCTTCTGCAAAGAATACCCTCTTTTGAACAAGTGGTTGCTCTTCGAGACGCCGCCTGTCGAAGACGCGAAACATCAAAACCATCTTGTTCGACATCTGAAGCGGATTTGGTGATGAAACGCAGCTACAGACGCCACGCCACGCCACGCCACGCCACGCCAGACAATTACATCTAAATGGGAGCGAGAACCACTGGACTGCGTTCAAAATATGGCCTCTGGCGCCAAAAATCGGGTAAAGCAAGTTCATTGGCCCATTGGGCCGACTAGTTTTCTGAAGCTTGCGCCTTGTTTGGGCTTTGAATTATGTCTTGCTTAGGCTTAGGCGTATGCGTCGTATCGGCTTAGGCTTATGCATTGCTCAGGCTTAAGCTTAGGCCTTGCTTAGGCTTAGGCTGAGGCCTTTCTTAGTTTGCTAACACTACTGCTGCAGAAAACAAGATTTTCTTTGTTTTAGGCCTTGCTTAGGCTTAGGCTTAGGCTTAGGCTTAGGCTTTTGCTTAGGCTTAGGCCTTGGCCCAGACTTAGGCTTATACCAAGGCTTAGACTAAAGCTAGGCTTAGGCTTATGGTCGGTCCAATGGCCCAATGAACTTGCTTTTCCCCAAAAATTGTTCACAAATTACAGTAGCCTGTAAAAAAATGGAAAGTGCAGCAACAAAGAACAAGCGAAAACCCACTTGATTTTGATTGCACAATGTAGCAACATTAATATCGCGCTACAAATACAACATGACTGAAAGCCTAAGCCGACAATAATAAATCGAGACCGTGTCACTAGCGTGTTGATGAGATCGGTGTTAATGGGTTGATGGGATAGGTAGGTTGACAACTTGACTGTCAGGTCGGTTTCAGCCTTGTTGCGCGTGTAGTGGTCGTAGTCTTGCGCTTAGGCTTAGGATTAGGCTCATGCTTTCGCTTAGGCTTAGGCTTTTGCAGGCACGGGCGCGCGGAAGCCCGCTCGCGCGCTCAATTACGGACCGTCCCCCGTGACGCCTGCAAGGCACTGTCGCGGGCGCGGAGCGCCACGAACAAAATCCCTCGAGTTTGGCCACTGGGTCCTCCCATGCCGTCGCAATAGCTAGTGGCCATTCTCGCGAGCAGGCCTCTGGCCGCACCGGAAGCGAAAAATGGGGCATTCGTCCCCCTGCACCGCGCGCGACGTACGCTGCCGCGGACGACTCGTCGAGCGCACCTGCGCCACCGTAATTCTTCAAATAGCACCTGTGCTGTGCTCTTGCAAAAGCCTGAGCCTAAGCAAAAAGCCTCACCCGAAGTCTGAGCCTAAGTGACGTGACGCCCATAAGCAATTTTTGCGAAATCTCGCGAGTTTGGCCACTAGGGGTCCTCCCATCCCATACTTTTATCACTGGGTACGATTATTACTATGGTTTTGGGAAATTTTTCGTTGATTCCAAAGGAGACGATTGATGGGACGACCAGACCATTCCAATTCCAATATTGATTCCATTTTTAACGGAGACGTACAGTATGCGTTGCGATTGGATGCAACAGTGCGTGTATTTGCGTTCGCTCGTTCATTTATGCTTAAAAATAGGTCACAAGCCAAGCGGCAATCCATGATCATGGTGGCGCCTGCTGCGCTGGCTGGAGCCGAGTAGGTGTCGGGTCCGCGCGGGCCAAAGGGAAGCGAGGCCGCGCGCCGCGGCAGGGAGGGAGGGCGGGAAGCGCGTGTCGCCCTAGCGGCGGGGGTGACGACTGTGGGCTGAGACGGCAGCGGCACACATCAAAAACAGCATCTGCCGATAAAATGATCAAACGCACCGTCGCGCGCGGTTCAGTAGCCACACTTCACCCTAATGTGCAAACGCCTTTTATGGTGCCCGCGGCGCGAAGTGATGAATGGCCTTGCTTTGGATGGACCGCACCGCTCTGTGTGAATAGTTAATGAGCGTGCTGTCTGACCTCTTGGCCGTCGACCTTTCTCGTTTCTCTTCGGTTACTGACTCACTTCACTCACCCCAACCACTTCATTTCCAAAAATAAGTCCAGTCCAACTTCCAGTCCAAGAAAAGATGAATCGTTTTTTGGTTTTTTTGTCAGTCTGTTTTGCTGGCGCAGTCGCGCTCCACATAACCGACTTCACAAATTTCCGAAGGAACTACAAAAAAGCGGCGTATTACGCGACCCATTCGCCGAAACCGGCCAGTTCGACGACGCCCAGCGAGCCGACGCCGGCCAGTTCGACGACGCCCAGCAAGCCGACACCGGCCAGTTCGACGACGCCCAGCAAGCCGACACCGGCCAGTTCGACGACGCCCAGCGAGCCGACGCCGGCAAGTTCGACGACGCCCAGCAAGCCGGCACCGGCCAGTTCGACGACGCCAAGCGAGCCGACGCCGGCCAGTTCGACGACGCCAAGCGAGCCCACACCGGCCAGTTCGACGACGCCAAGCGAGCCGGCACCGGGCAGTTCGACGACGCCAAGCGAGCCCACACCGGCCAGTTCGACGACGCCAAGCGAGGGGGCGCCCTGGACGCCCAGGACACCGGCGACCACCTGCGGGGTTCTGAAGAGCTTCCTGAAGCAGATTCGCCGCTGGCTTCATGCGCACTGGTGGTATGCGGTGAGTGCTGTCATCGTGTTGTGCGCGATGCCTCTTTTCTACTACCTATTTTGCGTGTGCATTTGGATAATTGGAGTGGTGCGGGCGCGTCGGATGTTCGGCGCAATTCGCTCGACCATGTTTGCAGCCTAGGCCAGCGTCACTAGCGGGTCCAAAAGGGTGTGACAAGGAGTGCGAGTGACATGCCGCTTGTTACTCGATGGTTTTATAACAGCCGAGAATATCGCTCCATACTCCGTTCCATTTGGACCTGCCACTGGCTGTTTGGCGCGCCGAGGTCTTTTGGCCTTTTGTCGGCGTTTAGGTAATTAGGCATTCGTTTACGCATTTCACTTTCCGTCGCGAGCATCGCTTCATGTTTCGACCCTTTTAGACCTCCAATTGTTGCTTGTTTGCCGCGCGCGTTTGGTCATTAGTAGACGGACGTTCACCTACTGTACGCGTTCGGTATTCTTCTTTATGGCGTAGACCTGGTATCTCGTTTCATCAACCGCGCGGTTCGCCAACCGCTAACGGCAGGCGTTTAGGTACCTAGGCATTCGTTTATGCACTTCGCTTTCCGTCGAAAGCATCGCTTTATGTTCCGTCCCTTTTAGACCTCCAATGGTCGTTTGTTTGCCGCGCGCTTTTGGCCATTAGTAAACGGACGTTCAACTACTGTACGCGTTCAGTATTCTTCCTAGTGGCGTATCTCGTCTCATCAACCGCTAAACGTTCATTTCGTTTCTTTCGTTGACATGCCATCTCATGTTCGCGCAACTGTTCTGCGTTCGAGTCGTGAAAAACAACGTGACGCGCGTACGCACACACACACACACCAACACTAAATGTTTACGTCAAAATAAAATAAATTATTAAAATAATTAAGAATGTATGTGCTCGTGTTGTACAGCGCCATTCGCGTGCAGCAAATTCCCTTTGAACTCGTTATTGCCGGTAAACCACTCAATCTGGCTCGACGCACTTCCAATTTCCACTGCATTTCGAGATTTGCAACCACTCTTACAAGCGTTATCTGAAAAAGTAGGCACATTGCCCCCCCCCCACCGCCTTGTCCTTTTCTTCGTTATCCCCAGTTTTTCGATTTCGAAAGGGGGAGTGGGTCCATTACTACGGACCCAACATCTAAGGGCGCTCAAAATGGAGAGAGTGCTGGCGGAGGGAGCGGGAGCGCGCGTACCTACCCCTACCATTCTTGCAAAAGGAATGCCATTCATTGGCAGCGCGTCTATGCCTATCTAAACAACCAAATGCGCCGCCTCCCCTTCTACGCCCATCCATTTGGGGGTTAGGCCACCGTCCAACGGCCCGCTGAAAGGACAGGAGTAGAGATCCCCCTAGTGTTGCAACGATTCATCTTTCCTCGGTAGCCTGTCACACTGCCATTGTCCTTCAGCTGGGATGTACAGGCGTGGCGCCGACTACGCAGTAGCAACGGCGCACCCCTGCGGCTCTGCCAGCGCCCGCCCGAGCGCGAGGCATAAGGGGCGGGGTACTGCACAGCAGTGCGCTGGGTATATCTATGAAAGAGGCGCGTCGCGTCATCCGAGGTAGCCAGAAAAAGAAAAATGCGTTGGTAAACGCGTCGGTACGGTACGTACGGTAAATGCGTCGACCCACTTGACAGTGGCGTGGCCAGATCGAAGCCGATTTTTACATTAAAAAAGTGACGTTGCCCGCCCACACTGAATTGTTTTCGGGAACCGCCCCTGCCCCCCCCCCCCCACCCCATGAGCTCCAATACCACACACAGGAGTACGTACCCAGAGCAGAAACAACAATTTTGTATGTTCCCCCCCCCCCATAAAATCCTGGCTACGTCACGAATCATCCACAGACAAAACCGAAATTGTTTCTGCAGCAATGAGGTTGGGCGCAATCATTTTAATATTTGTGAACGACAAAAACAGAACCTCCATCAACAAGCGACAAGAACGGCACGAGTACACGACATAAACGCACTCAGGAGCAGATGCAGCACGGTCCTATTTTATTCGCGAGGGAAAGGTGCTAGCTAAGCTAAGCGACGTTTGGGCTGGGGAGAGCTCAACAGGCTGGCTTCAACAGACCATATCATGGTCACCCTAGAATCAACCTCAATACACGCAATCCAACTTCTGCACTTGGCATACCTGTAACTGGCATTCGACCTGGGGAGGGGTCAGCGACTTACCATAAACCCTCCAATAGTGCGAGGTTGAACGTATGGTGCCCCCTTCCAATAGTGTCCCAGCGCCATATATGGGCAAAAATAAAGTAGTAGGTACATTTATATGATGTGTCGACACCTATCAATAAGAGACGTTTCAGCGACTACTAACGGTGATCAACGTGAAACAAAGTGAGGAAAAAATGTCCAAAACACTGAAAAATCGGTAATTTTGACGGCAAAACTTTTGAATTTGATATCATAGTGCCCCCCCTCCAATAATGCCTCCGGGTAGAAAGAGGTTGAAAGTATAGTGCCAACGACCCCCCCCCCTCAACAAGTTACAGGTATGGTTCGGATGCACCTAAATGACCATTTCTTTTCCAAAGCAAACAGACGTTTCAACGACCCCTAAATATAGCTTGAGCCATTCAGATTCGAGGTCTGGCGAGATACTTGGCTTCAGTGCCGCCACTCGTCTGTGGAGCTCCTAAAATTTGAAAACACGACAATTACTATTATTTTCTCGTCAACTATGTGTTTGGTTTACTGTACAAAAGTAATTAAACAGACGCGCTATATTTAGCACGCAGTTTTTTAAAATTTATTTCGACCAGAAACAAGTGCAAATACGTAAGTAGATGCGTGAGCATACCTGTAACTGGGGGCCATCTTTTCCATTTTCCAACACGCGCCCAGACCCCCCCCCCCCAGAATGTTCCCAAGGGATCTTCACTGTCTCAAACGATAAAAGTGAGTAAACGTTGGTGTTTTTTTAATGTCTTTCAGTGTTATATGATCATAAACCAGCAAAATGACACTGTTTAGACCTTATTAACACACGTTTTTGCCAAAAAGTACTAGTATAAATCAAAATGGTCAGCCATCCCCACTTTTTGCTCCAGAGACCCCCAAAGTGCCATTTACCCCCCCCCCCCACTCTGCCAGACCAGGCCACACATATATGCGTGAGTACGCATCCAAGTAAGTGGACTGCACAAATAAATGCGTAAATGCAAAACTCTATGCACGCAGCACTCAACGGCAAACCACACCAAAATAATAAAACCGAACTAAAATTTTTACGTGAACGACCTGCAGCTCATTGTCAAAGTCTTTTCCATCTTGTTGTAATGTTTTCAAACAGCCTTCCATCTCACGAAGAAGCACTTTGTTTTTGCTAGCCGCATATTCGAATTGCAATGGTGTCTTCTTTGCACCTGATTCTGCAAAATTTGCCAACTTTTCATTAATTAGGGGTAGTTGTGGCCTGCAGTACCGATCACTGGTGCGTCTGCGACCTCATGCCCATTTTAACAAGCGCAAGGCACGTACGACCAACGCTTTTGCGATTTCTTTGTTTGTTTTTGGCTCTTCTCATTAAACTTGGGCAAAGCGTGGAAATCATTTTGTTGCTGCTCAATTTTTTTTTAAGGGCAGCCCCCCCCCAAGCGCCTCTGGGTTTTTGCCACCCTGTCAACCCAACAAAATATTATAATCCTATCTTAGAACAAATTTAACAGTGTATTTTGTCTTAAACAAGCAATAAAAATGGGCACCCTTATTCCTTGCGCTTGTACGCCCACCCCCACCAACGTAGCTAAAGGCCCATTTCCTAGGCGGCATCCTCAACCGCCCCGACAAAAATGCGTTCAGAAATGTATTTTGGGCTAAAAACGCAATACAACAAAATCATTCTTTTGTGCCTCCCCCACCCCTCGTTAAATTCGCGTAATCCTTCCCCCGATCCTCCTTCCCCCGGAATCGGAATTTAATCCGATTCCGGGTTACAGGCAGGCACGCACGCACGCGTACACACGCACGCACATACATACAAACAAACACACACACACACACACACACACACACACACACACACAAAACACACAGTTCTCACGCGTGCATGATTACACACACAAAACATACAGTTCTCACGCGTGCATGATTACACATGTTTAACTAGGTGCTGTTGCCTGTCGGCAAGTTGTCCCTTCTCCTCCCGTTCATCCCAGCAGTGCTACAGTTTGTCATTCCAATTTAAAACCCAACATTGCAAAATTCCCTTCGCACTATTCGATCATACTGTAGAAAAGACCGAATGTCACCAAGATTTCGACTTTTTTTAAAATTTTTGTTCAAAAAACTTTACGTGACTCAAAATGTTCATAGCCGTCCATGTGCGCCTCATCGAGAGCTTCAATCGAAGCCATCACACGCCGGTTCGGTCCAGTTTTGAATGAACTACATGCAAAAACTGCGGAAATTTTACGAAAATTTCGATTTTTTAATTTTTGTACAAAAGAGTTTTGTTTTTGAAAAGTTCGTAGCCCTCCATGTAGGCCTCGTCGACAGCTTCAATCCAAGCTATCGCACACTGGTTTCGGTCCAGTTTTGAATGCGCTACACCAAAAACAAATGTGCCCGATTTTGAAATTTTGAAAAAAATTTCTAGGTTTGGCGAGTAGGAACTCACGAAATCGGCGACACTTCGTGACGCGTGATGGCATAAATCGAAGATAATGGATAGACAAAGCTTGCTTTTTGGATTTGAGCAACTTCTGCTGGAGGAATTCAGCGCTATGATTTCTTGAAGTTGAAATGAGGCTCGAAATGGGGGGGGGGGGGGGTAAATGGCCAAATTCTGGGGGGAGGGTGTCTGGGGCAAAAAGTCGGGGGGGGGGGGGTAGCTGGCCATTTTTTGAGTTATACTGGTACTTTTTGGTCAACATGGGTATAAATAGGGTCCAAACAGTGTTATTTAGCTGTTTAACGGTCATATAACACTAAAAAGCACTGAAATACACCAACATTTACTCACTTTTATCGTTTTAGACAGAGTGAAAATCCCTTGGGAAAATTCTGGAGGGGGGTTGGAGGAGTTGGGAGGTGGTTGAAAAAATTCTGCGGGGCCCCAAACCCCCCCCCCCCAGTTACAGGTATGGTGACTGCGTTGGTGCAGGCCCACATAGTCCACAGTTGGCCCAATAACATACTAAAAGCCCCCTAGAATCGATAAAGTGATTTTTCGGGATAACTCTGCAAACTTTTTCGAATTTTCTCAAAAAACTATAAATAGCCCCAAAGAGGGTCCATCCACCGAATTTCACGTCAAGACGAATCGAATGGTACCGAAATCGTCTCAATTGGACGAAGATTTGACCCCAAAATCTTGTGACCAAATTTAGCCGCCCTAGAATGATCACTATATCCCTTGTCCTTTTAGAAGGGACAACAAATACGTGTGAATGAGATAAGCACGACAACAATGGTAATCTGACATACGCGTTTCTGGAGGAGCACTTGCGCAATGCAGAAAACGACCTTCCGTCATCTCTCTTGGCAACGTTCCTTCGTGAAGAATTGCGCTGCGGTGCTCACATGCGCTCTAAATGCAGAACACATGTGTAAATCATACGGGGCTTAGGGGGTCAAGGGGTAAACACTCCCTGTCCTGGGTCCACCTGCATATTTTTCAGAAACACCCCCCCCCCCGGCCAGTGCTGACCCGTCCTACGCTAATGTGATTCCTATTATAATGATAATAGTAGGTATTATAGCACACATAGGTATATAGCACTATAGGGTTTTACCCAATTTTACGGCAAACATCCCATTTTTCGTCTATCCTATCAACCCCCAGACCCCCCTGGCATGAAGTACTCTGATGGAGGCTTAGGTAGACCCCTCACAACCCCCTAGAACCCCACCCCGGCCTCCAAGCGAATCAACACCTAATCACCTATGATGTAAGCACAATACATATTCAGTCTACAAATGATAACGCACGTGTATTTCAAGAGCAGCATAATCGCCTGACGTCGTTGAAGCACTAGCTTTTTCGTCAGTCATATCCAATAGCTTATCTACGAAGTTGGAGCAATGGCTG
Organism: Paralinhomoeus sp. GSCO2_6; assembly: GCA_030248085.1. Taxonomy (NCBI): domain Eukaryota; kingdom Metazoa; phylum Nematoda; class Chromadorea; order Monhysterida; family Linhomoeidae; genus Paralinhomoeus; species Paralinhomoeus sp. GSCO2_6. The sequence continues at coordinate 103,546 of JASAMY010003846.1, forward strand.
ATAAACTCAGTCGTCAAGTCGTCACATGCGGTTTCCAACACATTTGCGGCATCTGACACCTAAAAAATATTTAAAAACGCAACCCAGGAACGCACGCACTGGCGCAAGCACGCACGCACGCAAGCACGCACTCGCGCACGCACGCAATCCTTCAGTTTCTGAATGAAAACGACACTTTACATCATTGCAACAGCCGAAAGCACTCTTTTCAACATTTAAATTAAAGACTTAACAAAAGAACAAACTGGCTGCGCATGTTCTATTATTTCTTCCAGTTGCTGAGGATTCCAGTTCAGCGCCATGGACTCGTGACAATCGTTGAGCATGTGGGGCAGCACATTGCCTTCCGAAGACAATTTGTGCATCTGCTAAAAAAAATGACTAACAAAAAATACCGTAAATCCTCCAATAGAAGCCCCCCCCTCCAATAGTGCCCCCGGGTATGGCAAGGTTGAAATAATAGAGCCCCCTCCTCCAATAGTGCCCCCGGGGGTAAGGGGTATGTTGTGCCATGTGCCTTTTATGGGCAAAAATATAGTGGTAGGTACATTTACATCGTGTATACACACTACTGCTAACCAATAATAGTACGTTTCAGCAACTATTAACGGTAAATCAACCATTAAATGTGGCAAAAGTGATCAAAATGACCGAAAAAATCGGCAATTTTGACAGCGAGACTAGCATTACCATTCAAAATTTTTAGGTTGAAATAATAGAAGCCTCCCCTCCAATAGTGCCCCCCTCTCCAATAGTGCCCCCGGGTAAGGAGAGGTTGAAAAAATAGTGCCCCAGGAGCACCATTGGAGGATTTACGGTAAGAGCGAAACTACTTGACTTGCAATCTCTCTCTCTCTCTCTCTCTCTCTCTCTCTCTCTCTCTCTCTCTCTCTCTCTCTCTCTCTCTCTCTCTCTCTCTCTCTCTCTCTCTCTCTCTCTCTCTCTCTCTCTCTCTCTCTCTCTCTCTCTCTCTCTCTCTCTCTCTCTCTCCCCCACTTACCATTGGTGAATGCTCAGTTGAACCGCAACAGCTCCAGAAAGTCACAGTTGTCACGACGATGATGAGCAGCAGTGCTAGCAAATGGGTAACATTCGTTTTGCATACACCTGTTTTTTAGTAAATTGTAGAAGTGTAAGTTACAAATGGTGCTGACCCACGGATACGCCTTCCTCTATCTGTGCCTGCAGAGGTAGTTCTGAGATAGCCAAGTTAATGGTGTGTCGCAAGAGCTCCAGCACCTTGAACGTCTCCAGTGGCAATGCCAAGAAGACCACATAGCGTTGACAGGACGGAGGTATGACGCGGGCGAGAGCCAGAATAGTGAGACTAGCCACAGCCATTAGCGCCGCAACCAAATAGGCAATCTTGCCAACTACTAGCGTTGTCTCTACCTGCATAAATTGGAGACAAGCGACAGCGTAGCCCACCAGTGTCGATAGCAATTGGAAAAACAACGTGGCATTCAGCGCCACGTAGCTAGTCTGAAGGAAAGAGTGCGATAGCATGCAAGGAATAACAAAAATATACTCACAAACAACCTTGCAAAGCTTTCGACACCACATAGCGTTTACCATACTGTCTTCTCGAGCAAGTATGAGCAGCACAGCAGTACAGCAAATAAACTACAGAGTGTTGCTCATAAAGTAACACCAGCGTTCGGCACAATGACTGATGGATTGACAGAGTGGGAACATATGGAGGCGGTCAGGCAAAGCGCGTACACAGAACATAGCACAGCCAAACCAGATGCGAAGTAATATGAGAACACGAAGAAAGATCAAAGCCAGCGCTCCGCTGGCCACCCGTTCCCACCGCTGTTCACATAACTTAGCCCAGCACGGTATCAGCATTCAGCACTATGCAAATAAACATATGTACAATATATGCAAACATTGATATCTCTAGCAGCGTACCGAGGGGGGTAAAGCCCCCCCCCCCCTCCATCGAGAAAATCTTAAAATTTTATCAATAGGGTACCTACCACCCTCATTGCAAATTTGCGCGCAAGGGGCGGGGTCCAAAGGGAGTGAGGAAAGTGATACTAGAGAGAATAATTTTCGCCTGCAGCGCATGGTTCAGCAGAGAAAATTGTGGTGAAATTCGAATATTGTGGAACAGTTCCAGTGTGCGTGTGGTGTGGCGGTAGCAGACTGGACTGGAAATCCAGTGACTTGGGCTCATCGCACCATGCGCCAATTTTTCCTCAACTTTTTAATAGGAAAATCGACAATTTGCAACAAAAATCACTTGGGGCGCATTGTTATGCAATTAAGACCCTGGAAAACTCGAGTGGCCGTTGATCCAAAAATATTTAACAGGGTCTCGCTCCCCTGTTGCGAAACCTAGCCCTCGCATTGAGATTCCTGCGTACGCCACTTGTACCCAATGAAATTTCCCACTTGGCCCCCAAATTTGATGCAAATCCGCCTTGTGTTTGGGAACCAAGTATGCATATCCCATATGCATATCCCACTAATCGGCCGCGTGGCACACCCCCCCCCCCCTGGTTTGGTCGTGTTGGGTCGTGAGCGGGAGAGCATCTGCGCACGATGTTTCCAGTTCAATTGGTATGCGCCCGTCGACCAAGGGTCAGGGTCAATCAAAGCCGCTCTGCTGTACAACGCAGCTGTGTCGTCTTTCAGCAAGCAAAGAGTGAACAGTGCGCTGAAATGCTGCTGCTGCGACTACTTTCAATGGCGATTTTGATACGGGGGTAAGCAAAAACAGCATATACATGCCTAAAGAGGGCTGGGGAGGGGGCATACATGTAACTGGGGGGGGGGGGGGGGCTGGGGGGGGGGGGTTGCCCGCCCCCCAGCCAGAATTTTACCCCTACCCAGCCCCCCCCCAGACCCCCCCCCCCCCAGAATTTTCCTGAAGTTTTCCAACTTGCCAACAATTGTACAAAGTAGTGTACTTTTTGCCTTTCTCAGTGTATTTTGGCCTTAAAACAGCTAAATACCGCTATTTATAGCCTATTTTAAGGCATTTTTGACCTATTTTTGACTGAAAAGTGCCTATTTAGACACTATTTTGGAACATTTTTTTCCCTTCTGGGACCCCCCTCCCTCTTCAAATCTGAGTACCCCCCCCCACGCCCCCCCCAGAAGTCTCTCAGACCCCCCCCCACTTCAAAAACCCGGTTACATGTATGGGAGGGGGGGGGGGATTGCAGCAAGAGAGAGACAAGTAACCCCGCGCGCAAAAACCTTGCCAAGAGCAAGTCTGCCACCCCCAGCACCCGCACAATCGGCATTCCACGGCCCGCCCTCTGACCACATTAGGTTGGGTTCGCATGATAAACAGAGCCCAGCAATTCTTTAAAACCTACAAATACATGTTTAGTCGACAAAGTCTGCTCAACAACTTCCTTCATGACCTTGGCACAAGACTGGCACCCAAGCCATTGTAAGTGATTGGCTACGCTGCATCCACTAGTCAGTTAAAAGCAATTAAACGCGATTATTAGGTAGAGTTAGACCTGGAATAGAAACATCATAGGCACGAATGAAACGACTGACAGACAGACGGACTGACTTACTGTGCCAACTAACTTCCACTGTTCCACCCCCCCCCCTCAAAAAAAAACGGGCAACTGGGGAATTCCCCTCCACCCACCTGTCTCAGGCCTTCAACAGAAGTTTGTTTCCCATATGACAAAGGGGTGTACCTCGGCGTCAAACGTGTGGCACATTAATGCAAAACCTGTTATACAACACAATTTAGTCCAACAGAAGCTAAAGGCATCAAAGTTCCACAAGGACCAATGGAAAGCGCGATTAAAAGTGCAGAAACGGCTCTTACTATCCAACAGCCGTGAGTATGACTTTCAACTTATTATCGTTTTTCATTTACATATTCATTTAGAAATGAATCGGAACTCAAACAAGTCGAAGCTCCAAAATCCATTCTTTTCAATGGAGTCAACACCGTTATCGACTCGCTAGAACCTAGAGAACTGTGAGTGATCTTTAGCAGTCAGCACACTCAGCATCATATGTGCCAGCAGCATTGGTTGCAGGGCAGTGCCCATGCATGAAATTGGAGGGAGGGAGGAGAGCAGTGACCTCAGGCCCATAGGTGCGAGGGTGGGAGGGGCGGGCAGTTACACTTTTAGGCGGAGCGCTTATTTCAGAGGCGGGTGGGGGCTTATTGGTTCAAAGATGCCTTCCTTAGGCGGGCGCATAATGAAGAGGCTTAATGCCTTTTACGGTGACTAGGCAGCAATATTTTCCATTCAGACCAGAAGAAGCAGTAAAGAATTCAGTGGAAACTTTCAATGAAAATCGGCCAGTTAAAATATTAACCCAGATAATAAGTGGGGCAAAAAAAGAGATTCCAAAATCTTTGAAAAACTATAGCAAGACAGCAGCTGAACGCATTTTTAAAGACTTTAAAGACTGGCTCAGCACAGTACTACAAGAACACAAAATAGGAATCTGTCTGACGCTATTGATTTTGTCAGTATGGATTTCGGTCTCCATTGTGCACCGAATTCACGGATTCTACGCAATGTGCAAGCGAAACGTCTGTTGCTGTGGCGTTTGTTGTTCTGGATGAAAGGCAAGCGTTCATTGGATAAGGCGAATAAGACACCACATGCACATATGACTTGCTTCACTGTTGACGCACGCACTCACGCGAACACGCACGCACGCACGCACTCGAGCAGGCACGCACCCACTCGCGCAATTGCGCACGAACTCGCGCAGGCAGGCAGGCAGGCAGGCAGGCAGGCAGGCAGGCAGGCAGGCACGCACGCACGCACGCAGGCACTCGCGCAGGCACGCACGCAGGCACGCAATCGCGCAAGCACGCACGCACGCACGCACGCATGCAGGCACTCGCGCAGGCACTCGTGCAGGCCCGCACGCACTCGCGCAAGAAGCAAGCAAGCACGCACGCACGCACGAACGCAGGCACTCGCGCAGCCACGCACGCACTCGCGCAAGCGCGCACGTACGCACTTGCGCAGACACGCACGCACTCGCGCAAGCACGCACGCACGCACGCACTCGCGCAGGCACGCACTCGCGCAGGCACGCACTCGCGGCGCAGGCACGCACGTACGCAGGCACGCATACCTGTATGTAACTGGGGGGGGGGGGGGGTTGGGGGCCCCGCAAAATTTGCCCAACTCACCCCCCAGACCCCCCCCCCCCAGAATTTTCCCTAGGGATTTTCACTCAGTCTAAACCGATAAAAGTGAGTAAATGTTGGTGTATTTCAGTGCTTTTCAGTGTTATATGACCATAAAACAGGTAAATAACACTGTTTAGACCCTATTTATACCCATTTTCGACCAAAAAGTACCAGTATAACTCAAAAAATGGCCGGCTACCCCCCGCCACTTTTTGCTCCAGACACCCCCCCTCCCTCCCCCAGAATTTGGCCATTTACCCCCCCCCACTCTTCCAGACCGGGTTACAGGCATGCAGGCACGTACTCGCGCAGACATGCACGCACGCACGCACGCCAAAGCTGCTGGTTGGGTCTGCTGACTCTGAGGACGTCAGGGGGTCAAGATGGTCGAGAGGAGGGTCCAGACTAGAGCCATCCCGGGTAAGTAGGTACCAAAATATGTCAAAGCATGATGTAAACAGTGCTATGATGGGATGGTGCTGGCCATGGGGACCATAGGTGCCCACGAAAATTGGGCCAGGGGAGGGGTAAATCGCCAAATTTTTCGAAGGCAGGGGGTGGGTAAATCGGGATTTTCGGGATGGAGTTTTATACGTAGGAATTGCACAAAAAAATGGTACATATTCGCCTCGCAATGGACCCAAAACGGTTCAAAACGTGATCTAAACGCCATTTCTATGTACCTTTAAGCTGCAGACTACAAAAAGACAGCGCCGCAGGCACACTTTTTGCCATATTTACAAGACAAATTGGCTTGAAGCTCCAGAAAATGAAAGCCAGGGGAGGGGTCGTCCCGAAAGTCTTTTGGGATAGGGTCTTCCAGGGGAGGGGTATACCTCCCTTATACCCACCCATGGACACCTATTTTGGGACCCCCCCCCCTTAAGCCCACTACCCACCTATGGTGGTGAGGAGGGAAATTGGCTGAAAATTGGGCAAAAAGGCGCTGTTTAGGTAAGCGAAAGGAACCTACTTTCATTCAAGCAACTTACTTTCAATACGACGGACAGTCTGATCTCGGCCCGTGGAGGTCACCCGATTTAGCCATCGGGATGAAGTCAGCAAGAGGGTGGGAGAGAATAGGCGGAACTCCTATCCCTTCCCAAACCCAATCACAGTGGCCTAGCCAAGGGAGGTGTATAACTATACCCCAGAACAATCAATAGGGTCCCCGTATTGCAGGCATTTGGACTCAGTCTTGTACGACGTGTCCCAAATTTCAACATTTTCGCCTGCGGCATATTCATGCATTAACCGTGGTTCAATGGCAAAAAGTGACCGTACTTGCCTGACTATATAAAAAAATGAATGCCTTCACGCATAAGTAGGGTCAGCGGGTGTATTGGGGTTGGGGGGGGGGGGGTCACCCTGGTTATAGCCGTCATTTTTTTGTGGAAGCAACCCCCCTGGCCGTCGACATTCCCAGATAATTTGCGGGAAACCCCCCTCTCAAGCGCCTCATCACATATGCCATAGGTGGGCTCAGGGGGGCGTCTTGGTGGGGTTCAGCCCCCCCTGGCCAAGGCCATCCCGCTTTTTTTGCGGGAGCGAGCCCCCCCCCCCCCTGGCCATCGCCATCCCAGATGACTTGCGGGAAACCCTCTCTCAATACTAAAAAAAATGGGTAGAGATGCGTGTTTTTGTTTTATTTTCAGTATAATGTGACACAAAAACGCTTAAAAAGTGTTACTTAGGCGTTGTTTTCACATATTTTGGACCAAAAAGCACCGATTTACGCGCTATTTTGGCGCAAAATCTTCTACTTCAACCACCCCCCCTCCAAAATTTCCGATCCCGGCGGGATGGCGGGAGACCGCTCCTCTCGAAACCCCCACAGAACCCCCCCCCCCTGGCCTTTGACTAGGACCAATCTACACCTATGACATATGCCCCTGCTTCTGGCAATTGCTCACGTACGGTAGTACGTCCACGAACGAGTACCTACTACCTTGTTCTTGAACTAAGAACTATTGATGCAATACTAAAATTAATAGAAAGCAATCAAACGTTTGTCTCAATCCATATTCGACAAATCGACGAACATCCAGTCTGTCAGGAGCGCATTAGCAGCGGCAAACCAGTTCTTCATATTTGCTCCAGCATTTTTTTTTAATGGGCTTTAGACAAAAATAGACAGCCAAGACAGCCAGGCTTAGGTTTAGGCTTTTGCATTGGCTTGGTTAGGCTTAGGCTTAGGCTTTTGCTTAGGCTTAGGCACGATTGGCTGTTTCGGGCTGTCCCTTTTTGTCTGATGCCGTTTGTTGGAATAAACTGTCCACAGGCCGACTACAGAAAAGGCAAACAATAATGCTGCAGTTGTGTTTTAGAAAACTTAGAAACGGTATAATCTTATGAACTTTATGGTGTAAAGTATGGAAAAATTCTCGATGTTTACTTGGGCTAGATTGACTGAATAGCGCGTATTTGGCAACACGAACGGTTGCCTTCCATGCTTGATTAGTCGTAATGAGAAACAACTGGCTTACAAAAAATGCAGTACAGTTGTAAAACGCATTTGGCAACTGTGCTCCCGCAGCACAATGTGCTCGCAACCAAATTTATTAACACAAGCGCTCGGCTAGTGATCTATTAACACCACGGATTTCGCACTGTAATCTGGTTAACTATCACGTTTTCCTTTCTTCACTATGTACGCCAATTATCGGATTTGAATCAGCACAGCGAGCGAGAAAGCAGTCCTAAACTGGCGCGTCTGCATCGACAGCCGATAGTGTGACGCTGGCAGACGATCGCGGACCGCGGGACATGCGTAGCTAAAGTAATTCACGAAACATTGACTTTGCAGATGCTGTACATGCGTCAACAAATACTGTACATGTTGTGTAGTCTGCAAACAATTTAAAAACTGTGAAAACAAAATTGTTACTGGAACAATTTGGGTACCAAGAATTCAAGCGCAAAACTTATAGCGCAAGCGCAATAAAAAATAAGTGAACCTTGACAAGCAAAATCAAAATTAGAGCAGCCAAGTGGGCGACGATGATCGCCGCCATTATAACGGCAAACCGTTCTTCTTGCGAATTGTCGTAAGCTCTGAGAGCCAAATTCAGGATAAGGCGACCACCTTCAAGCGCCTAAATCAGACACATCAATTGAGTAAAAATTGTAACAGCGTAACAATGTCCTTTTGCCAACACCTGAAATATGACGGATTCCACCAACATGACTGTTGAGCAACTGCCGAGGGGGCGCTTCCACTTCCAGACTTCAACCGTGGCGACAAACAGCTGGCCCTGCTCCGAGAACACAAATAGAATTCCGTAGATAATTTGCAGGAGAAACTCGATGCCAGTGTAGAAAGCCAAGAGTGGAATGCTTTTCCATAGGAAGTGACCGATTTCCGCGACCAAAAAAAGCCCGCTAACCAAATAAAAAATAACCAATAGCTGAAAAAAAAAAACGTTTGATAACTGATACATAACACGTCCAATTTCAAAGGGGTGTGCAGAAAAAAATAATTTCTTGGAGGGTGCTAGAAGTGTCGAAATGGCGAGCCAGCTAATGACACAGATGGAAAATTAAAAAGATTTCCTAGCGGCAAGGCTCATTCTTTGCAAGCAAATCTCAAATGCACCGTACTATTCAGATAATCTTGCAGGTTCAGCGATTGAGGACGCCCAAAATATACAAGGCAGAATCGCCTCTAGGGGGACAACAAGATATTCTATTAATTATTCGAAAAGTTAGGCATACTAGGTTTCGCAATTTTTAAGGGTGACCTTGACTTTTAGGGTGAGAACTATTCGATTAGTACGGTACATTCGAAAAAAGTGTGAAGCTTTTCGTTACAAAAGCATTAAGTTTTTGATCGGTCCTATTGGCTGATTTGCTAGTTTCGACAGCTCCATCACCCTGCAAGAAATTATTTGTTTTTCAACGCACCCCTTTCAGGGCTCTGCAGTTACCGTATACCGTAAATCCTCCAATGGTGCCCTTGTACACATTAGTTTAAACCTTTTCCTACCCAGGGACACTATTGGAGGGGAGCACTATTTGATGGTGGCCGCTTGTCAATTCAACCTCCGATTTCTAGATTCTTTTACAATTTCTGCAGTTCAAATACCGTATGTCATGTCCAAATAATATTTCACTTACCATAAACAGCACAAATCTGCAAGAGTCCATTTTCGCTTTTTTGCTTCTTGTGAGAACTCCTTGCAAGGGCCTCCTCAAAGTGAATCGCGAAGGTATTCAACTCACAATCGTGATCCATCTCAGAATCTCCCTAGACGATCTCATCTAGAACGATGTCCCGTTGTCCCGGCGACGCAGGGGGCGCTGTCCGATGGAGAACGTTGGGCAGCGCATCACCATCTAAGGCGGCGTGGGGCCCAATGGGGCTCGTAAAGCACACCGCGTGGAACTTTGGGCACTATGCTTGGCACGTTGGTCACCACCATCGGTCTTTCTGCCAACGTTGTCCGTCCCGTTCCCTCCAATGTGTCCCGGTCCCTCCAATCTCCGTCTCGTCCGTCCCAGGGGCGGGCGTTGTTGCACCCCTCTGTTGGGTGCGCTGGACGGTCGAAGGCACAACAAAGTGAGAGCTTCTCAGCTTTGCACGTCACAGGCAGGACGAACAAATAATAAGCCTAGTGCATGCGTGCGTGTGCGCGGGCGGGCGTGCGTGTGTGTGTGGGCGTGAAGAAAAGCACGTGCTTGTCCGCGTGCTCAGAGACTCGATGGACTGTGCTCTACCGATGTGGTGCTGCACTTTCCAACATATCCATAAATGGTGTAGTGGGTGTTGAAGTGGATCACGATCACTGCGCGTTAATGCGTGCGTGTGTGTTGGGAACATTGCGTATCACTACACTATTGAATGAGCATTCTGAGCAATGAGCACTGCAATTGAGCGCCATAAACGCGCCAGGCGATTTTGAACCTGCAGATCAAACCTGGTCTTGTAGTGAATCATGTCTATGAACTTCACGAAGTCGAATTTGTTTTGGGTGGAGTGTCAGCCTTCCCTCTCACGCCCATGACCAACACGCCATCGTTGTTTGCAGCGCGCACGCAGACGTCAGCAGAGATGCGCATGTGCATCACGGACTGCGACGGGCCAGAGAAGCGGGCGAGCAAGCGCAAGCGACGGCGGGCAGCGGTTTTGCAAAGAATAAGTATTGCTACTGTTTCTGCCACTTTGCTTGAGGAGGCACAGGAAAGGAAAGCCATTGCAGCCAAACGAAAACGAACCGCAACAGAAGACAATGATGCATAGGCTTTGGTCGGGCAAGCGATGGTGCTGTAATGCCAAAGGACGTGACGTCATGCAGCGGCTTCTTCCGTTATCGTTTTGTTGTTCGTCCACTAGATTTGCACAACGGTATAGCTAGATGATAGGTCGGTGAAGGGGGCAAGCGTTCCAGTTCCCCTGGGCCACGCATGCACAGTATGCATAGAATACCCCTGTTCAAAAATTGGCTTGACTTCCAAGTTTTGGAGGCTACGCAGCTATTTCCTGGCTACTTCTCCTTCTTCACTGGGGCCCGGCCCTGACGAAGCTGCAGCCAAGTCGACAGACGACGCAGGGGCTGACGGTGTCCAAGCTTGACGCTATATTCTCTCAAACGGCCTAATTCCTAGCTACGCCACTAAACAAATTGGTAACGCCTAACTTGGCCTGGCGTTGAGTGGCCTGACATGCGTGCCTCTCATAACAATGGGCGGCCACATCAAATAGATCTGTCGACAGCCGATCAATTCCTCCGGCAATTTTTGTTGGGACACCTTTTCTCGTGGCATGCCGGCAAGCAAGCATTGACGGTGCATTAATCGCTCACGCGGAACGCCAATGATCCCCCGTTTAGAAATTGATTGATGCATGCATTCTGTGGGAGAGAGGAGCGCAAGCGATTCCTTTTGTTCTCGAGGCGCGTCGCCCAACGCATCCACGCAGTTGGGACAGTGTAGACGAGGGGACCGTCCCTTGCTCAGAAAAGTGTGTGTGTGTGTGTGTGTGTGTGTGGCCAACACAATGTATATTTGCCCAGTCTGCAAAGCTGAATTTCCAAAAGTTAGATTTTTAAAAACACATTGCGACTGGCAGCATAACCGTCACAAATTGTGGACTGTTCCTTACTTTTGTGGACAGAATGGCTGCAAAAAAAGCCTAGGAGGCATTACAACATGGGCGAATCATTTAAAGAGGAAGCATGCCAATCTAAAAGTGGACACCTTGGCTGTTAGCAGAATGGAAAGAGTGGATGTTGCATTAGACAAATGCAAGATGGAAAATGCTACAACATGTGCAGCTTGCCCCGCTAGCTCCGCTGCTGACGTTGAAGAAGCGTCGAGCCACCTACCAAACGAAATTCAAATCGAAAGAATCGCTGCTCGGTACGTTCATGTCGTAAGTCCTCTAATAGTGCCCCCAACAGTGCCCCGTCCAATAGTGTCATGGGTAAGAGGAGGTTAAAAAATAGTTCCCCCTCAAATAGTGCTCCATGGGTGTAAGGTACACTACGCTCAGGTGCCTCACTCAAACCCCATAATTAGCCCGCTTCCTCATAATTAGCCCCCTATGATTATACACCCTCCCAAGACCACTTATAATGACACACCCTCTCTAAATGGGCCATAAGAAAATAGAGAGTACCAACGTATGTGTGCAGCGACTTTTCATATAAAAATCGCCTCAACACGCTTTGCGCCAACAAAGCTCCCCACACATCGACTCTTCCAGTTTGGTAAGCCCCTCCCCATTATTAACCCTCCCCCCCTCCTATAATTATACACCCTCCTGTGGCTCGAACGAAACAATTAGCCTTTGCGGGGCTAATGATAGGGTGTACGGTATTTCCAAAACCGCAGAACGTTCAGGTTTGTTGCACAGCTACGTTCGTCTAGTTCTGTGACAACGACTGCAGCATTGCAAGCAGTATCACTCACCGAGGAGGTAATTCAAGCGTTGATTGATCAGCTTCGTCAAAGTATTTTTGAAGCTGTTTCATCACACGTCTCAGAAGAAAAGTTGAAAGAATTAACAAAGTTGTTCAATGACTGCAAACATTTATTGGAGCACTTCAATTCTCAGTACAAGCAAGATTCCTATTTTAAGAAAAATTTTGGTTTTATTAAACCAATTGCAATCAATTTTGGTTTGCCGCTTTTGTGCACGTCAGCGGGAGCGCAGTCACACCTTGTTTTTTCGTATCATGAGTGGCAGTATGTTCCTCTGCTCACCTCTCTTGAGGCCCTTTTTAAATTGGAGCAGTACAAGGCACATTTGCTTCCACAGAGAAATTTGTCCGGAATTTATGAAGAGTTTTACGTGAGTTTTGATTTTGTTTTCTTCATTTTGTGTTTTGTTTCCGACATATATTAGTGCATTGTTTTTGACCACTTGTAACTCAACAGTGTCCCAAGCCATCCCAAAAAGCTGCGAAAACAAATATTTTATTAATCAATCTACCTAATTACCGTAAATCTTCCAATACAGCCCCCCTCCAATAGTGCCCCCCCCTCCAATAGTGCCCCCGGGTACGGCAAGGTTGAAATAATAGAGCCCCCCCTCCAATAGTGCCCCCGGGGGTAAGGGGTATGTTGTGCCATGTGCCTTTTATGGGCAAAAATATAGTGGTAGGTACATTTATATCGTGTATACACACTACTACTAACCAATAATAGTACGTTTCAGCAACTATTAGCGGTAAATCAACCATTAAATGTGGCAAAAGTGATCAAAATCATCGAAAAATCGGCAATTTTGACAGCGAAACTAGCATTACCAATTACCATTCAAAATTTTTAGGTTGAAATAATAGAAGCCCCCCCTCCAATAGTGCCCCCCCCCTCCAATAGTGCCCCCGGGTAAGGAGAGGTTGAAAAAATAGTGCCCCCTGGGGCACTATTGGAGGATTTACGGTAGGTTAAATATCCGTTCCATCGGTTTGATGTCTGTCCCCCTTTCCCTAGCCCCATCCGGATGCGAATTACGAAGTAGGGATGACGACCCGCTGACCACCCAATCACCACCTCCCCCCCAGCTTAGGTCCAACCTGGGTTATATTAAGTGCTGAGCGACGGAATTTTGGACAAGAGGGGGGCATAGGTGTAGGTTGGGTCCGAAGACAGGGGGTGTCGGGGGTTTCAGGGGGGGGGGGGTGCTAGACCTACGTACCTGACTGTTGACTCGCCCTCGCCCTCCCCCTGGATACGCCACTGTCTCTTCCCTCTGACACTTATGTGATCATAAATTATCCTTGCGCCACTTGCAGGATGGGACCTGCTGGCAAACACACCCTCTTCTGGCTAATTCGCCTGCAATTGCACTCGATCTGTACTATGATGACTTGGAAGTGTGCAACCCACTGGGAAGCAAGAACACTGTTCACAAAATTGCTGTGTTTTATTATTCTGTTCGAAATCTTCCATCAAAATTGTTGCAGAACACCGCAAATATTCACCTCCTTGGTATGGTCGGTTATATTTTGGTTTTTGGCAAACAATTTCTATGTGTGTCTATGTGTGCATCATCATAGTGTGCTGAAGCCCGAAAAAATGCTTCAAGGTCACCTATGTTGCAAAATATAAATAAATAATATATATTCATATTTTAAACTTCATTATGGCCATTTTTATCTGAGCATGCTGTTAAACACAATTGGTTTGTTTTAGCTGTCTGCTATTCTGGTGACCTGCAGCGGCATGGTATGCACTCAGTTCTTCAAAAGTTTTCAGAAGAAATACAAACACTAGAAAACACTGGGGTTAGAGTTATCTATGAAAATCGTGGTATCAAGTGTGAGCAGAAAATTAAAGGATGCTTAGCACTGGCAAGTGGAGACAATTTAGGTGGATTTGCTTCTTTGCTTTGATGATGTCTCTTTGTTGCTTATATACTGTCATGTTTGTGGATAGTGCGTGCGTGCGTGCGGGCATGCTTACCTGCGGATATACTATGGGGAAGGGGTACTCCAGTCTTCGAGTTGGTAACCATGTATACATTCACGTGTGGCATACCTGTAACTGGGGGGGGGGCATATGGCACGTTTGATGCACCAGAACAGGTGGTTGAAATGAGCCATCATCCCTCAAAAAGTTCGTTTAGTGACGCGCTGACCTTGATGTGCACTATCGCAACAACAGACCGTTATGATTTTTATGACCTAACTAGGTGAGCTACATAAATTGGAGGCGTGTGCATGTGGTGTAGTGGTTAGCATCCAGGACCGGAATCCCTGAGACCTGGGTTCGAATCCCAGCACTGCAATCGCTTTTTTTCCACAACTCTTCAACTAAATTGCATTCAGGAGTGCACTGTCTTCTTGGATTTCAAGGAGGTTTTAATGTGCAATATCCATGTATTACCTGTGAAACTTCCCGTGAGAAATTTAAAGAAGTGCGGCATCATTCAAAAATGAAACTTCGAACTGTTGAAGGGTACAGTGATCAACTCGGCAAAGTTTTAAATGGAGAGCTAACTTCAGCCGAAACAGGAATAAAACAACACTGCCCACTATCAGACTCTCGGTAAGCACAATTAGAATGTGTTTGGTAAAAGGGCAAGCGATAAAACTTTGTATAGTTTTTGACAAGTTATTTGCCTGATTCGTACTAATAATCGTGTTTGTCGGATGTTTATGTAAGAACCCCCCCCCCTCCACCCCCTCCCAAAATACCAAACTGTGCAGCGCTGTTGTTATTTTGCGTTCATTCTGGACAATATCCAAAATGGGACAGTCTCTGGAGGTATTGACAAATAGTCTCTTAGTATTGACAAATCGGCAATAACCCAGGAACCCATTGTTTTGAATCGCATTGCCCTCTCCATATGAATCAAAAAACGTAGTTTATGGCGTCATTGTTTAGATTCTTCCATGTTATTCAAAATCACTGCGGTGATTTGATGCATGATCTGTTGGAGGGCGTCGCACCACGCATTATCAAGCTAGTACTCCATCATTTGATCGCTCAAAAAAACTTCTCACTTGAGTATGTGAACAATAGGATCTCTGATTTTCAATTTGGCTCAACGGATCGCAAAACAAAACCTTCATCAATTCCAAATATAAACATGAGTGAAGGGTACAGTGTCAAGCAAAAGGCGCTGCAATGCTGGACTTTGCTCAGGTATGTTTTATCTGCCAGTTTAACTTTGTCTTCTTTATATGACTGGATTGTTGTCTTAAACACAATGTCTGCAGACTTCCATGGAATGTGGCGTGAGCATTGTGTTTTGTTGCAGATTTGTGTGTCAATAAATACATGTGTTTTAGCAGAATTGTTTAGATTTTTACCACTCTGGATTGCACATTTGATCCAGCCATCCAACGAATACTGGCAGTTCTTTCTCCAGTTTCGCGCAATATCTGACATTCTGTTTGCACAATACTGGACAGATGGAATGATTGATTGCTTTGAACATTTATATGCCGTGTTCTTGTTGCGATATCAAGAGTTGTTTCCACATCTATCAGTCACACCAAAAATGCATTTTTTGAGTCATTATGGCTACTATGCCAGAAAATTTGGGCCACCATACAAAAACATGGTTTGTTCAATCATTTATTAAAAAACTGTTAAATTTACATTGCATTCTGTGTATGGCACACACTGTGTCACTAAACCTTATCACTAAACACTATGTCACCAATAGTGCATCTGAACCCATATTGGAGGATTCAATGTAATTGCGCTGGGTAAAAATTATTGTTGTTAATTTACACGTGTAGTACAATTTGCAGAATTGCAGGTGTGCATAAAAGAGCTCAAAGGCAATTTTCTGAAACGTTACGCGAGTATAATGAACAACTTTCGCAATGTTCCACATTCTCTGGCCACCAAGCTGCAAATTCGTGCGATGTATGACCAATACAGTTGGCACATCGAAAAGGACACAGTTTCGGCTGATTCTTTATCAAACGTGCATGTGAATAGTCTACCCAGCGCAGAGAAGCTAGCCATGCTTTCAAAAATGGTTGGTGTTTGGCCGTGAAAGTATAGCTTGCATAAGTCGAGTTGATTGATTCCATGAATTCTTGTTGCTTTTTGTGACGCATGGCTGCCATGTGCATCTGCATGTCTGTGGCATAGCCAGGATTCCTGAGTGGCACTCATTGTGTCGAAGCTTTGTTGCAAGGTCCAATTAAAAAAATATGGCAAGTCACAGACCCAACCTTCAACTCCACTCACTTTTTGGTTTGGGACCCCCCCCCCCCCTCTCTAAGGGCCATTTACTGTAAATCCTCCAATAGTTCCCCCGGGGCACTATTTTTTTTCAACCTCTCCTTACCCCGGGACACTATGGGGGGGCACTATTGGAGGGGGTCTATTACTTCAACCTTGCCATACCCAGGGGCACTATTGGAGGGGGTCTATTACTTCAACCTTACCATACCGGGCGGCACTATTGGAGGGGGGTTCTATTGGAGGATTTCGCTATTCCCTTCCTGCTACTTTGCCTGACCCGGTTGGAGGCAGGGCCTCTTAACAACTGAAAAAAAACAGATTTGAAGTTTCGGTGGGGGCTCTTGTCCCTATGCCCCCTGGCTACACCACTGCTGCATGTTTGGCTACTGCAGAAACGTAATTTTCAACGTTTAGATTGACTCTACATTTAGTGGATTCCTGTCATTTGCCAAAAAGGTCACAATATGTGGCCAACAATATGAACGTGGACAAATTCTGATCATCAACAAGAATGACTATACGGGATTTGTGACTTTTGGACAATTGTATGGGGCGTGCGTTTTTCATAATAAGGTATAGAACTAAATTTTAACTTTTACTTACACCTTTTTTCATTATTTTATCGTGCATGCCACTATGCTGTTTGAGCACTTTTAATCTTATAAGATAAATCTCCACTTTAGGTGTTATTTATCTATATGAAGTTACTAACAAGAAGTTGGGAAAGACATTTTTGGTCCTTCGTGGTGTCTTCTACGAATGAACATGAAATAATCAAGCACGAAGACCTGTTGGATTACCATCCTCTGGATCAGTATCCATCTTTGATTGAAGGCTGTACATATGTTGTTATGCGTTATCTTGTATAAGTATCACACGTTTTGTTGTGAGATTCTGTAGTTTGAACAGATTGTTTTGCCTTTGAGCGATTGCAATTGCATTGTTTCAACGTTTCGACATTTAGAAATGTTCACAAACTTACCCCTCTCGGTTGCTCGCTCGCTGCATGCACGCACTCACGCAGGCATGCACTGCACACACACGCACGAACAGACCAACGCTCGCGCGCACGCACCGTGCGCAGGCACGCGCGTTGTAAACATGTTTGTGGTTTTTATTTGTGTTTATTGTGCAAGTTAGGTTTGCATTCTGTTTCACGCTCTATGCGAGAGCTAGCGAATAATTTGAGCAAAGAAAGTTCAACACAAAAATGCTCATTACAAGCAAGTCAAGAATCGCACTTGAGCAATGTTACATTAAAGTGTTTCTTGGACATGGACGTGTTTTGCCAAGAACATTCTTGCGTCTGTAAACTAAATTCTTTGTTTTTGTTCTGTTCAACAAATATTCTTGAGATAGAACAACACTTTCTTTACAACTGTGAAGAATGTTCTTTCAAAAATTGCATTAAAGAGTAGACCTTGACAGAAAACTCAAGAACATTGCTAAGAGAGTGGAAGAAAAGAAGGTGCCCAAGACTGGCCAGCACCGCACCAAGAAGTGCTGGGGCTGCAAGGTTCCCTAGACTTGTGCCTCTCCTCCTCCTCTTGTGCCTCTCTCACGCCGCCCTCTAGAATCGAATCGGCTGGAAGGATCCGCCGCCGTTTGACGTTGTGTTCGTGCACAAGGAGAGGCACCCTTTCGAGGACTCCGCAAGAATGGAGCGCTGGACGGCGCAGAAGCAGGATTGCGCCCTGCACTTCCGACACGAGTCAGTCGAATGGCCGTGTCGCTTGTCGAATACAAACTGGCGCGTGTTCCAGCTGCGTCGTCAAGAGGTACGCGCCATGCTTCGGCAAGAACATGGTCAAGATGCTCTTCGAGGCGATGCCTCTCGTCGGCGAAAAGCACTGCAAACACGCGAAGGCGCAATTCGGCATCGATTTGAATGATATCGATATGTATTGAGCAAATGTCAAAGCTAAATCCGCCCTCCGTAATCCGTAATCCGTATACACCTCTAGTAGTCAAGCGGTCGGGTTCATCTGGGTCGGGCTCCGCACCGGATACCCACTCGCGACGTGTACAGCGTGCCACCCCCTAGTCGCGTTTTCTCGTTTTCTCGATCTCTGTTGATCTCTCTCGTCTCTCTTGTTGATCTCTCTCGTCTCTCTCTCGCGCGCGTGCCCACTTCCTTAGTCATATATTCTATGGTGCAATGAGAGCGCGTACGCCGCAGGTCGTCCCGTTGTGACGTGCGCTCCGGCGCGAGCACTCGCGGACGCTGCCGCGGCCCAGCCGATAAAGAGCGGCGATTTAGAAAGCGGAATAATCACCCTAGTGTCACTAGCTAGCACTAGCTGCCTGCCCAGCGCTAGGCAAGCAGCGGCGCAGGCGCGCCTACATCTCAACTCCCTACATACGTTAAGAAGGTTGTAGGTGCGTAGCCCACCGCCGGTGGTCATAAATTGCGCGGTGCGCGTACCTTTTTGTCCCGTTCCGAGAAAAAACTCGTCTCAGCACCACCACCCACCGCCTAGAATAAAAAAAAATGAGCGGACCATAAAGAAAAGACCAGATGACGGCGTCCTGCAGTCCGTCTCTGCCAACGACGAGCGACGAGCCGCCAACGGACGAAGGGGACCCCTTCGATGCATTTTTATTGTTGTTGTAGCGTTCTTGTTCTTGTTGTGCTGTGCTGTTGAGCTGTTGTGCTCGTTGTGCTCGGAATGCGACTGGTTCAAGTGTCATCCGCAGTTCAAAATTCAAGTGTGGAATCGGTCACAGCATCTTCAGGATAGTCGCAACATCCATAAACATTGTCGTTTTATGCTACAGTGTGTCAACACATTGTATTACGTGCGGAAAATTGTGAAATGCGGTTGCTTTTTTCAGAATACCGTATACGAGCGCAGGAGCGCACGAGCGCAGGAGCGCAGAGCGCGGAGCGCGGAGCGCGTGTTTTGTCCTACGCCTACTTTCATGTGCACCATGTGCACCATGTGCACCAAGCCTTCGTTATTTCGGTGCGATATTTTCTCTCTTGTCTCTCCGTCTCGCATATCTCTAAACCGGGGGGGAGGGGGATTATCGGTTGACCGAAGGCAACCGCCACTCTTATCTGTCTGTCAGTCCGTGCGCGTGCACGCGCGTGCGCGTGTACGTGCATGTGCGCGAGTGCATGTGCGTGCGCGTGCGTGTGCGTGCGTGCACGTTTGCGTGCGTGCGCGCCTAAGCAAGCCTTATCCTAAGCAAGCCTAAGCCTAAGCCTAAGCAAACCTTCGTCTGCATCGTAATTGGTCGCCGGCAACTGTGATAGCACACGAGAGCGGACACGCTAGCCAGCCGAGCAACGCGTCGGCACGTGCGTGCAACTGTGCCGACTCGTCGTCTCGTCGTCGTCAACGTCAGTCTGGGCGCGCTGTCGCAGCTCTCCGTCTTCTGGCCAGCAGACGATGCCGGACAGGACGACTACGTCGTCCCGGCAGCGTCGACAAGAACTGCCGACACGCCAGCCGACCGAGTAACACGAGCTGGCGGCTCGTCGTCACTCGTCAACGCGCACCTTGTCGACACCACCACCACACGCGATGGCACGCAACCAACGACAGCAGTTTGCAATTGCAAGGCACGGCTGGCAGGCCTTGGTTGTGCCGGTCGGCGCCCCCGTCCTGCCAGTCGGTCGTCACAAGCCCGCCAGCAGCTGAGTAGCGCCGCCAGACCCCTCCCACATGCGGCGGTCTCCAGCAACTGATCCAGCCCAGAAGCCGACAGCCCACAGGTGGCAGTGGGCGACTGCTTCTTCTGATCCCTGGGCTACCCTAAGTCGTTTCGCTCGGTCATGGCTGACGTTGTGGTCGCGAACTACGCTGTCATTTACTACCTTAATAACTATTGAGTGTATCTATCGTTGCCATGTGTATCGTTAAAACAGTAAAAACAAGATAAATAATAAAGCTTAATAACATTGAATTGATATAAAGAACAGACGCAAACATTTCAAATAAACAAAATTGATATTGCTTCTAAAAGTATTCGACGGAAAGACAGGAGAGAAAATGTCGCACCGAAATAAGGAAGCTCTCGTGCACATGGTGCACATGGTACACATGGATCGAGTTTTCCCCGATCCGAGAATAACTAGTTGGACGGGGCGGACGGGGCAGACAGCGTGGGAAAATTGTCAATGTCTAAACGCGGGGAACAAGATGAGAGTGGTTGGGATCGGCAGAGAAACCGCACCGGCTGCCACCAACAACCCGCCGCCACGAGGCCCCCTTCCATGGCCGGACGGCCGCTTCAACTGAACCACAAAGCTAAACTGGTCCAGCAGTTTGGTACTTACCTGTAGAGCGTAGAGTAATTAATGCTCAACTAAATAGGCTGCTCAATTTGCGCTTCTCGTTGCTTCGCTCTTGAATCTCGTGGTGAATCTTGTGGTGCTACTTGTGTGTGCGGCGCTCGTGTTGGTTGTGAACGTGGCTGTTGACAGTCGTGCACTCGGTTACAATATTCTGTAACTTGGCCCTCTATTTGAGGTAACCGCAGCCAGAAGAAAGCCAGGTCTTTTTATGGAAATAATTGGAGGACAGTGCTAGTCGTAGTACGGTAAAGGGGCAGTTTACCTTCGCTAATAAACTAACAGCGAATAGTCAATTTCGGTTCAATCGATGAGAAGGCTGCCCCCAATGTATATTAGAAGCAAGGAAAAACGCAGTTTTACGGGTTTCTGGTGGCAGGTCTTTCTGGTGCGGTTTCTCTGCCGATCCCAACCATTCTCACCTTGCTCTCCGCGTTTAGACATTGACAATTTTTCCACTCCCCGTCCGCCCCGTCCAACTAGTTATTCCCCGATCCTGGGTGTCACCGGAGGCAGACCCTCTTTGGGAGGGGCAGAGGAGAAAAGCACATCGAAATGATATTAAGAAAAAATTTGCAGGCGGCTGCAAAAAAAGGTGAATATGTGACGCTCTTTTGTTGGAGCCCATCAAATCAAATCAATGTTTTTATTGATGCAAGCACCGACACAGTACAGGGACCGTAAACCAACGCACGGGGTACGAAGGGGCGATGCATCATAATAACACTGTATCACTAACACTACCTACGGCGTTCTTCTCCCGCGAGGGAAGGTGGGCCGCCACCTGGCACGGATTTCGGGCCGAAGCCCCGGAGCCGCCCTACACCGAGGCAATGAGAGCGATTCATCCCTTGCCCAAGGGGATTCGTGACTCAGTGACCTCAGTGGAAGGGAGTTGAACCCCCGACCACGAGCGCGCCGAGCACGACGCATTACCACTGAGCCACTGAGCCACTACACTGAGCCACTACGCTACGCCAGCCCAGTTTGAAAAAGAGGGGTATCAATTAAGGCATGCCTCATTTATGTATAGCCACTTATGCTTTGCAGCTGATCAACTTCAGATTGAACAAACCGTGTATAAAAACCGAACCAAACGCAGCAACACGTCACATATTCGGCATTTTTTGTGTTCGCGTGCATAAGAAAGGAGCAGTGGCAATTATAGGACCTAACTGGACTGGAACACCCTGCATTCACATATGCCGCACGACTAAACGCCACGTGGTTGTGAGACAGGCAGGAAGGACCCCAGGGTCTTGCACATGGACCACTATGCAGATGTACGCACGTACGCACGCACGCACGCACGTACGCACGCACGTACGCACGCAAACACGTTGTATAGGAGCAGAGCGTTATTGGGTGAAATGCCAAAAAGGGAATGACGAATGGAGCCAGTACACAGCCAGCCAGCCAGTATACCTACACATCACTAACTGAACTGTAGTGGCAATCCACATCTCACAAATGCTAGCAAGGTGCCGATTATTTATGTAGGAACTTTGGCTCTGCCAGGTCAATGGTAAAGGATTGCTGTTGCGTTTTGGGTGAGTGAGATGGCTCACACAAAAAAAGTGCCGAATATGTGACGTGTTGCTGCGTTTGGTTCGGTTTTTATACACGGTTTGTTCAAACTGAAGTTGATCAGCTGCAAAGCATAAGTGGCTATACATAAATGAGGCATGCCTTAATTGATACCCCTCTTTTTCAAACTGGGCTCCAACAAAAGAGCGTCACATATTCACCTTTTTTTGCAGCCGCCTGCAAATTTTTCCTTAATACAGTGTTTTTTCGTAAGACAAACATCGATGCGTAAAACCTATACAGGCACACGCACGCACGCAGGCACGCACGCACACATGCATGCATGTACGCACGCACGCATGCACGACATATGTACCATGTATGACATATGTAGCGTGTTCGGTAGAATCCCTCGAGTGCAGTAGGAGACACTCATCATACAGAATGTGAGCATGTGGATTGAAAATAGGTACGCATGTATTTTTTTGGTTGACCAAAGTTGTGCACAACTAATTGTCATGCAAATGATACGAAGCAGGATGACCAATCAGCAAATGGCACAGCATGCAGAGAAACTACAAACAGAAGCCACTGCGGATAATTATGTGTGTGTGCGTGCGTGCGTGCGTGCGGGCGCGTGCAGTTGTGCTATATTGCTGCATCGTAGCATAGTGGTGTAAAGAATCAAAATGATCGCTATAACTAGGCGGTCAACTTTTGTGTTTAGCCGAAGTGATGCGACGTACCCACATCGAGTTTTTTTGTGAAGCAGCCCATTTGACGGTGTGCGTGCGTGCGTGCACATCTGCAGTGCCATATTGGTTAGTCGGAGCATAGCGGTGTAAAGAAACAAAATGATCTACACGTGCAGGCGGTCAACCTCCGTGTTTTAGCGAAAGTGATCTGACCTACCCATATCGATATTTATCGATTATTCCGGAAGTAAAGTTATTTTGGTGCGTCGGAGCGTGTCGACTCCAAAGAATGAAATGTTCGCCATCGAAAGGCGATCAACTTTATTATTGATGTTAATGCCCTCCGATGTAACCACACCGAAATATCGCCATTTTTCGTTTTCGGTATAATGGGGAGAGGCATTTTGGTGCGTTCAATTTGGTCCAATTGTCAAAAGGGGTCTATTCCAGGTCATGCCGAACAACTTTTTCCTTTATAGCAAAGCTCTGTGATAAGCCGTTAGCGCGCCTATTAAGGACAAACTTTTTGGCCGATATTTTTAATTGCTAATAACTCATTATCAGGGGCGAAGTTTTAGGTTCAGTGACTGGGCATAAACTTTCCATAAGAAACTGTTCAAGAAAATCAAAAAAAAATTGGGGGTTAATTGGGCACTTTTTCGAGATTCACTCTTGGTGGAAACCACCCCAAAAAAACGACTATGTCCGAAAAAACGCATATAATCGGCGATATCTCGAGTTTGGTAGGACGCAGAGACGATTCCTTTGGTACGCAAAATTGCCATCATGGTTCGCTTACACATGCCAAGTTTCATTCCAATTGCCCATGGCACTAGCGAGTGGCGCTCCAAAAACTGGGAGGAGAACACGAAAAAAAAAGACACTTTTCGGAAACATTTTCGGGCGTACCCCCTTAACGCGCAGCAATACTGCAACGCGCTGTGGCACGTACGGTCCCCCCGTGAGTGCGCTTCTTTTGACCCATAACGCGCCGAAATCGGTTCAGCCAATCAAAAGTTATAGGCGATCAAAAATCCGAATTCTCGCGCGCGCAAGTCGTCACATAATTAGGGTTGTACGCTGACGCGTACACCCTGATTCTTTGCTTAGACTTTGTTTTAGGCTTAGGCTCTGGCTTAGGCTCTGGCTTAGGCTCTGGCTTAGGCTCTGGCTTAGGCTCTGGCTTAGGCTCTGGCTTAGGCTCTGGCTTAGGCTTTGCTTAGGCTTAGGCACGCGCACACGCGCCCGCGCACATGCTCGCACGCACGCGCACGCACGCGCACGGACATGCACACGCGCACGCGCACATGCATGTACACGCGCACGCGCACATGCATGTACACGCGCACGCACATGGTGACTGGCGCTGCCGATGTCCTGCCGCTCTTGGGTCATCGCGGCCCAGCCGTAACATACCAGTTGTTCAGGAGTGCGAGACGAGAGGAGTGCTACTGCTGGCCGCCCTGCTCAGAGACGAGGCGGAGGTGCGCGTCAACGAGCGCCTACTGAGGCGCGACTTCGCCAACCGCCTGCACGAGCGCTGGCACGACGACGCCGACTGGAGGCGCCAGCAGCAGGCCATGGCCAGGCGCTGAACGACGTCGCCCACAGGACGGCCGCGCCTGCCTCGGCAAGTGCACGCTGGCCAGCACAAACGCTAAGCCCAAGCCTAAGCCTAAGCCTAGGCTTAAGCCTAAGCCTAAGCCTAAGCCTAAGACGGTCTAAGCAAAGAATATCATTTCGGTGTGCACGTCTCCACTGCCCCTCTCTGCCAACCCCAAAGAGGGTCTGCCTCCGGTGACACCCAGGATCGTGACACCCGTGACAACCAGAAAGTAAATTCCCGGAAATTACGGTAATCTCTAAACGGAAGGAAGAAGGAAGCGAGTCTGGAAGGAAGGCGTAACTTTGCATAATTATTCGGTGCTTCTCCTACCGCCCAACCACAGTTTGCCGATTTCCAGAGGGGAATGGGTCCAATCCTCAGACAACACACTCTGACTCAGAACGAGTGTTGTGCGGCACGCCCATAAACCTCATCTCGTTATGCGACACCCCCCCTCTCCCCTCCCCCGGCGCATCGCCTAAGGCTGATGCCCCGCGAATCAGTGTTGCGCGCCAATACCGGAACAAAGATTCTGTAACGACCGTAAGCGGCGCAAGTCTCTAGTGGCGCATCGACCCGACACGAGCAAAGTGACGTCACTGTAGTCTAAACGTGCGTGACGTTTCTAAGAGGACGCCGTTCGTGATTCATTTGTAGTTGTCCAACCGAATTTTCAGTAAGACGAGAAACTAATCGCCAAATTTCCCTCGCAATATGAGCATCAGCATCAGCTTCAATACGGGTTCGCAGTACACGAAGCTCAAGACCAACTTGAAGCTGGCGATAAACCGCTTCAAGTTGCTCGAGAAGAAGAAGACGGAGATGGCGCAGAAGGCGCGAAAGGAAATCGCCGACTTTATCGCGGGTTGGTGGCTGCATTGTGCGCACTTAAGGGCAAGCAACAATTGTGCTTGCTTGCCTCTACTACTGTCACTGATGATGCCCCTGATGATAATCAGCATACGATACCATACCGTGGAGCCGTAGACTATGGCAGTTGGACTGGTCAGACATTTGGGAAGGGCCGATTTTTCACTGTATCGCAACCATTGGTGGGGTCAAGGGTGTAGGGCATAGGTGGGCTCATGGGAGGTCTAGGGGATGGGGGGCCCCACTGGCTATAATAGCCGTCCCGCTTTTTTTTTGAGGGTGAGAGGAGGCCCTCCTGGCCATTGCCATCCCAGATAATTTGCGGGGAAGCCCTCTCTAAATATTATTGAAAATGGCGAAAGATGCGTGTTTCTGTTTCCTTTGCAGTGTTGTGTGAGCCGAAAACGCCTAACGAGTTCTAGTCAGGCCTCATTTTTTACCCATTTTGGACAAAAAAAACACATTTACGCGTTATTTTGGTGCGAAGTCTTCCATTTCGACCCCTCCCCCTCCTCTAATACAATATCCCATCGCGTGCTCAAGAACCCCGTGGACCCCCCCCCCCCCAATGGCTTCAGGCCCCCAGCCTACACCAATGAGTTGACACGGCTGCTTTCTCGCTTGCAGCTGGCAAGGCGGACCGCGCGCGCATCCGCGTGGAGCATATCGTCCGAGAGGACTATCTGGTCGAGGCGTACGAACTGATCGAGATGTACGCCGACCTGCTGCTAGCCAGATTCGGACTTCTACAACAGATGAAGTTGGTAAACAGGCTAGCGGGACAGGAACATAGATGCGCTGAGTGTATCCCCCCCTCTAGCCAATGGACATGGTCATGTCAACACGTTTTTTACCCCCCCCCCCCAGACCAGTTTCTCAACTTTTCCAGGGTGAAAAATAATGTTTTGCGATGTTTTCTATGTCGTTTGACGAAAACACAAAGAAAACTGGTATTAGAAACTTTCGATGAGCTCGAGGATTTACTGGATTGCACCCCGACTGCTATGTGCTTTTACATCTCACATGCAACATTATTCGAATGTCTTTCAAGTGTGGCAGTTACTTTGATCGTACAGTTATTTTAATGTGTGTTGAGTGTACTAACCCAAATTTTTCTTTTTTAAATATACCCAATCTACGACCATTATTCCCTCCTCCACGTTGCTTTCAACAGTCTCTGACATTTTCTTCAAAAACCTGAACCGCAACCGAGTGTCACCAGTTGTTGGAGGTTTGACCCAGGGGCTTCGCTGTACTCAAATAGTAACAAGTGCACATTGGCCAATGGAATGAGAACAGTACAACAGCAGCAATGGCCATGAACTATCGTTGCAGAGAGCTGGACCCCGGTTTGGAAGAGGCGGTGAACAGCCTCCTGTGGGCGGCGCCTCGCGTTGTCAGCGACGTGCAGGAAATGAAGGTACTCTCTGACTGGGCAAAGGCCATTTTGTGTCACCCTGCACAGCTTGTTGGGTGCCACTCTCTCATGCACAGCCAGAATTGTAACCCAGTGTTGGTTAGATCTTGGTGGGGAGGGGGTAAATGGCACATTGGGGGTTGAAGCAAAAAGTGTGGGGGTAGCTGACCATTTTGAAGCACTTTTGGTCAAAAATAGTGCCTAGCTGTTTTATGGTGATGTAATACTGAAAAGCGCCAAAAAGACCAACTTACTTTTATCGTCTTAGATGGTGCAAATGGTTGAAAAAATCTTCTGGGTAGAAAGATTGTGGGGGAGGGCACCCTCCACACCCACCCCTCCCTAAACTGGGTTGGGTGTGGGCGCAAAGGTTGACTTGCTTCACCCGTTTCACTGGGTGCACGTTCTCGCCATCTCGCAATGTCAGCGTCTGACGAGTGATTGATTGCGATCATCCAATTGCAGATCATCAGCGACCAGCTGACGGCCAAGTACGGCAAGCCGTTCGCCGAGGCGTGTCGCCAGAACCAGTTCCAAAGAGTGGGAGACAAGCTCATTCAGAAGCTCTCCGTCCAGGCACCGCCCAAGATTCTCGTGGAGAAGTTGGTTTGGCTAATCAGACAAAGCGTTAGAACCAGAAATCCGCATTTACAAGTTTGTTGTTGAGCGTAGGTAACAAGTACAATAAAGCGCATTTGTGGGTGTGATATTTGTGTCCATTGTAAAACATTTGTGCGCTGGGGGGGGGCTGGAACTGTGTAACCGTATGGCAGTTGGGTGTGTGTGTTTGGGAACATACCTGTGTAACCCGTCTGTGGTGGAGTAAGTGACCCTTTTTTTTTGGGGGGGGGGGGGGGTGGAATCGTATATGGAGCAAAATGTCGGTGGAGGTAGATGAAACTTTTGATCAATCTAGGCTAGGGTCAAAGTGGGTACTTTTGAAAGAAGTTTGAATTAGTGTAATTTACTTTCAGCTGTTTTATGGTCATGTCAAGCTGAAAAGTACTGAAAATACCAACACTTGCTTACCTTTATCGTTTTAGAGAAGTTGAAAATCTTTTCGAAATTTTGGGGCTGGGGCACTATGTATAACCAATAATCGGAAAGCCCCCACCCCACCCCTTCACCCGCAAGTTACACATATGTGTAGCGATGAGGTACTATTGAGTCAGCTCCTTGTTGGGATTTTTTTGTGTGCCTGATTTATTCTGAACTGCATTGCTTCTACGTGTGCTATTTCTGTCAATCATAAAACATTTCTGCGGGCCATCCAGTGGTGGAACGTCGTTAGGTGCCCATATGGCAGTTGAATGAATCCCAGTGGGGTGCGAGTGCCGTGTGCGTACGTCCATACTTGCGTGCCCCCATTGCGCAGGTACATGATCGAGATCGCCAAGAGTCACAACGTGCCGTTCACGCCCGACGCGGACGTGATGCGCGACGACGAGGTCGCCACCGCCGAGGCGATGCTCGTCGACTTCAGCAACAGGGGACAGGTTCGGTGTCGCTAGCACTCACCGAGTGACTAAGGCACATCCCTATCCAACATACCTGTAACTGGGGGGCACAGAATTTTTCAACCACCCCCAACCCTACCCCCAGAATTTTCCCAAGGGATTTTCACTCGGTCTAAAACGATAAAAGTGAGTAAATGTTGGTGTATTTCAGTGCTTTTTCAGTGTTATATGACCATAGAACAGCTAAATTACACTGTTTAGATGCTATTTATATCCATTTTTGACCAAAAAGTACCAGTATAACTAAAAAAATGGCCAGCTACCCCCCACTTTTTGCTCCAGACCCCCCCCCCCCCCAGAATTCGGCCATTTACCCCCCCCCCCACTCTTCCAGACCCGGTTACAGGTATGCTATCCAAGTGGCCATTTCACTCTCAGGAAAATTGCTGTCACTGCACTTTCGGCTATTTTCTTCTCAGCAGTGGAATGCGACCACTTCAGACGCTAAAACGTTTCATCCTCTATAGATATATGCGGTCTGCATAGGCGTATATGTTGCTTTCGACCTCTTCCCAGATTTCTCCTACCCCAGTCCCAGTTCCTCCAACCGTGCACAGAATTTGACTTTGCAGCAGGGCTTCGGCTGGATGTATCCGAACGCGAATGCCGAGGGTGGCTGTGAGGCGCCGCTAGAGGACAAGGCACCCGCCTACCCAGGGCCGCCGCAGCCACCGCCGGCCAACTTTCCCCGCGGCAATGGGGGAGGCGCGCCTGGTGGTGGTGGACAGTCTGTGCAGCCACCGCCCTTCAACTACCCCGCTCTGAACAACGTGAGCCACTCCTGTGTCGCGTGCGTGCGTGCCGTGATGTCAGCGCGTGAATGCTTCACCCCCCATCATGTATGTGTTTATCTGTGCGTCTATGCTACTCCGGAGTTCTGTTTGTCGCTGAGCATTGAGATCTGCCCGCGGGAAAGTTGCAGTTTGCCCGCACCGTTGCAGCAGGCGAGCTCGCTGCCGCCCAAGGTGCCTCCGAATCCGTCGGACGAGGCGTCGGCGCCACCGCCCGCCGCGGCTGCACCACCACCACCGCCGGGTTTCGTCATGCCCACGCTGCCAGACCCGCCGGCGGACACGCCGGCCAGTGGCAACGAAGAAGACAATGGCACGGGCAACAACACCGGAGGAGGAGGAGGAGGAGGAGGAGGGGAGCGTGAGTCGACCGCTTTCTATTGCAAAGCAACAGCTGTAGTAATTGTGGTCGAAATTATCCGCCTAATACGTTGGGTTAGTTGCGTCGCTTTATGTGCGGCGGATGAAACATGTTTTGTTTTGTGTACCCCTAGCAGGGAGTGCGTCTGGGAGGGAGGAGGGTCTTGGGAGGAGAAATCGGTACCTTTTGTTCTTAGTCAAGAAGCACCGCAAAATCCCCCAAATAGCTACATTTTAGTCCAAATGCAGTGTTAATCACGCACTACGGTTACTCTGTGGTCGATTTCTGCTCGGAATACAGAAACACAGTACAAAACGCACTCTTTTGCATTTTAGTAGGTAGGAGAAAGTTCCCAAGAATTCGGGGGGGGGGGGCGTGTTGTGAAAAAAGGGAGAAAAAAAAAAAAAAAAAAAAAAAAAAAAAAAAAAAAAAAACCCTGAGGGTACCCTCCCAGTTACAGGTGTATGACGGCGATACCCGTTACCTGTAACTGGGGGGGGAGGGTTTGGGGGCCCCGCCGAATTTTTCAACCCCCACCCCCCCCCCCCCACCCTCCCCGCCCCCAGAATTTTCCCAAGGGATTTTCACTCGGTCTAAAACGATAAAAGTGAGTAAATGTTGGTGTATTTCAGTGCTTATATGACCATAAAACAGCTAAATAACACCATTTAGACCCTATTTATACCCATTTTTTTCCAAAAAGTAACAGTATAACTCAAAAATTGGCCAGCTACCCCCCACCCCCACTTTTTGCTCCAGACACCCCCGCCCCAGAATTCGGCCATTTACACCCCCCCCCCCTACTCTTCCAGACCCGGTTACAGGTATGTGCATGACGGCAGTGTAATTCAGCGTCCTTCCACAGCGCCGACCCCAACCTGGATGCGTCCCGCTACGCGGGCGTGCGCCGTGGCAACGAAGGTTCAAATCCACGCCGCTGCGCATTTTTCGCTTTTCGCTAACGCTGATTTTAAATTTCGTTCTTTCTGCCGCATGCGGTTTGGTTCTGATTTCTCTTAATCCACCTGCACACATTGGTGGCGGTCACCCGTGTAACTGGGAGCAAATTTTGAGGTTTGGGATCGATGGAGGGTTTATGATCTTTTAAAATTAATTTGTTTTAATCGTTCAGGCTCCACGACTGGCGACGACTTGGACTTCGACGATCTGAGTCGCCGTTTCCAGGAGCTGAAGAAGAAGCGATGAATTCCCGAACGTCTTGAAGTCGAAATTCGAAAATGCAATTTCGGAAGCCACTGAGATGACACACACACACATACACAGGCGATTTGGTGTTGTCTTTGCGCCGTCCAATACGGATGTACTTATTGCTTGTAATCGTATCAGCGCTCGTCGTCGTCGCGGCAATTCTTTCGATCCTAACCGCTATTTTGGTGCGTCGATTCGTTTCAAGTGTATGAACACGTACACCGAGCATATCGATTGTAAATCAGCATAAATGCGCCCTTTATGATGGCGGCCAGAAACGTTAATTGAATTCATCAAGCAGTTGTGACGATTCTAAAATGTTTTGAATGAGCAATACTCGTCAGGCATTCAGGTTTAATTTTCGGACGAGGAAGCAGAAGTAACGTACCTATGTAGTCTGTTAGAGTAGTGAAATATTGGGAACTAACGACTCTGCATTGAGTTTGTGTGCGTACGTGGCTCATGTTTATTACACCCTTTCGTCTCGTTCCACTAGCCGTCATACATGTAACTGGGGGGGTTGTCACCCACCCACTCGGAATTTTACCCCTCCCCAGCCCCCCCCCCCAATCATTCCCCCGCCAGAATTTTTCGAAAGGTTTCCAACTTGTCTACAACTGTAAAAAGTAGTGTATTTTTCGTCTTTTTCAGTTTTTTTTTTACCATAAAAGAGCGAAATATCGCTATTTATAGCCCATTTTAACCTATTTTTGACCCAAAAGTGCCTATTTAGACACTATTTCGGTACACTTTTTTACCCTCTGACACCCCCCTCCCTCTTCAAATCAGCTTACCCCCCCCCCCACCCCCAGAATGGTCTCCGACCCTCCGCCCCCCCCCCCCCACTTCACAAACCCTTTTACATGTATGCTAGCCGTGCCCGTGCGTGCGTGACCTCATGCTCATACTTTAGTTGTGTGGTTGACTGTCGCTCGGAATGATTGCAATGTTGAAAGTATCCTTAGTCGTGCCGGGCTACAGCGTTGCGAGTGCAGTACAGTGTACACGTCATTATTCGAGTGTTGTGGCGTGAAAACACATTGACAGATTGCGGTCGTATGCGTATGTATGTACACATGGTACATTGTATATACAGGACACCTAGAATTCTAAACCACGGTAAAACGGTAAAAATAGACGACGGCGTGTAATCCGGAATGCGAGCAGTCCAAACGATCCGGATTACGCGCACTTGACCGTACTGTTTGTGGTGTTACGCGTGCATTTGAAACGCCTCGCGTGCATTCGAACCCTTGTTTACGACGCCTGGAGTGGCGGGGGGAGGGGGAATATTGCAAACGTGGGACAAATTTGCTGGTAAATTTCTCCCGGGGAGGGGATTTTAACGGGGGGTGGGGAATTTGTAAGTCCTATCCGAAGCGGGCGGATTGTAAATCAGCACAAAGTCACCCTTTATAATTGCGGCCAGAAACGTTTGCCGTTCACGCCCGACGCGGACGTGATGCGCGACGACGACGAGGTCGCCACCGCTGAGGCGATGCTCGTCGGCTTCAGCAACAGGGGACAGGTCTCTCGCTTGCCGCTTCCACTCACTCACTAATTTGCTGATGGACATCCCTATACAGTCTCCGTGTCACTTGTGAAGCTATCGATCAGTTACAATCGGTATATTCGTCTCTCTGTGGAATGGGACCATTTCAGCCGCAAAAACGTTTCAACCCTTGTAAATATGCGTCCTGCGTATAGGTCTACACATTGATTCGCGTCATTCTGAGATTTATCATTCCACAGTTCCTCCAACCATGCACAGAATTTGACTTTGCAGCAAGGCTTCGGCCGGATGTATCCGAACGCGAATGCCGATGGCGGTGAGGCGCCGCTGGAGGAGAAGGCGCCTGCCTAACACCTGGGACCGCCTCAGCCACCGACCCAACTTTCCCCGCGGCAATGGGAGAGGCGCGCCTGGTGGTGGTGGTGGACACTCCGGGAAGCCACCAGCCTTCAACTACTCCGCTCTGAACAACGTGAGACACTACTGTGCTGCCGCGCGTGTCCACTGCGCTGCGTGTGTGCTTGCCACTGCGTGCGTGCATCCGTGCGTGCGTGCGTGCGTGCGTGCGCGCGCGCGTGTGTGTGTGTGTGCGTGCGCCTGTGTGCTTGCGTGCGTGCGTGCGTGCGTGCGTGCCTGCGTGCCTGCGTGCGTGCGTGCGTGTGAGTGAGTGATAAATTTTGGGGCTGGAACTTGGCTCCCATCATTCCTGTAACTGGCGTTGGGGAGAGGGGTACCTCTCCCCACTAGCTTTTAAAACCCCCACCCAGTCACCCCCACTCGGTCAGACCCTGTAAAAGCAGATATGAACATCACAGATGGGGGGGGGGGTGGTGAGGGGAGGGGGCAAAACCTCTGATCGACTCGGCTTCTACAATTTCAAAAGGTTTCGTACTGAGTATATTTGATAGGTTGATTTTTTTGTTTCAGTCGTCAGAGCGTGAACGTTCCATCGATAACCGCGTACAAGTTGGCGTTGTCCGCAAATTGTTCCGAATACATTGATCAATCACATTGCGGGCAAAGAAAAAAATGAATTCAGTTCGACTTCACTCCGGAGTTATTGCAGCGCAATTCAGCGGCCTTCCACAGCGTCGATTCGAGAATTCTCAAACATTTGAAGGTCGAAATTCAAAAAAATCAAATTTTAAAAACCCAAAGCTGACACACGCAGGCGACTACGGTTTTTGGCGTTGTGCATGCACCGTCAAATGCGGCTGTAATTTTGCTTTTTATCGAATCAGCGAAAGTGGCCGCTTTGCGTCGTCGTCGCTGCAATTCGTCTGTTCGCAACCGCTAGTTGGTGCTGCTATCACACGTTACTTCTTGCCCCCCGAGGATTATTTGAGGTGGGCACACTATTGGAGACGGGCACAATTGGGATTATTCCCATCCGTCCCCCAGCCATCCATGACAAAATGCAAGCTTAGCTTTTAAAACGTTTCACCTTGTCTATATGCACAATACCATCCGATCACCACTGATTATCAACGTCGGGCTGACAGCCAAGCATACCTGTTTTTGGGCCCCACTATTTTTCAAACCCCCAGAATTTCACAAGGGATTTATTTTCACCCTGTCTAAAACGATAAAAGTAGTAAATGTTGGTGTACTCAGTGCTTTGCAGTGTTAATGACCAGCGAACATCAAAATAACTATTTTAACCCATTTTTGACAAAAAAGCACCAGTATAATTAAAAAAATGGTCGGCTACCACCCCACTTTTTGCTCCGGAGCCTCACCCCCTCCCCCCTGCAGAATTGGGCCATTGCCCTCCTCACTCTGCTAGACAGGGTTACAGTATACAGATATATGCAGCCAAGTACGTACGTACGGCAAGCCGTTCGCCAAGCCATGTCGCCAGAACCAGTTCAGCAGAGTGGAAGACAAGCTGATTCAGATGCAGACAAGCTGATATTGCGTTCGTGCGCCACGCTTAAAACAACAGTGCCATTCAAAATTTTTAGGTTGAAAGTATAGAGCCCCCCTCCAATAGAAGCCGCGGTACAGCCAGAAACCGGAGCGGTGGTTTAAACCCCATGCCTAAGGGGGTAGCCGAGGTCTTGCCCAGCAAGGAATCGAACCCCCGACCTCGCGGTCAGGAATCCAACGCCTTGCGGACTACGCCACAGCCCCACAAAAAAGCCTACAGAACACCTCCAATAGTGCTAATTATGGTTATTTGGCTCATCCAGGCTGCTACTAAGCAGATATATAGCGTTCAACACACTCAAACCGTCGCCTGTTGCCTATTTTTTAGCACTTTTCGGACAATTTTGACAGTTCTCTTTTTAATTAAAAAAAATCCAGTTTTTTTTTTAAATTTTGCTCAAGCCTGTTCTGGACACGGATTCAGCAGCTCTACGTGCAGGCACCGCGGAATATACTCGTCGAGAATTTGTTGTTGCCTGCGTGCCAAGTGTGAGTGCGAGGCGTGCGAGCGAGCGTGCATGCTGGTGGTGTGCGTGCGAGTTCGCGCCAGTGCACGCACCAGTTTGTGCCAGTGGCTACTTCAGTCCAGTTTCTCAGTGCCAATCTCAGTTTCCCTTCACCAATTCAGCGGGCGAGCTCTCTGCTTTTTTTTTATTATCTACTTACAAATGCGTCGCGTGCACGGGTATATTTGTGTGTATATATGTTTGCTTCGAGTAAACTCGCGAACCGCTTGACGTACGTGGACGCGCGATGGCTCGATCGAAACCTCGCGACCCCGAGATGGTCATGGGCAAGGTCGATTTTTGATATGCAAATTCATACCGTAGTTATGGCGAATTTTAAAATGTTTCAGCACAGATTAACACTACCAAACGAATTGCACATGGATGAATTGCATATCAAATGACTCGCCTCGACGTCACGAGTCATTTGCATGTGCTCCCGCAAAATTATGCAAATGCATACTGTAGTTGTGGTACATTGTACATTGTACTGTACATTGTAGCTTGCCTAATTGGGAAACTTCCAGAACGCGTGCAGGCACGCACGCACGCACGCACGCACGCACGCACGCACGCACGCACGCACGCACGCACGCACGCACGCACGCACGCACGCACGCACGCACGCACGCACGCACGCACGCACGCACGCACGCACGCACGGGAGTGCACGCACGCACGCACAGGAGTGCACGCACGCACGCACTGCAGTGCGCGCACGCACGCACGTACACGCACGCACGTACATGCACGCACGCACACACGCGCGTACGCACGCACGGGAGTGCACGCACGTGCACGTATGCACGCACGTGCACGCACGTGCACGCACGCACGCACGCACGCACGCACGCACGCACGCACGCACGCACTGGAGTGCACGCACGCACGCAAGCACTGGAGCGCACGCACGCTCGCATGGGAGTGCGCGCAAGCACGGGAGTGCGCACACGCACGCACGCACGCCAAGCACGCATGCACCCACACCAAGCACGCACGCACGCACGTTCACGCACGCACGCACGCACGCACGTACGCACGCATGCACGCACGCACGCAGACGCGTGCACGCACGCACGCACGCACCCACGCACGCACGCACGCACGCACGCACGCACGCACGCACGCACGCACGCACGCACGCACGCACGCACGCACGCACGTGCACGCACGTGCACGTATGCACGCACGTGCACGCGCGCACGGGAGTGCACGCACGCACGTACAGAGGAGCACAGAATTTGGGCCAGTTTCTGTCAACGGGGTGCACGCCTTCAGGATCAACAGAGGAACACAGAATTTGGGCCAATTTCTGTCATTGGGGTGCACGCCCTCACGATAAAAAGAGGTACTCAGAATTTGGGCCAGTTTCTGTCAATGGGGTGCTCGCCCGCATGGACAAAGAGGGAGCCTGGAGTTTGGGTCCCTTAATGCTGACAACTGTCCTAAGGAACATTCGCCCACACAAGCAAAAGACAAAGCTACGCATATCCTTGCGCATTATCATCACTTCGACGTCATATGCAAAATCAATTGCTTCGTGCCTTAATGTATACATGGCGGCCGAAGGCCGCGCGCGCCTCTACTGTTTCAAACCGCTGCCGCATCTCGTCGTCTCTGCGGCAATTCTTCCGTTTCTAACTGCTATTTTGGTGCGCCAAATTCGTTGAAGTGCTGTGCGTGGAAGTTCTCGTAGATATTCTGCTCTGCGAGATTCTCGTAGTTATTCTGCGAGTATTGCAGTTTCACAATGAATCTCCCCTTATAACTGCAGCGTGGAACCTGTTTTTTTGGCCACTCAATTGGAAAGATGCTAAAATGCTTTGGATCAACTACATATTCCAGCCGTCTGTGTCTCGGTTTTAGTAGACTGACGATTTGGCTTTGCGAGGGGCAAAGTTTTCGAGGGGGGCACTGAAACATGATTTTCAGGTAGCTAATTTGGTGGAGCTGCAGGCAAAATAAGATACAGGCGGGCGATGTATATTCCAAAAAATACGTGTATTTTTCCAAAAAAATACGTGTATATTTTTTAATACGTTGAAAAACACGCGCCCAACTCTAGGGAGGCGTCAGCGCCACCGTCCGCCACTGCCCGGATTCGTCGTGCCCGTGCTGCCTGTGCGGGGCGCCCCGACGGACAGGCAACGACGGACCTAAGAGCCATGGAACGAGCAGTGCCGTCAGGCGGGAGCCGAGGAAGAGAGGAGTGGGAGTCGAAGCTTCATGGCGAAGGAAAAGAGGTATTTAAATGCTGCAGTAAATGGTTAGGTTATAAATGGTTAGGTTATAAAATCTAAATGGTTAGGTTATAAAATCACCTTTTTGGTGTCACCTAGCCATGTCTCGCACGTGATAAATAACGGAAACGATTGGCGGGCGCTGCATTTACGTCAGTCCTTTCTATTTGCTGCCCGTGGACATTTGTGCTTAGTTTGTCGTGACACATTTATATCCATGGTTTGCTTTGCTTGCTGTGCTTTGCTTTGTGCCTGTCTTGTAATGTCTCATAAACCGTGCGAGTAAAACGAGTAAAAAAGTAAAAGTCGACGAGTAAAAAAACAAACAAACAAACAGTAAATTCATGGACAAGTAGGGTACGCCGATTTGCGTCGCGTTATTTGCCTGCGCCATGAGAAACAATTCAGTAGTAATTGTGGTCGAAATGTCTTCGCTGCAGGAATTAAAATTTGTTGTGACAGTCGCGTCGCTCATATGCACCGGATGAAACATGCGTAGTTTTGTTTTACCCCTTTGTATCCCAGTCACGCCTGTAGCCGGGATCAGCCTTGGGTAAGAAAAATTTTCTTTTAATCATCTTTTTTTCGTTTTTTCATTAAATGTCCTCAGAGACCGTTTTGGCCGCCAAATCAATGTTGCAAAAAGTATTTTAAGCCTAGTAGAGTGTCATTTAACAGTGAACTAATGCATTAAAAGCCTTTAGAAGTGCACTTTAATCAATTTCTTACTAATGATAGGTTTTTTACTGGGTCGGACTACGACTGTGATTATCGAGACTTGGTTTGAAAGCCTCCGGAACACCTCCAATATCGCTAAATATAGTTCTTTAGGTCATGCAGGCTGCTACTAAGTAGGTATATTCTAGGGCTTAAACGCACTAAAACCATCGTTTTTGCCTTTTTTCGCACTTTTTGGACAATTTTGACAAAGCTTTTGTTAAAAAAGTTCCAGTTTAAAAGAACAACACTTTTTTCTTAAAGTTTTTTTTTTATTTTGCCCTTATACCAGTCTCCCCAGAAGTACCCTCCCCAGACCCGGTTTCGTACAGGTATGGCACCCATTGAAATGGTTTCAATTTCGAAAATATATTTTTTTTTATTAAAAACAAATTTTTATTAATAAAAAAAATGGGACCTTTCTTTTTTAAATAACATTTTTTTTTATTAATAAAGAAAGTGAAATTTTTCTGCTTTTCTCACTATGTTTTGCGTTTTCCCTTTAGTTTTTCACCAGTTTTGTGTCTTCCCTTCAAGATTGTGCCTGATACAGTGGTAAATTTGGCCCTTTGGTGCATTTAAGCATTGAATATGGACATAGGTACATGCCACCACATTACCTGTGTGGTATACATGTTGTA
The DNA here is from genome assembly GCA_030248085.1 of Paralinhomoeus sp. GSCO2_6. Classification (NCBI taxonomy): domain Eukaryota; kingdom Metazoa; phylum Nematoda; class Chromadorea; order Monhysterida; family Linhomoeidae; genus Paralinhomoeus; species Paralinhomoeus sp. GSCO2_6. The sequence continues at coordinate 141,679 of JASAMY010003846.1, forward strand.
CATTGTACATACCATTGTACATTGTAGTGCGCCTGTGCGTGTAAAACGAGCCATTTATGTATTTGTATGGCCCTTTATGCGTTTAAGCATAGAATATGGACATAGGTACATGCCACCACGTTCCCTGTGTGGTATATATGTTGTACATTGTACATACCATTGTACATTGTTGTGCACATGTGGGTGTAAATCAAGCCATTTATGTATTTGTATGGCCATTCAATGCTTTTGTGGATCACAATAGCTCTGAAACACCCTCTACAAGGTATAATTACACTAACATATGGCACCTTGCATCGCCTGAACCCTCTTTTAATTTAGAAAAGAAATTTTTTTTAATTAAAAAAAAAAATTTTTAATAAAAATATGGCCGATTTTTTTTTCAAAAACCATCTCTAGGCACCCATATGCCAGTTGAATTTCACAGTCAGGCGGTTGGGAGGGAGGGGGGAAAACGAATACGTATTTGGTGTCGTCTTTGCAACGTCCATTGTGGCTGAAATTTTGCTTTTTAATCGAATCAGTGCAACTAGCCGTTTCAATACGTGCCGGATAATTCGTGCGTTCCTAGCCGCTATTTTGATGCTGCTATCATAGGTAAGTTACTTCTTGCCCTGGGAGACTAATTGAGGGGGGGGACTATTGGAGAGGACCACTATGGGAGTTATGACTAGTACGCCCCCCACGCCATCTAGAGAAAAAAATGCACGCTCAGCTAAAACGTTTCATCATGTACATACATAAAGGGTGGCCTTGCGTTATCTGGTCGTCAAGAACAACAGCGTATTGCCCAGCTTCCTTTTTCTGGTTACTAACGACGAAGTTGCTACTACTACTACTACTACTACTACTAATAGTTCCCCTCTGCTCTAACGGTGCCCTGCATGCGCAGAAAAAGTACAACTATGAACTAAGTGTGTACGGTATGCAGAGCGAAAAAGCTTGAGAGCGGTGTGATCCAGTCAGACCTACGAGCCACCAGAGGATCTTGATCAACCCGGCGCCGTCGACTTCGCAGCGAGGAACGCCGCCGCCCACTGGCGCTACCCGCCACAGAGCATTGGAGTCGACTACAAGATTGGGCGGGGGGCATTGGCGGCACGGCGGGCGTCCCAGCGCCTCCCGTCCTCTAGCCTGGCCTGTATGTACATAGGAGAAGTCGGCCACGATTTTCGTGATGCGCAGCGGGCCCTTCCAGGGCGCGTGGCCCTTCAGGACGTGCGGGCGCCGCACGAGCACGCGGGTAGCTGAGTCGGTAGGGGCCGCGGCTTCTCAGCGGCGGTGCGTGTCGCTGCAGTGCGGCTGCTCCTCTGCTTTGACGCGCTTGCGCTTGTCGCCTGGCGGGGTCTCCATGACGTCGCTGACGGACATTGGTTTTACGGTATTGGCGCTCTGGCCCTCTAGGAGGGGAGACGCGCCTTGCGCCCCACCCTATGGATCCGCGCACGCGTGAGAGGTCTGTATCTCCCGAGAGCGCAACTAGTCAGTATGCCGTTGACGGCGACCCAGACATCATGCGCGACGACGAGCTCGCCAACCTGGAGGCTCTTCTATGCTCGTCCAATTCAGCGACAGCGACAGGGCAGGTCTCTCTGCGCCCAATTCGCTTGAGTGGTGTGATGGAGCGGAGGAAAGCGACAGCGGCGGACATTAAAAATTCCAAATAAAGACGCCCTTTAAAATTACAACGCGAAACCTTTTGTACCTATAGATTGCTAGCGGTATGTTGAATTCAGCAAGCAGTTGGGAAGATGCTGACATGTTTTGGACAAGCTATGTATTCCAGTTGATACTGACAGTAGATCGCCAAAGAATGCCCCCTCCTCCCCCCCCCCCTCCAGTGATCGCCCCACTACAATGAACGCACAGGGACGCGCTTTAGAACACAGTTAAGCACACTTGAGGGTATCTGAATGTGAAAACGGGTGTGGTCCAGAGAGGGATGATCCCAGGGTCCAGACCTAGGGCTCCCAACAGCGTGTTCATACCTGTAACTTGGGGGGGGGGGGGCTTTGGGGGCCCCCACTATTTTTACAACACCCACCGAACATCCCCCACCCCTCCCCCAGAATTTTGCCAAGGGATTTTCCCTCTGTCTAAAACAATAAAAGTGAGTAACTGTTGCTGTTTTTCAGTGCTTTTTAGTGTTATATGACCATAAAACAGCCTAAATAACACTGTTTAGACCCTATTTGCCAATTTTTGACCAAAAATTATAAGGAAAAAAAATGGTCAGCTACCCCCCCCCCCCCTTTTGCTCGGGAGACGCCCCCACCCAAAATCGGCCAGCTACCCTCCCCCCACTCTTCCAGACCCGGTTACAGGAATGAGCGTGGGAGAGCGGGTGGGAATACCTACGCACATAAGGTCATGCAATTTCAGTGCACTGTGAAACATTTGTGCGAGTAGAACAAACATTTGTGCTGACGCAGCGGTAGAACTTGACGACTTGCCCATGTGGAGGTTCGGGTTTGAGCGTGTATGTACATACGTGCATGCCAATTGTGAGTACGTGAGACTGCGGGCTCTCCCTTCACGAGGTTGTACGTGATCGAGATGGCCAAGAGCCCGAACGCGCCGTTGACGCCATGCCTGTAACCGGGTCTGGAAGAGTGGGGGGGGGGATTAAATGGCCGAATTCTGGGGGGTGTCTGGAGAAAAAAGTGGGGGGGGGGGTAGCTGACCATTTTTGAGTTATACTGGTACTTCTCGGTCAAAAATGGGTTTAAATAGGGTCTAAACGGTGTTATTTAGCTGTTTTATGGTCATATAGCACTGAAAAGCACTGAAATACACCAACGTTTACTCACTTTTATCGTTTTAGACCGAGTGAAAATCCCTTGGGAAAATTCTGGCGGGGGAAGGTTGGGGGGGGGTGAAAAAATTCTGCGGGGGGCCCCCAACCCCCCCCCCCCCCCCCACCAGTTACAGGTATGGCAACAGGGCGAGGTGTCCACAACGCCAAATCCGACTGACTGACCGACGGGAGCTTGCTTTCGGTGTGTTCTAAGCTACGCTTGCGATTATGTTCTGCACTGGCTACGATGTCTATCACTAGATAATCGCGTAGCGACACGGTGGTCGACTCATTCAATGCTCGATCGAGTCGGTGATTGCCTCGGCTTCTAAACTCCTGCGTGCCGTAAACCCAATAATTACTATTAGCCACCCAAGGGCTAATTGGCTGGCTAAACAACTGTCTCACTCCAAACTTGGACAACAGTAAACGACCACGGCAGAAGAGATTTGTGACTGTACAAACTATCTTGCGCCGTGTTTTATACGGCAAAAGAAACATGAACATAGTTTGGTTTTTGAAACCTTTAACCTGTAGATACTCCATAGAATGCTGTTTGCGCTTTTTTTCATCAACAGGGGAAGGTGCGCAACGCAAATGTTTCGGACAGCTGTCTTTCTGGTTTAGTGCAGTCTTTATTGTCTTTTCTCATTCTTCTGTGTAGGAGGAACTGAGAAACGCTAGATACAGTGCTGTAGACTTTGTGCGCGCCTCTCTTTTCGTGTTTGTTTACAACCGTTCGTTGCACTGTCGGTGCGTGAGTGTGACGGTCTGGCTCAATTCTGCTCGGCTGACTGAGCGGGTCGGCTGACCTAGAAAGGGTAAGTGGGACGCGTCCCCCGTCGGCCGCGCGTGCGCGCCTATTTAGCGAATTGCGGCGAGTTAAAGTCGCAATTGGCACTGGAAAGTTCTGACTAAACAAAGGTTGTCTCAGGATTAGGAAAATGAAAACCCGCGTCGGAGCTGCTGCACTGCTCGTGGCGTTCGTGGCCTGCGACTGCAGACAACTCCAGGATAAGACGAGTCCTGACCTCGGCAGCGCGTTCCGTTAGTTGGTTTCCGGGATTTTGCGAGAAAGTCTCCTCGGGAATACCTACGTGCTTTTAGACGGTTTGGATTTATCGGACGGTCTACTTCATTCTTGGAATTTTTCCAAAACTGTGTTTCTGTGCTGTTTCTCAGACACCAAAATATCGCACAATCAGAACACTAGAATCGCACTAGAATCTATCGCACTAGAATTCGAACCGCATTTTGAGCAAAATTAGTACCTATGTATTGCGTGCTTTTCGGTGACAGCATTGCCAAATGTAGGCCCTACCCCCCCCCCACTCAAAGTGTAATTTTGATGGACTGCAAGCAATTCAACCCAGAACCCGTGCACAACCGTTGGTGTTTTCAGAGGTGCTCGACATGGACTACAGGGTGTTCAGACTGAACAACAGAGCGTCTGCATTGGGCGTTTGCAGTGGTAATCCCTGCAGAGTGGGCACATGCGTTGCTGTGAGTCCCTTTAAAATTATCCCTTCTCCAGTTTTTAAACCCACCCACCACACCACCCCCTCCAGAAAGTGCTCGACTCCCCCCCCCCCACCCAGGTCCAATTCCCGGTCACAGGTATGCGTGCAGCTACAGGATTGTTGTACCAATTAACCAACAACCACTACCGACCTACCGTAAACCCTATGATTAGCCCCCCCCCCCTATAATTATACACTCCTAAGACCACCTTGAGTTTATAAGCCCCCCCCCCCTATAATTAAACCCCCTCCCTAAATGGACCATCGTCTGGTTGGCGAAATTTTCTATGTCTGGGTGTATGTATGGTCGCGTATGTGTATGTATGTACGTGTATGTGTATCTATATTACTAAAGCACAATGTCTGTCTGTCTGTCTGTCTGTCTGTCTGTCTGTGTGCAACGCAGCGCAGAGAGTTGTGCTGGATGGATTGAGCTGAAATTTTGTATGAACCTGCCGTGGGAAACTTCACCGTCATTTAAGGGCCGGATTTGCGATAGTTACCGTAATCCGTGAGTTATGCAAATTTCGCATACGTGTTTGATCGAATTTGAGAATTCAGTGTCAATTCTGCTTGGGATATATGTAATCGACCGTGCTGATCACGAATATCACATCCGTTTTTCGGTGCGATACCGTAATCGCGAGATACGACGCATTGAATATGCAAATTGTGTTTGATCGAATTTGAGAATTTAGTGTCAAATCTGCTTGGGATATATGTAATCGACCGTGGTGATCACGAATCTGGCATTCGTTTTCCAATCCGCTACAGTAGTGACAAGATATGGCATTATCCTTTTCTACAGTAGTATGACTGTTTGTGGGTTCTGTGTGCAATGCAGCAGAGAGTTCTGCTGGATGGATTGAGCTGAATTTTTGCTTGCTGGCTTGCTTGGCACATTTTACCATCAAAATAAGAGTGACACTACTGAAGCTGTCGTAATCCATGTGTTATGCAAATATAAATAAATTATATGATAATACAGCGCATTTTATGCGTGCTTCTGACTTATCAGAAGTGTTTAGAAAACCATTTCACACAGATCAATGGCGTAGTGGTTATGATGCACGTTACTTTTCTGGAGGTCCTGGGATCAAACCTCTGCCATAAAAATACTTGTAACTTTTTTGTTTATACCTTTTTTGTTTTGCACGTGTTTATGCTATAAAAACTTCGAACTTTTTATTATTTTTTACTGTGTTTTGCAGGTGTCAACGCTATAAAAACTTGTATTACACGCACACGCACGCACGCATGCGCGCACGCATTAGCACGCACGCACGCACGCACGCACACACGCACGCGCGCAAGCACGGACTCGCGCACGCACGCACGCACGCACGCTCGCACGCACGCATGCACGCACGGAATATGGCTCAAGTTGAGGGTAAAAAGGCCCGAACATACCTATGCAAACGCGCACACATGCACGCATGCACGCACGCACGGATTCGCGCACGCACGCAAGCACTCACGCACGCACGCACGCAAACGCGCACGCACGCACGCACGCACGCACGCACGCACGGACTCGCGCACGCACGCACGCACGCACGCACGCACGCACGCACGCACGCACGCACGCACGCACGCACGCACGCGTGTTAGCGTTTTAGTGGTGCGTTGTTTTTGTGGTGCGTTGTTTTGGTTTTTTTTTTCTGTTGGAAACGGCTGAAAACAATTGATGCGTCCGCGTTCGCTGCGTCCGATGAACACTTTCTTAATTTTAGGCTTAGTCCAGACTTTGCTTTAGTCCAGTCATGTTTAGGCTTTGGCTTTGGCTTAGACTTAGGCTTCGCTTAGACTTAGGCTTCGCTTTGGTTTCGGATGGAGCGGATGCGGACGCAACAATTGTGTTTTGCCAAAAAACGACGTAAGGGAGACTCAAGCCCAAGCCTGCCGAAAAACGTCCGCCCACAGCCTGCCGGAAGGGAATTGGAAGCGTCGGACAGCGATCCTAGCTTAGAGCAGGTCCAAAGGCCTTGCACAAGCAGGCAGGATGAGAGCGCCGCTTTGGCAAGTCGCTCCAAGAGGAAGAGAGGCCGTTCACAAATTTCGACGAGTTCTACAGAGCGGTCAAGGAGCTTCAGAAGAAGTGTATTATTTAGTTTCTCAATGGCGCTCAAATGTTTTGCGGTGCAATTACCTATTTATAGCAGACTGCCGAGCAGTCGGCGGCGCGTGCACAAGCCGATCGGGAAGCAGCAGCACTGCGCCTGCAGATCACGATGCATGAACATATGCGAGCAACCATGCAGATTACAAAAAAAGGCAATTATTATTAGCTGGCTCTGAAGGGCTGATTAAAACAATTAGCCCGCCGCCACAAAATATGGGATTTATGGTGTCTGCCCAAGATGGTATAGTGTCAAATTTTTACTATCGAATGTAATGACTGGACGCAAGAATGAAGCGTTGCAACAAACAAGGTGCAACAAACAGTAAAATGTTTTCCTGTATTGCAGAAGTGCATTGGTTGCATTGGTTGACTTCCTTTGGCTTTTGCTGCAGCACTTTACATATTCGTCATTGTTGCTTTTCAACTGAGCATTTGCAGCATGATTTTATGACACATTGTATTGATGATGAGACACTACTGAGGACAAAAAATATAGATACTGAACCACTTTGGAGTACTTTGCAAGCAGGAGTCCTGAGTTGAAGCGGCTAGTGTGATACTGTGCGAGAGTGTGCTAGAGTGTACCTATACCAACGTGTGTGCGCAGCGTCTTTTTCCCTTAAAAATCGCCTCCATGCGCCCTTCGCCCACAAACCTTCCCACACATCGACACTTTCAGTTTATAAGCCCCCCCCCCCATATAATTATACACCCTCCTAAAGCTCGAACGAAACAATTGCCCCACCGGGGGGGGGGTAATTATAGGGCTCTTACGGTATATGTACAAAGGATTACACTCAAAAGTTTTTGTGAGCGATCGATTCAGGTGTCGAAGCCAAGTCGCTTCTTCCACTACAGTACGGCGCAGCCCAAGTACAAATGCGTTTGTCCTCAAGGCTATGAACAGTGCGAGGCGGCCGGAAGGAGAACTTGCTGTGGTAAGCATTTTATTATTTTAAAGCGATGCACCGTCAAATCTCCAATAGTACCTATCCCGGGGTACTATTGTTTCAACCTTCGGACAACGCGGGAACTGTTGGAGGGCGGATAATTGGAGAATTTTTCGCACCTACTCTCAACTCCGAACTAAACTTAAACGTTGGAAGTGCACATATTAAGAAATTCTGTCGCATTTTTGCATTCGTGCGCACAATTGCTGGAGCGACATATGCAACTACCTGGGGGGGGGGGGCCTAAATGGCTCCTCAGTGTGGGGGGGGGGGGTGGTACCGGATGGGTGTGGCGGGAGGGGGAAGTAGACGGACAGAATAGCAAAATTGAACACCAAAATAGCCTCCAAACGGGTACTTGTTGGGCAACATAGTCTAAATGTTTTTTTGTTGTAAAACACTGAAATGAACACAGAGTACGCACACTATCGTTTCAGACAGGTTTAAAAACTTAGAGCAATCCCGGGGGGGGGGGAAGGGCTGCCGTCGGCGTCCGACTGACTGTCCCCCTCTCTACCCTACAAATTTCCGTTGCATGTCTGGTAGACATGTTTCATAGAACCATTAAAGGAGCGCACTCATTCATGTCTTGCACTGAAATCAAACCGTAGGTGCGTAGAGAATCAAACCGGTTCAGACATTGACGAGTGCGCCGACCCGACCAGCTGTCCTCCGCCCTACACGAGCTGCATAGACACCATGGGAGGGTTCACCTGCTCATAAGTTCACACGCCGCTATCCTACCGTGTTAGGGGAAACGTACGTACCATAAATTCTCCAGTAGTACCCCGGGGGTAGTATTTGTTGTTTTACTGTGAGGGGGGGTACTATTTAAATAATTTATTATTTAACTAATTTATTATTTATTATTTAGCTATTTAACTATTTAACTGTGAGAGGGGGTACTATTTAAGGGGGACACAATGGAGAATTTACATGTAGCTACTATAGACACGTGTAGTCGTTTGTCCGTTTGCGTTCTTAGATCCATAGATAGAACCCGCTATCATTGGCGATCGATTAGTATTTATGGGGCTTTTGTACATTTTTGTGCGCGTGTGCATTCTGTGATGCAAACGAATTATGAGCGGAGGATAGTTTTGAACAAGGCAAGCAAGCAACAGCACCTGACAACGTACCACAATCGATTGCGACAAACCTGTAACTGGGTTAGATCGAGTGGGGGGGATGGTTCTTGAAGAGGGGGGGGGGGTCTCGAACCCAAAAAAGTAGGTAGACGTTCATAACGCGAGTATTGTACCAAAATAGCCATCAAGATTGGCACTTCTCGGCCAAAATTGGTTTAAACACCGGTATTTCGGTGTGTTTTACGGTCACCAACACACCAAACACTCAACAGTTTAGTCAATTTAAACAGCTTGAAAATAGTTCAGAAAAATAGTGGGGGGTGGGGTCGTCCCTCCAGTTACAGGAATGATGAGTTGTGACATGGATTGACGAAAATCACGCGTGCAATATGAAGAAAAACAGAGCCTGAGGCACTTAATTAATTAATGAGCAATTTTGAGCTCGAGTTTTGTGACGCTGATGCCCCACGTCGTCGACTTTTCGTCCAGCACTTTCTAAGCGTAAAGTCCACGTTATCAACCCGTAACAATTTTTCACTACGACCTTTTGCATTTATCATTTAGCAAAAACATTTTCTGGGCAAATCTATCTTGACCCAGTTCGAGTGCAAAGAGCGAGCTAGCTTATTGCGTTAAATGACCACAAATTATTAACACCACCCCCCCCCACCCCTCACGTGGACACATGTTTGGTCAACAGAATGCAGAGTAACGTGAGACTTTTACAAAAACAAAACAATAGAGTGATGTCATTTTTTGGTACAGTGCACTGTAAATATCGCAAAATTAGATACGTTTACGTCAAAATACCCTGTAAAAGATGCACTCTATCCGCTACGAAAATTCAGCAAATATGTGCGTGCGTGCGTGCGTGGGTGGGGGGGGGGGTCAATTTACACGTGTGACAGTTTCCCCTTGGTTGAACTCACGTCATCCAGGAGCACCGTTCAAGGATTTACGATAGACTCAGAGGCCCACTCACTTTGAGCGCGTCTTCCGTCGGTACGATTTCTTCAAGTTGCTCAAAGGTCGAATTTCAAACGAAATTGGCCAATACGGTCTTTGCTTCGTGTTTCATCAACTCCTTGCCGTCTTCAGCGATGCTAACATGCAGCACGGGGTCGCTGACGTGAGAGGTCAACACGCAACCCACTGAGACCATACGATTGTCCCTTGTCAGCAACTAAACATTGAAAGAGGACAGTTCTGAACGCATTTCATGCAACACGCATTGAATTGAATCTGCAAAAATTCTCCCCCCCCCTTAATTACGATACCTCTAATCGGGTGAAACTGAAGGGGGGGGGGGGAGAGACCCAAAAGTGGTGGGAAGGGCGTATATACCAGAAGGGAGAAATGTTGCCCCAAAGAAACGCAAAGTGGGTCCTTGTCAAAATAGCGCTATTTTGGTGGTTCATGGTTATGGAAACTGAAATGGGCGCAAAACACTCAGTTTTGTCCTTTTAGAGCGGTTGACGACACAACTTAGAAAGAATCCTGAGATACCTCCAGCCCCTCTGATGGGCGCCAGAAAAATTTCCCTGAACACGGCAGGCTACAGCACATAAATAAACCTGTTGAGTAGGCACGGTGCAAACTGAGGGCGTGATGTCAACACGTTGTAGAGTATCGATGCAGGGCACGATGAACACGAGACCTGCAATCGGAAGGGGCACCGATTAATCGCCACGCTTAATTAATTTCAAAGCGCCAACTGTGCGAGCACGCGCACGCACGCACACACGTCATTGGTGTAATTGGCTGGGTGAACCCCACCTCCACCCCTCCCAACTTTTTACAATCAAGCACTAAGAACACGCTTCTCACGCTACCTCAGTGGTATCCCCCTGAAGTCCCCCCCCCCAAGTACAGAGAATGGGCTTCCAGATCGCATTTAAAACCATTTCTTTACGAAACGGTACCATTTAATGTGAAACTTTGATCCCACCAGAAAATTCCGATCCCTCTCTTCCTAAAACTCCATGCCTGGCTCAATGCTCAATGGGCATCCAATGATCACATTCTTTCAATTCACCCACTCCAGCGTGGACCAACACACGCACGCACGCACGCACGCACGCCGAGATAAAACCAACTCGGTCCCATCATCGTGTTCCTCCTCGTTGGTATCTGTGCTGGCGCTGGCGTCACAACCACCCTTTCACCTTCCTTGACAGTCTAGAGTTGCTACACAAAAGAATTGCTTGCTCGTTGTTGTTGTTGTTGCATTGCACAATGTGTAGGTGCCCACGAAAATTGGACCGGGGGGGGGCAAAATTGGGCCCGACAGTTCGAATCGGCATCTCCACCAAAATGACTCTTTCTGCTTACAACTGTACAATATTGGACATTATTGTACATTGTATATTAAAAGGCTCGACATGTGGCCTGAGTTTAGAGTTTATGTTAAACAGCGCTGCAGGTATTGGAGGTATATGGTACGACGGGCGTGGAGGGGGGGGGGGGTGGGGTTTATAGCCCCAATGGTGGCTCAAGGGCATAGTAAGACAACGGTCTGAGATCATAGGTGGGCTCAGGGAGGGTCTAGGGAGCGTTCACCCTCCCCCTGGCCAAGGCCATCCCGCTTTTTTGCGGAAGACAGGCCCCCCCCCCCTGGCCATCGCCATCCCGGATAAGTTGCAGGAAACCCTCTCTCATTATTGAAAGAAATAGGTAAATATGCGCATTTTTGTGTCCTTTTTCAGTGTATCGTGACCCAAAAGCGCTTAAAAAGTGCTATTTAGGTGTTGTTTTGACACATTTTGGACCAGAAAGGACCTATTTGCACGCTATTTTGGTGCGAAATCTTCCATTTCGACCCCCCCCCCCCTCCAAAATTTCCGATCCCGGCGGGATGGCGGGAGACCCGCCCCCCCTCGACACCCCCAGCCCCCCACCCTGGCTTTTTCCACACTCAACACCTATGTCTGAGATTGCCCCCCCCCCCCAATGGATGCGTGTGGCACAACTGTAACCGGGTCTGAAAGCGTGGAGGGGGGAAGGTAACAGGTCGACTTCAGGGGGGTGCGTGTGTGGAGCAAAAAGTGGGAGGGGGGGGGGGGGTAAGCTTGCCATTTTTTTTAGTAATACTGGTACTTTTTGGTCAAAATGGGCATAAATAGGTCTAAACAGTGTTATTTAGCTGTTTTATGGTCATATAATAACACTGAAAAACACTGAAATACACCAACATTTACTCACTTTTATCGTTTTAGACAGAGTAAAAATCTCTTGGGAAAATTCTGGGGGGTTGGGGAGGGAGAGGGGGGTGTTGGAAAAATTGTGGGGGGGGGAGGGTAACCCCAATTACAGGTATGACGTGTGGCATAACCTCTGCTGCTGGCATGTACGGCTCACCTTGAAGCAGAACCACAGGGCCACGGGGAAGGTCAGCACGACGACGGCGTACCAAAAGACGGCAAGCAGAACACTGTCACTGTTTCTTCGCGTCAGCACCAAGACCGCGCTGGCGTCCAGCTGCTGTCCAGCGACCATCTCCTCCTCGGCAGCCAACGCCGCCACCGCTGCTGCTGCTGCTGCTGTCATGATGGTTTTTATCGACGTGCTGCTGCTTTGTATGGTACGGTTTCAGATTTTAAAACACGAGTTCAGTGTGCCTGAGAGTGTGACGGTGCGTTGCCTGAATGATAAAACACGCAAATCCAATGATAATTACGGTAGTCCCAAATTAAAAAAAAACTAAAACAACGGAAAATTTACTGTTGTGAATTAGCGACGCGCATATGAGTATGAGTTTGACCCCACTAGCGAAGACGCATTTTTTTAATAAAAAAACGTGACAACGACACATATGGAACAACTGAGATGCGATCGAGTGAGATACGAAAAAAATGTCACCAACAGAAACAGCAGGACACAAAAAAACGATTATCTGTCCAGCAATGCGCCGAACAACAGCTCGAACCAGTGGCGTAGCCAGAACTTGATTTCGGGGGGGGGGGGGGGAGTCCAATTTCGGTCAAATACTCAATTTTGCAACAGGGGGTACCCTGTCGAATTTTTTGGACATTGCGCCATTTCGGCTGGGGAAGCTTTAGACACGCTCTCATCCAATCTGTTTACACGCTTGCGCTCGTTTGTCTGACTACATGCACACCAACGTTGGCAATGTTGTCAAAACGGTCGATTTCCATGCTCAAAATAGCGCCGCAGGCAAATTTTTTAGAGTAGCGTAACGAACTTTCACATTTTTGTATGCAAAACAATGCGCCGCAGGCGAAAATTTGGCTCTTTAGCGTCGTTTTCATTATTATTTGCATTGAAATTGAGAAAAATGCCGATATTGGCACATTGCAACACCGGGTACCAAGTTAAAAAATTTTGGCTTTGGAGAATTTCGGGGGGGGAGAAGCTTCCCCCCTTCCCCCCCCTTGGCTACGCCACTGGCTCGAACATCATTCGGCGTCGAATCACGGGCATGTCAGCCTGTGAGAAGTCAAAGGGGGAGTCGCGGCTCAGGCATTCGGCCACCTGGCAGGCAAAGACGCCACAGTCGACGCCATTCCGCTGCTGTGGGACGGGCTCGCCTCGTCGAACCGCCAGGTCGCCCAGCACGTCGCCCTGACCATACGTATCTGCGAAGTCTTCGACGCACGCCCTAGAATAAAAAATTGTATCACTTTCCAGACACCCCCCCCCCCCTCCAAAGAAGCAGCTTACGCGAGAATGGTCGCTTCTTGCTGGCCGCTGCGGTTGAAGGAGTCGTACCACCGGACTTCTCGAACTCGAAAGTCGACAGTCTTAACGCGGGAAGGTGGTTATAAGACTCTCATGAGGGGTCAGCGCACAGTAGTCATAATTAAACCTCTCCACTCCCCCACCCACCACGAGGATCCAGTGTCTGCTGCTGGAAATGCTGTTGGCTGAGCGCTCTCAGGAAAGAAGAGAGAGTGGGATGCGCCGGCATTGACCTAATCAGCTCGAAATATTTGGTGCAGACGCGACCATGTCCTAGACCATACCTATGTAGACCTTACCTAGACAACAGCGAATGGTATGCCTCAGCAGCATTTGTCGTTCGATCAGCGTCAGAGGCCCAATGGTTTAGAGCGTCAGCCCTTTTCATCCAGAAACCGTTTATATATTTGCCGAAGTCCTTCAGCTCTTTGTCAGGCCATCCTCGACTGCCAGGACCACTGGGGGGGGGGCGGACCCAGCCCTTGGGTTCCAGTGGGGGCTGGTGACAGTAAGAAAGCCAAAACCTCTGCATCATAGTTGTCGACTTGTCGGTCATCTTATATAATCAAATCAGAACCGAGATCTCGACTGCCAAACGTCGATATGACAAATTCGATCTTCCGGATTTATAGTCAAAGATAAGTCGCTGAACATCGGATCTTGCCCACACACATGACTGAAAAACCTCCCAACACGCCCCTTCCCCATATCTTTTTCGTCTCAGGTTTCTGCTTCAAAAAGGGTTCTACAGTATTATCAATAAACACGCAGAGCCTCGTTATTTTTTTTAGTGCCTCGTTATTTTTCTAATGCCTCGTTATTTTTTTGGCCTTCAAACACTTTCAAGGGGTTAGTTTTTGAAGTGTATTGTAATCTTCTCTGTTTTTCGCAAGTTTTTTTGTCATTATTCTCAGAATTCCATCACTGCCTCGTTAATTTCCGTTACTGCCTCGTTATTTTGCCACTGCCTCGTTATTTTGGCCTTATCATTCCGCCCTGACGCGAGTGTGACCACCTATTTCTTGAGTAAACCTAGTCGCGCGGGGCAACTACGGTAGGAGGGGCAGATTTGGGAAAGGCAACTAACTTGATAGCTACTTAGGCTTAGGTTTTAGCTTAGGCTTAGGCCTAGGCTAAGACGAGCTTAGCCCCTCCCAAATCTGCCCCTCCTGCCCCTCCTACCGTAGTGCCCCGCGCGAGTAGGTTAGGCTTGCTTGCTCAGGATTAGGCTTGTCGCTACTCTACCGATTGTAGCGAGATAATGTGCTGCAACTACGGTAACAGTTTCTTGTTATTCGTCTCGCCCCGTTTCCGCGTCAACCATCAATCAAGTTTGCAGCGCGCTCTCTGTCTGTGCCGCGCCGCTTTTGTTCTTGCACTCTCCCGCCCCACGTTTATGGCGCCGCGTGCGGCGCGTCTATTGTTCTCAAGTGCCTGGGTCGCCAGGCGCCGCTGAGCCGACGCGTCTCCCTACCCTCGCGTCGGCAGTACAGTTGGGAGTTGAGTGAACTGATGTGAGAAAAGAAGGAAAAGATAGAGGCGCTCGGCGAAACGAAAGCAAGGTGTCGCGCACAAAGCCCAAAGTCGCGACAGTGGCGCAGCGAGCAGGGTGTAGCAGCAAGCAGCCCTGAATTCAAGTCAAGTTCAAGTTCCAGGGCCCGTATTCATAAACAAAGTACATACTACCTAGTTGCAACTATAGAAAATACTAGGTAGTTGCAACTATAGTTAGAACTTTCTCAAAGTTGGTATTCATAAACATGTTCTAACTATAGTAAATACTAGGTAGTTGCAACTACTTACTACCTCCGAATAAAGGCATGGTCTCGCAGCGATGCTGCATGAACAGAGAGATTGCGCGCGCATTTCCGAATGCATTACGACGCCGCTGAAACGGAAACCCAGCAAAATGAAATGCAATTGAATCAGTACAAGCGAAGTGCGACGAGCAGCAGAGCAGCTACTGAGAAACAGGCGGAGAGCCCGCAGCGCAGCTGGAAGGAGTTGCCACTTGCAGCGAAGTAGTCGAACGAGCTCTTGCAGCGGTGGATCGACGGGGCGGCGTCTGTTTGTGGTGGATGCTGTCTGTAGGTGCTCCTGCAGCAAGTCGACGATGTAGTTGACGCTGCGCTTGTCGATATATGTCGGCGTCGTTCAAGTTTTCCAGCGGCGTCACATGGGACCGGTACGAATTTGGCTTGCGCGGCGCAGCAGCAGTAAGCGCGTCCAACAAATTCAACCGTTTCAGCCCGGAGAGCGGCCGGCTCGGTCCGACCATAGATCGGATGGCACAGTGGGGTCGGTCTCGCAATCGCAATGTGGCAATCTCCCTTTTAGCTCATGTTTATTAGCGTGTATTAGCTTTATTAGCTAGTATTAGCTCATGTTTATGACGTCGTGCACGCTGTGCACCAGTCAGAGACATGATGTCTCAGACATCTCCTCTACAGTCGAGTCAAGTCAGTCGTTTCCGTCTGCAACCCGGTGAAGCGAGAATGTCGTCTTCTTAGTCATTACCGTTCAAGTTCACGGCAGATGAGACGAGTATTTGCAGCTCATCAAGAAGCACCAAATTGTGCAAACGATGGGGCGCTTATACAAAGATTGCCAAAGTAAAATCGCTGGAAGTGCTGGTAAAAAGTTCATACTACCCCCAGTTAGCAAGCCCTTGAGCTTGCTAAAAACTACCCTAGTTTTACTACCTAATAACTAGTTGCAACTAGGTAGTAAATAGTATATACTACATCTATGAATACCACCAGCGTCTTACTACCTAGTAAGAAGTTGCAACTACCCTAGTAAGAAGTATTTACTATGTCTATGCATACGGGCCCAGAGCCAAGCAAGCAGCAGCTCTGACGATTTCAAGTTCAAGGTTTCAAGAGTACAAGCTGACAAGATGTCCGTCACAATTCGCCGAGCCCTCACGACAGCCAAAGGAAGACTGGAGAAGCAACTGGCCTCTCTCCAGTTGGACCAAGATCCGCTGACCAGTCCAGAGGAGTCAGCGGCAGAAAGCAAGCTTCGACTAGAGAAGCTCCGTCAAGTCATGGTCACTGAAAGCGACAAGATCCAGAAGATCGTCGATCAGCTGGAGACAAAGAACACTCAGTGGTGCGACTACATCGCCAGCCTGGAGCCCAACGACCGCGTTCAAGAGGAGCGACAGTACGAGGAGTACTGCAACAACAACGACTACTTCGCGGCCATCGGCGATGCCCAAGACGCGCTGGCAACAATGTCCGGTCTGCTCAGCACCATCGACCGCTCTCTACAGTCACTGCAGCAGCCAGCAGCTCCAGCAACTGGACCAGCGCAGCCGGTGCAACGGGAGAACGCGATCGCAAGGACGAACAGCGGCCAGGTCCAGGTTAAGCTTCCGAAATTGGAAATCGTACCGTATTCAGGAGACCCCCTCGCGTTTACTGAATTCTATGATGCGTTCATTGCTAGTGTAGACAGCCAAAACATTAGCCCAGTACAAAAGTTCAATTACTTGCGCTCATTTCTTCGCGGCGCGGCGTTTTCTGCAATTGAGGGGATCGCTGTCACTAACGCAAATTACGCAGAGGCCATCGACACCCTCAAGCGTAGGTTCGGTGACATACACATCATCAAGGAAATCCTGTACACCAACCTCCGCAATTTACCACCAGTCCAGTCAAACAAGTTGTGGGAACTGCGCAAGTTAGTCGACAGCCTAGAGAAACTACTCAGACAGTTGAAAGCCCAGGGTGAAAACTTGGAACAAATGTCACTCAGAAGCCTAATATTTGAAAAGTTGCCTCGTTGGACGGTACTCAAGCTAGAGGAACAATACAAGGCACCAGACGAGGATGGCTGGACGCTTGAGCGTCTTAGAGCTGCTCTACAACAACTAGTGACAGTTCAAGAAAGAGCCCAGCAAATTTCAAGCGCTCCAGCAAACGCTCAGCGAGACAGTGGGAGACGACCTCCTCAGCCACACTGGCACCAGGCAGTGGCACAGCGGACTTCAGTCGAAACGTTCTCAATCCCAGCTGCTACTCACCAGCGATTCCAACAGCCATACACACCAAGGCCTTGTATTTTGTGTCAACAATTACACTACAATGACAGCTGCAGCCAGTATCCAACGCTCGACTCAAGAAGGAAGCGAATGGTCGAGCTTCAGCGTTGCTTCAAGTGCACCCGCCTTGGCTGCCATGCCAACAACTGCCGCCAGGCTCCAAAGACATGTTTTCACTGCAAAGAAACTGGAAAGCACGCGAGATTGCTATGCCCCAGACTGTTCAGCGCTGCGCAACCGACGACACCACCACAACCCGTGCACAGTCGGCCACAGCAGTCATTCTACAACCAACGCCAGAGGTTCAATCAAGCACCAAACGGAATGCCGCGAACCAGATTCGCAGTCAACTCGGTCGTCGATGTTCCAGAGAGCCAAGAAACTCCAGTCAAGGAACTTGCAGACGATCACAACAATACAACATTGGTTTCTGTTGGTCGCATTGCAGAAACCACTCCTACCCCAAAGAATGCCCATCTATTGACAGCAAACGCATACATAGCTGACACTGAAGGTGCCCAAGAACCGAAAAAGGTGAAGGTGTTTTTCGACTGTGGAAGTCAGAAAACGTTTATCAACCAACAAGTAGCCAAGCAGATGAAGCTCTCATGCCAAAGAGAAGAAGTGCTGTCTATTCACACCTTCGCTAATAGACAACCAGCTGTCGTCAACACAGCAGTGGTTCACTTTCAAATGTTTTTCAAGAATGGAAGCTCAATGACAATGCAAGCGAACACAATGCCTCAACTGTCAGGTCGACTCGCGAAACGCAGACTGCAAGAACAAGACGTCAAATCGCTGAAGCAGATTCCAATCGAATGCCTTGCCGAACCAATACCAACTGAAGATGAATTATTTGAGCCCGACATTTTGATAGGTCTAGACTACTTTTGGGACATCATCGAACTAAAAGAGAAGTTGAGTCTTCCTTCGGGCCTCTATGTCATTTCGTCCAAGCTTGGTCTCCTCCTGGGAGGCCAGTGTCGCAACACAGAGTCCAACTACAACCACAGTCAGACAACTATGACCATGTTTGCCATTACCCAGCAAAAACTTGAAGACTTCTGGAGATTGGAACCTATCGGGATTACTGACTGTCCTACAAAAATTGATGATGACAAGGCTGCAGAGCTCGTCAACAACACTGCAGCAGCTGAAGATTTGAAAGCTAAAGAAATCATTGAAGTGACCAGTGCAGATGAGCTGAAAGGCGACCAATCAATTTGCTGTATCCCACTGAAATCAGAAGCAGTACAAGCTTGTCACCAAACCCAAGATCGCTTTCTTCAGGGTCACATGGTACACACCACACAAACACAAAAGCAAGCGCGTATGACCCGTATGACTCGCAGTGTTTCGCTCAATTGTTTCGCATCGTCGTCTCACCGTTTTTCTCGTTGTGCGGAGTGTCGCTACTCTACCGATTGTAGCGAGATAATGTGCTGCAACTACGGTAACAGTTTCTTGTTATTCGTCTCGCCCCGTTTCCGCGTCAACCATCAATCAAGTTTGCAGCGCGCTCTCTGTCTGTGCCGCGCCGCTTTTGTTCTTGCACTCTCCCGCCCCACGTTTATGGCGCCGCGTGCGGCGCGTCTATTGTTCTTGTTGTGTCTTGGTTGTGGCTCGCGCACGTTAGGTCCTGTACACGAGCTTTATTTTCCGCATTGTGTCAACGGAGCGAGACCAAACACCAACTGCCTGGCCTGCGCCAGAGAGGCGAAAACAATCAAGGCGATGGGGCACAGGCGGCGCCCTTAGACAATAGGCCCGCAAGCGTGAGAGCGTGCGGGCAACGAGAGGCACACAGAGGGGCCAGCGGATGATTGACGGATGGGCGCCACTTGAGGCGCCTTGACGCGCCGACGCTCTGGGTCGCGTACACATTGTAAATACAGAGCGCGCAGCAGGGCGACGACTACGGTACTTACAATGTATGTCCGGATACATCACTATCTCCCCCTCCTTTTGTCGCAGCTTTTCAAGGCGAAAAGCGAGAAGGGGGTTTGCCGAAGTTTGGACGTTGGGAACGACGCGAAGACGCTGGTTTGGTGCCAGCCGAATGCAGGAGGCTCGGCTGAGATGGCGTGTAGAAACGACGAATCTTGCGCGCGTTCCAGATTTGTCCGTTGTCAAGGCGATAGGTCCATTGTCCCAAAACGGCAGCGACGCGAATGGGTGCGGACCATGGGGACTGCCCTTTGAGGACTTGAGAAGGCGGGCGTCGCGTGATAACCATGTCGCCCACACAGTAAGGTCCACGGTTGGTCAAGTGAGGCATGGGGACCGGTTCTGGGTCTGCAGGAGGGTCCGTAGCTGGAGACGTTGGTGGGTCAGCCGACGCGGTTGTCACAGCCGCGGTGGCACGAAGAGGCACTTGAAAGTCCATCCTGAGTTGTCTATTCAGGAAGAGTTCAGCTGGGCTGGCAGCGGTAGGAGAGGGCGCAGTTGCACGGAACTGGAAGAGCAATTCGCGAATGCCATCAGCCCAGCTCTGTCCATCAGCAGTGAAGGCTTGGGCGCCGTGCTTGATGTACCGATTGAAGACTTCGACGCGGCCATTCTCTTGTGGGTTATAAAGCGCACACTTGTGGTGCACGATGTTGCGCGCAGACAGAAACTGAGCAAATTCTGTGTTGGCGAATTGAGGGCCATTGTCACTGAGGAGGCTGGTGGGGTTGCCAAATGTAGAGAAGATGTCAGCCAGCCAGTTGATGATTGTGCTGGAGGTTGTCTGAGAAGTCAGCAAGACGTTAGGAAATGCAGAGTAGTGATCGATCAGCACAACAACAAAACGTTGATGGGAAGGCGCCGTGGCAAATGGGCCAGTGATGTCAATGCTGACGCGTTCCCAGGCTGTTGTTGCGGCCGTAGTTGCCATGTGCGTGCCTGGTGCAGGCGCTGCTGACTTGTCGCTTTGTTGACAGCCGTTACAGTGTCGGACGAAAGACTCGGCCATGTTGCTCATGCCTGGCCACCAGTAGGACTCACGCAGCTTGCGCTTCATCCGGACGATACCAGGGTGGCCAGTGTGGGCAAGTTGCAGCAGTCGATCGCGTAGAGCCGCTGGGACGACAATGCGGGTATCGTCACGAATCAGCACGCCGTTTTCCACCGAGAGTTCGTTGCTGATGCGCCAGAAAGGCAAGAGAGCTGTTTGTAGCTCCCTTTTGTGTGGCCAAGACGTTTGCAGATGAGCGCACACCGATTGCAGCAGTTGATCATCAGAAGTGGTCTGTTTCAAGTCAGAGAAGGAGAGGCCTTCGACCAATAGTTTGCGAACAGTTGGCGCATTGTCGATGTGGTAGGCATCGGACTTCAGCTGGAGACGAGAAAGCCAGTCAGCAACTTTATTGTCAGTGCCTTTTGTGAAGACTGGCGTGTAGTCGAATGCAGCTAGTCGTTGGCACCAGCGCTCAAACTTGCGGGATTGACGCTGGTTGGAAGGACGCTTCAGCAGCGTCGTCAGGGCCGCATGGTCAGTCCGCAGGGTGAATGGGCGGCCAAGCAAAAACTTTTCAAACTTCTCGCAGCCCCAGACGCATGCAAGAGCTTCTCGCTCATTGGTAGCGTAGTTCCGCTCCCTGGGCTGCAGGGTGTGCGAAGCAAAGGCGATGGGAACCTCTTTGCCATGCTGGACCTGCAGCAAAACTGCACCAACACCGACGTCTGATGAATCGGTTGCTAGGATAGTGGGGCAGTTCGGGTCAAAGATGAAGATGTGGAGCCTCTCAGCAGCCATCTTCTTCAGAGTATCGAAAGATTGCTGGCATGTGCTGTCCCACCGAAAGCGGGTATTCTTGCGTGACAGTCGACGTAGTGGCTCGGCTAGTGTAGCCACGTCCTTGAGAAAGTCGGAGAAGTAATTGATCATGCCCAGGAAACGTTGCACGTGTTTCACGCTGGTTGGAATTGGGCAGTCAAGAATCGGTCGAATATTCTTGGGATCAGGGCGAATCCGACCATTGCCAATGATATGACCCAAGCAGGTGATTTCGCTCGCGCGAAAGACGCATTTGGGCAGTTGAAGACGGAAGTCGTGAGCGTTGAGCTTGCTCAGGGTTTTCTGCAGGTTGGCGTCGTGTTCAGCAGCGGTGGCGCCAAAGACGATCAAGTCGTCAACGTAGACCCTGACGCCTGGACAGTCAGCGAGGAGCTGACTGACTTGCTGCTGACAGACGGCTGCAGCGTCTTTGAGGCCCATTGGCATGCGACAGTAGGCAAAGAGGCCCTTATGGGTCAGCGTCGTTGTCAGCCGACGTGATTCGGGAGCCAGTTTGAAGTGGTAGAACGCCTTGCGCAAGTCCAGTTTAGAAAAGAAAGCTGCTCCTTTGAGCTCAAGAAACAGTTCTTGAATCGTTGGCAGCGGAAATCGATTGGGCGTGATGTAGCCGTTGAGTGGAGACAGATCCGTTGTCAAACGGAGGCCGCCGTCAGGCTTGCTGACGACGACGAGATGGTGCGCCCAGTCGGACTTGTCGACAGGCTCCCAAACGCCATTTTCGACCATCGACTGAATCTCTCGCTCGACTGCTTCACGACGAGAGAGCGGAACAGGGCGCAGCTTTTGAGCGACAGGCTTGGCAGCAGGATCCAAGGTAATTGTGTGCTCAAAATCGGGGTAGGTGCCCATGTCTGGCGATATCAGAGTTGAGAAAGGTCGAAACAGTTGGTCCGCATCAAGGGAAGTGAGCTGTTTGACGCTCATTGTCTCTCCATCGAGACGTAGAGAGAGTCCCTTGATGAGATCCTTGCCGATGACTGAGCAGCAGCTGTCTGGCAGGACGTAGACGGTGCAAGGCGAAGTAGAGCCATTGAAGTGAGCTAGAGCGTTGAACGTGCCCAGCGGCTCTGCCGTTAGAGAACCGTCGAAGTTGCTCAACGAGCCCTGGCACGGCTGCAGCTGGCAGTGAGGTAGCAGCTGACGATGCTGCGAGGCTGTCATGACAGTGACGTCAGAGCCACTATCCACTTCAGCCTTAAACTGGACTGGCGCGTCGGGCGCAGCACAGCTGGAGAGACCAATGCAGCAGGTGAAGGTGTCACAAGCGGTGCCAAGCTTCTTGATGGCGGGAGCAGAGGCGGTCAGATGCAAGGCTTTGGTGCGGCGAGTAGAGTGCGCTTTGTCGCCAGCCGACTGGCGCGCCTTGCGTCGACAGCAGCGCTCGAAGTGTCCGACAGCAGAGCAGAAGGAGCACGTGCTGTGGAGAGCTGGGCATGTCGAGTCCTTGTAGGAGTGCGACCGGCTGCCGCAGCCATTGCAAGCGTAGTTCGCTTTTGAAGCAGCATGTCGAGTAGACTGCTTGGTCGCCTGGCTTCGCTGGTTCGCAGGAGCAGGCTGGAAAGCTGCTTTGTGCACTGACGGCGCTGTCTCAGCGCGCAGAGTGGCAGCACTGGCCGCTGCACTCTCGTCAGCTTGCATGATAGCCAGGAATTTGTCGAAGTCGATTTCTGGCTGAGTGAGCAGCTTTTTCTGGGTCGCTGGATCGCGACAGCCAGATGCCAGTTGGATGGCGAGATGGTAGTTCTCTCTGCCGGAGAAGTCGCAGTCAGCCATGATCGACCTCAGCGCCATGACGTACTCAATGGCAGTCTCGCTAGAGCCCTGGTGGCGGCGCTGGAATTCGAAGTGGGCGGTGATGCGGCTCGTCGGCAGGGTGAAGAGGCTCTTGATGGCGGCAGTGAAGGCGTCATGCGTAGCCGTCTCGATCTGGCTGGCCATCGGGTGCGCCGCAAAGCGCCTCGTACCCTCACTGCCGAGCAGCGTAAACAGCAGGGCGTTCTTATCGCGGTCGGTCAGCTGGCCGGCGGCTGGTGTGGACCGGTCGAGCAGGAACGTGAACTGCTTGAACAGTTGCAGCCAGGTGGGGAAGCGGAGCGGCGGGTCGCCTGGGTGCTCCAAGAACTTGGCTGGGGCCAGCGCGGAGTTCATGTTGCTCGCTTCGCCAATGTTGTGTCTTGGTTGTGGCTCGCGCACGTTAGGTCCTGTACACGAGCTTTATTTTCCGTATTGTGTCAACGGAGCGAGACCAAACACCAACTGCCTGGCCTGCGCCAGAGAGGCGAAAACAATCAAGGCGATGGGGCGCAGGCGGCGCCCTTAGACAATAGGCCCGCAAGCGTGAGAGCGTGCGGGCAACGAGAGGCACACAGAGGGGCCAGCGGATGATTGACGGATGGGCGCCACTTGAGGCGCCTTGACGCGCCGACGCTCTGGGTCGCGTACACATTGTAAATACAGAGCGCGCAGCAGGGCGACGACTACGGTACTTACAATGTATGTCCGGATACATCAGTTCTCAAGTGCCTGGGTCGCCAGGCGCCGCTGAGCCGACGCGTCTCCCTACCCTCGCGTCGGCAGTACAGTTGGGAGTTGAGTGAACTGATGTGAGAAAAGAAGGAAAAGATAGAGGCGCTCGGCGAAACGAAAGCAAGGTGTCGCGCACAAAGCCCAAAGTCGCGACAAGGCTTATGCCCTGCTTAGTCTATGGACCGCCCAGCTTATGAACCTGGTTTTGTGCAGTGTTTCCGTTTCGTTCGATGTACTTTTGTACTTGATGATTTGTACTTGCTTTGTGACGTGTTGTATTTGATGCATCCACATCCAAAACCACAGCAACATCCAGAGCCAATCAATCGTGCCGTGCACGCAAGCCGCCTTTTTGTGGCAGAGAAACAGTTATAGCGTCCTGCGGGTTCGGTACACTCTTTGCGCAAGTTTGCAATGCCGATCACTTCAGGCGGGTATCTGCTATGCGTGCAGCAAAGGTGCGACACGTACGCGGCCATGGGAGGCACGGTCAGGCCTTTTTCGCACCAGTGGGGTTCCAACATAGAGTTTTTGCTTGTCGGGACAGCATGAGTTAACACAGACATTTTACCAACGCATGTACGCACACGCAAGTTTTATAATCAGCGGCATGCAGAACTTGGTGCAGCAGAGGATGTCGACTTTGGTGCCACAGTCGACGCCAACGGGCAGTAAAAACGGGCAGTTACACCTTACAGAAAGAGTGCACCAAACTATCATCGGACGCAGAAAGTTGGCAAAATGTTGGCTTGCATGCACGGCACGCCGAATCAGATGTGGGAGGAAAACCTACTCGCGCGGGGCACTACGGTAGGAGGGGCAGATTTGGGAGGGGCTAAATCTAAGCCTAAGTAGCAAGTTAGCTGGGAGAGGTTTTTCGAACCTCAGATTACGACGCTGAAATACAGTGCTGAATTTCAGCACTGAATTCCGACGCACCAAAATCGGGTCTTTCGAAAGGTCTGAATTTGGGCGTGGTTCTGAATCGGTCTGAATCACCGTTTGCGTGGGGAATATCTACCAGCGGGAGGCGCGGGGGGCGCGGGGGGCGTCGGGGGCGGGCACCAATCCGCTGCTGCAATCAAAACCAAATCTCAAATAAAGCTTATAATTAACAAGTAGAGGCGCTTGTTTAACAATGGAGCATTGAATTCGACGTCCCCCACTCTTAGAGCGATTGATGCACAGCTGCAAGGCCACTGTTATCTTTGTTTTGTCGACTTTCAGTGGGTAAACCCTACTGAATTTTATAACGTTACAAATTCAGTAGCGGAATTACGACGTCTGAATCTCAAATATTCGAAAGACCGAAATAATAATTCCGTGCTTAATTTTCTGCTGAATCTGAGGCGGAATCTCAATTCCGTGCGGCGGCTTCGAAAGACCCAACTTTGGAATTCAGCGCTGAAATTCAGCACTTAAATTAAATCTGACGTTCGAAAAACCTCTCCCTGCCCCTCCCAAATCTGCCCCTCCTACCATAGTTGCCCCGCGCGAGTTGTTTTACCCAATGTGGATGTGCTCGTGACGCAGGAATGTGATGCAAAGGTAAATAACACCACAATATTGGTGCAGCGTGGCGTCTAACTTGCAGGAGTAGGCCATTCCACGCGCTCCGCGCTCGTGCGCTCACGCACTCCACTGCCAGCGAGGATCGAACCTGGGACCTTCGGTTTTGCAATTTGGTGCTCTACACACTGAGCTATTGCAGCTTCAAAACACAAACTGTAATACTTTGATTTGGAGTGACACTATTTGCCATATGGTTTCTCATTTTTCACGTCCCAAGCTGGGGCCTGGATGGCCCTTGGGCACCTAAGCCTCAGCATATGTGGCCTAAGCCTCGAAAATCTGGCCTAAGCCTTGAAAATCTGGCCTAAGCCATAGCATATCTGGCCTAAGCCTCAGCATATCTGGCCTAAGCCATAACATATCTGGCCCAAGCCTCAGCATATCTGGCCTAAGCCTCACATGTGTGGGCTAAGCCTCGAAAATCTGGCCTGAGCCTCGCATATCTGGCCTAAGCCTCGAAAAAGCCTAATTTTAGTGAAGAAATATTTTGGTGTAGTTGTTCAGAGCGCAGGAGCGCGCGAGCGCAGAGCGCGGAGCGCGCGTTTTG
Source organism: Paralinhomoeus sp. GSCO2_6 (assembly GCA_030248085.1). Taxonomy (NCBI): domain Eukaryota; kingdom Metazoa; phylum Nematoda; class Chromadorea; order Monhysterida; family Linhomoeidae; genus Paralinhomoeus; species Paralinhomoeus sp. GSCO2_6. Next base: position 167,328 of record JASAMY010003846.1, read on the forward strand.
TCCCACGCCAACTTGCAGTGAGAGCTTTTACTCAACTCACTTAGATTTAAATCTTTATTTGTTTTTTCTTCAAATTCTTCAAATGGAGTCCACAGCCGCCGCTGCCACTGTCCCGGTACGCTTATGCGAACTTGCGATTTTCAGCACTTTTCTCACTAAATCCAAACAAATCACCGAAAATAACAGGAAAAGTCGGCAGCGTCGACGACTGACGTGCACGCAGTGCTGAAGAAAATCGAGGCCGCAGAGACGCAGCTGGAACAACAGTACCTGGAGTACAAGGAGCAGTTCGAAAAATGGAAAGTCAACAACAAGTCAGTTTGGCTGTAAGAATATAAAAAAATATATTAAACGTTTACGTTTGGAACTTTTGCTGCAGTGCAATTGCATATGCAAAACCTATCCCTATTTGCCATCTCTGTCATAGGTGGGCTCAGGCCTCAAGGGAGGAGGGTCTAGGAGGGGGGGGGGTGGTTATTCCCACTGGCTTTTGCGGGAGCAACGCCAACTTCCCTTCCCGAAAAATTGTTGTTGTGGAATGATTTTAACAAAACAAACGGGCACAATTGTGTAACCTTTGAGCACATCTACCTCTCGCTGATTGCGTCTACTAACCAATAAAGTGCGTTTCATAGTTGGTTTGAAACGTTCAGCGCTGGCAACGTATATATTTTCATAGCTTAAGAAGCGATTCCAGTCCTGGCGTTTCCCTTCACCCCCGTGCTGCCCAGAAAATTGGGCCCGGATGTGGGAGAATAATCCTGGCGGATCCATGGGGAGGGGAAGAATGGATCCATCCCACTTCCGAAATCTGAAAACAAGGGGGGGGGCAACAGGGTGGCAGAAGAAACGTACCCAGCGGACCTATACTTTTCCGCGCAAAAATGCTTGTAGGTGTTCGGATTCTCAGTTTATGTAGTTTTTGTGGTGGATTCACCGAAAAGGTTTTCTCTGCTAGAAATGGACCCGATAAGGCCAAAAATGGTTCTGAAAGCCGTTTCTACGTACTTCTAAATTAAAACATGCAACACGAACAACGCTGCACGCAAACTGTTTGCCTTTTTATTGCAATTCAATTGCCTTTCGGTGTTTCATACTTTCATACTAAGCTGGATATGTGCAGTCGGGAAATATTGAAAAAACTTGCCACTTTGCAATAATTTCTCACAAAGCAACAAATTTCCGAACCACTTTCCAGAGGGGGGGGGGATTTTGACCCCTTGCGTTTTGTCACGACTATTTTTTCGATTTTTATTTTGCGTGATGTTGCGAGTTTGCAGACAACTCAAGGAGACGAAAGGCTATGCGGATTACGTGCGTCAGTTCAAGGAGTGGGAAAAGGATGTGGTCCGACGCCGCGACAACATCCTCCAGAAAAAGAACTCTGCACTCAGGCAGATTGAAAAGGTTCCACAACCGTATTCCTGTAACCGGGTCAGGCAGAGTGGGGGAGGGGGGCTAGATGTCCGGTATGGAGAAAGATATAAGACGACTGGGGTTGCCCCCCCCCCCCCGGTTACATTGTATCCTCTCATGAATGACGCAGAGAACAGTTCACAATTCCTATCACTCCCACAAAATGTTTCTGCGTTCGTACATATGCTAATAATTCGTGTTCCTCGTTAATCTGAAGAAGTTGCGGGCGGCATAGCAAAAACCGTGTTGCTTCAGCAAGAGCAAGTGGCTGCAGCGGAGGCGGCTGCAAAGGTGCAGAACGGTGCAGCGGCCCTCAATCAGCAGGGGGTCGGCACTGCGGGCAAGTCCTACATGACCGCTGATGAATCTGGTGTCTTATTCTATTTTGATGAGGCGCAGTAGCTTGGTGTATCGCGTTGTGTAATGGATCGACTCGCACGCACGCACGCACGCACACGGCTAGGTACGAGCATGAAACTTGGTCCTACAACAGCGGTAGGTACGACAGAGCAGCCGAACCATAGGTGTAGATAGGTCCAAAAGCGCCGGGGGGGGGGTCTCTGGGGGGTTCGAGGGGAGTCTTAGAGCCGTCCCGGATAAAATGACCGGGATCGAGAATTTTGGAGGAGGGGTGGTTTAAGTGGAGGATTTTGCACCATAATTACGTGTAAAATGGGTACGTTTTGGTCTAAAATGGGTCAAAATAAGGTCTAAATACCACTTTTCAGGCGTTTTTGGGTCATACTACACTGAAAAAGAAACAAAAACACGCATCTTTGCCCATTTTTTTTAATATTGAGAGAGGGTTTCCCGCAAGTTCTCCAGGATGGCGATGGCCAGGGGGGGGGGGGTCGCTCCCGCAAAAAAGCGGGACGGCCATAGCCAGGGGGGAGGTGAACCCCCCCTAGACCACCCCTGAGCCCACCTATGCGCCGAACTATGCATGGCATTCTATTTTCTTCATCACAACCGCAACTCACAAAATCACTGAGCATACTCTGCTCACACTCTCATTCCAGAGATGGCCAGCGTGGACCTGGCGACGTTCAGCATGGCGCTGATGGCCATGTCACTGCTGGAACCCCAGGGCACCGCCAAGTCCATGACGCACTTCCTCAGCGAGCTCCAGAACAAGCCACCACCTCAAGTCACCACCATGGGCGCCCAAGGCCTTGTTGATGTCTCTGCCGAGAGCACAGCCGCGCAGGATAGGCCGACGACGGCTCACATTCCAGCACCTCTAGACCAACTGGGTGGGTTGCAGTGGTGAAAGCAAGGAGAGAGCCAGGAATGTTTGGTGACCCAAGGGGTTGGGGAACTTACAAGTATACATGTACACATGTATGGTTGACATTTTCCCACGGAACCTCTCTAGAAGCGCTGAAACAGATCGTAAATGGTCAATTCTTTTTGCAGAACCTCTCATTAATACATTTCTACCATTTGGCGTGCCTTTAAAGCTCTAAATCGTATAGTTGGTGTGGAACTTCAGCGCAGGCGAAAATTCTCACCAAGGGGGTAGGGGGAGCTGCCTCACTATAAACCCTCCACAATTTTGACAAAGGTGGGGGTTGCATCATCAGTCCTTTTACCTCCCCCCCCCCCCCGGAGTGTCGCCATTGATACCAGCCACTGCATGTTTTCGCGTTTGCTGATTTCTTGCTTGTCATCCTTATTCTGAGCATCATCAAAAACAAAAATGTTCTCTTTTATTTTATACTTGCCTTGAAACATTTATCGGAATTCAGAGAAGTTGCTTGGATGGATGCATGAGCAACAACTATACATTGTACTGGAGTGCGATTTACTGACCGCTTGTTCTTCAGGACCGGACTATGGTTATGGGGGCCACAGAGCTGATTGGACGGCGCCGCCTACCGCAGCCAGGTCTGTGCTCTCGCGTGCGTGCGTGCATACCATTGCGTGCGTGCGTGCCTGCGCACTAATACCGTAAATCCTCCAATAGTGCCCCGCGGCACTATGTTTTCAACCTCTCTTCACCCTCCGGACAGTATTGGAATTATACTGCGTTTCTTTGGTGATTAACAGTTCAAAGTCGCTGAAATGTCATTCAATAATGGGTGTAACTGTGTACACACCACTTATGCATAACTACTGCTTGGATTTGTGTCCCTGGATAACCAAAATCATATGGTGCTTCTTGCCCCGCGGCACTATTGGAGGATTTACTTACGTTAGTTGTTGTTGGATTTGGGGCAACATTAGGAGGCCGCCAATGGCGCATACAGCACACCCATCTCCGTGACGCCTTCTCGTCTCGAGCCGCGTGATTTGCCAAAGACATTCGGAAGACCTGTAATCTAGGGCAGCGACCGCACGAGAAAATCCATCGAGAGGGAAGTCCTCGATCTAGTGGATCCATCAAGAATCGAACCCAGGACCGTGCCCGGCGCAAGAGGCCGATTCTCTACCACTAAGCCACACATACGCTGCCCAGCTTACGGTAGTAGTGCATGGTCGTCTTGTGCTTCAGCGTGGCCGAGAGCGAGCGCATGGCGCAGCGGTGGGGTCGGCGGGCGGAGGCCCCGCACCGGCCGGCCTTCGCGCAGCCGGCGCCCGCGGTGGCGGTGGTGAACCCCCTGCGAAGGGGGCCCATGGCCCACCTAGCCCCGGGCACCCCTCTGCCCCCGGGCTGGGTCGCCGGCTCGGCGATCCTCAAGGACTCGACAGGGGTGGCGCGCAGCGCTCGCGGTCTGCCGACAGCCGACGCGACGCAGCCCTTCTTCAGGGACTTCAGCACGCGATGACCGCCACTTTCGTTCGGGAATACAGACACGAAGCTCTCCCTCGCGCGTGCTAATGTGGATTAGCAATGCTTGTGCGATCAGCTGACGTGAAGCGGCGTGGAATAAAAAAAATACAGTAGTGGTCGGGACAACTCAGCGCGCTGCTACACCGCGACTGATTTCACTTTTGTCTGCTGACAAAAAGTGCGTGTGTCGACGTGCGTGCTCCTTTATGACATGATACAATAAGAGTACTTACACCCATATTAAACATGTTTCACACTCCCCTCTTGTGCAATTTGGTACAGCCACAAGGTATTATGTTCTGGAACTCGCATCGAATGCTACTGTAAGTGAATGGTATTTCGTCTTTGATGGGGGATGGTGTCATCCGAGACGGAAGTTGAAGTTGGAATAGTGCCAGTAGGTGTCCGGTTCGCTGCTGGCCGGGTAGTCGTCTATTTTTTCCGGTCCAATGCGCGATATTTCTTTTTTTTTTATGGCCAGAGACATGGAAACGGATGGCATAACACTCACTGGTGCCATTAAGATAGGTTGAAGCACTTGAGAAGCTCTGTGGTGGTGGTGACTGGACTGGGGTCTCCCGAGTTTGTCTAACGTGCCTGTTTGTAAAATAGATCGCAGCGTGGCGTGAGCATTTCTTGGGGGGGATGTGTCAATTCGGCGTCTGAGCCCTCCCCCCCCCTCCCTAACTTACATGTACGCCTTGATGTCGATGAATGAAGCCGCGAACAGTTCACTATTCTTTTTCCTCCCTCAAAATGTTTCTTCGTCCTTACATATGCTGTTAAAATTCGTGTTAGTTGTTAATCGTTGCGCATTGGTCGATTGCAAAACCGTTGTTTCAGCAAGAGCAAGCGGCCGCGGCGGAGGCGGCTGCAAAGGTGCAGAACGGTGCAGCGGCCCTCAACCAGCCGGGGGTCGGCACTGCGGGCAAGTCGTACATGACCGCTGATGAATCAGGGTCAGCGCGTCAGCGTCTGACCCCTAATATGTGACCACTTTCTCAGTGCGGATTATTGAATCTTTGATCGCCTATAACTTTTGATTGCCTGAACGGATTTCGGTGCGTTATGGCGCAAAAGAAGCGCATTCTTCTGAAGAATCCAAGGAGCCATCGCGCGTTTTCGTATTCTCGCGCGTTAATGGTAAACTCCAGAAAATGATCCGAAAAAACGTCTTTTTTTTTCATGTTCTCCACTCAGTTTTTGGACCACCGCTCGCTAGAGCCCCAACCAATCGGGATAAAACTTGGTGTGCCTATGCAGTCCCTGGCAACAACTTTGCACTCTAAAGGATTAGTTTGTACGTCTTACCGATCTGGAGATATTGCGGATTTGTACCAATTATCGATTTTTTCCCTTGGACATAGTCGTTTTTTCAGGTGGTTTCCACCAAGAGTAAAACTCGAAAAAAAGCCGAGTAAACCCCCAAATGTTTTTTGATTTTCGTGAACAGTTTTACAAGGCAAGTCTAGGACGCTTTCCAGACATTTGAAATTCCAGCCATGTAATTAGATATTGGCAATTAAAATTTCGCAAATTTGCGCCCAAAAAGTTTGTCAGCTATAGGTGCTTCACACGTTCATTGCAGAGCTGTGCTGCAATGATGAAAGTTGATCGTCCTGACCTGGAATAGTACCCTTTCGACAAATTCGATGGCTCCGCTGCGCATGTCTCACTCGCCAGTCGTCAAACCACCTCAATTTGTGGGATTTTGGGCTGAAAGTTTGTCAGCTATAGGCGCTTCACACGTTCATCGCAGAGCTGTGCTGCAATGATGAAAGTTGACCGTCAGGACCTGGAATAGTACCCTTTCGACAAATCGGGCGGCTCCGACGTCTATGTCTCGATGCTCGACCCTCGTGGCGCACCCACAATTCAGGTGACAGTTGACATTTCGATCACCTTTAACTTTTGTTTGCTTTAAAAGATTTGAGCGAGTAACAGTTTAAAAGAACCGCCTTCCAAAGGGGAATCGATCGAGTCATAACACGTGCCCTATTCACGGCCGTTGCAGCGATATTTTTGGAAATGTTCAAGCATCTACTTGGACTACAAATCGAGAGGTCGCGGGTTCGAATCCCGCACGCGCGCCTTCTGTGTGGTGCATCCCCTTATGAAATCGATACATTCTACGTCACTCTGCTGTCTCTCCCTGCCACCGCCTGACTTTTTTTGCGTTTTTTTCGCGCTTCAGAATGACATTTTTTTTGGCTGACATCATCAAGAATTAAATGAAAACATTTAGTGCATTCCACCCATACATTTAAGCGGCGGGGGGGGGTGTTTAACACCCCTGCTGTCGGAAGTTTACTCATCTGTCTCATACTCAACTGTCAATTTGGACTAGTGTCTAGGCATCCTTAATGCGCGCGTGCGTGCGAGCGTGCGTGCGAGCGTGCGTGCGTGCGTGCGTTTATGGCAATGATCACCTTTTGTCTTACGAAAAAACACTGTATTAAGGAAAAATTTGCAGGTGGCTGCAAAAAAAAGGTGAATATGTGACGCTCTTGTGTTGAAGCCCAGTTTGAAAAAGAGCGGTATTAAGGCATGCCCCTCTGATTTCTGGCCACTTCCACATTGTAGCTGATCAACTTCAGTTTGAACAAACCATGTATTAAATCTGAACCAAACGCAGCAACACGTCACATATTCGGCGTTTTTTTTGTGTGAGCCATGTCACTCAGTCAAGCCAAAGCACAAACGTCCATCAACTCAAATCTCTTCTCTAACAAGTCGTTATTATTGCTCATTACCATGAACCTGACACTCCCAAAGAATGTCTTGCAGTGCTAAAATTTGTTGCATGTGGGTTGATGACGATGTACAGTTGGTGATGTGTAGGCGAGACATACAATACGTACTACAATCCTGCTCCATTCCCTTCTGGCATTACACCCAATGACGAACTGTTCGTCCAACATTTGTGATGTGCCCCCAGCCATGTAATGCCCTAATGCGCGCGTGTGTGCTGCGTGCATGCGTGTGTGCTGCACGCGTGCGTGCGTGCGTGCGTGCGTGCGTGCGTGCGTGCGTGCGTGCGTGCGTGCGTGCGTGCGTGCGTGCGCGCATGCATACGTGTGCATGTGCTTATTTCTCACATTCAATCTGTGTAAAATGTCAGCCAGTTTCAGTCGCGGGTATTTTCGCTGCACATTTATTTCCATTGCGGGCGAACACAAAACACGCCGAATATGTGACGTGTTGCTGCGTTTGGTTCAGATTTAATACATGGTTTGTTCAAACTGAAGTTGATCAGCTACAATGTGGAAGTGGCCAGAAATCAGAGGGGCATGCCTTAATACCGCTCTTTTTCAAACTGGGCTTCAACACAAGAGCGTCACATATTCACCTTTTTTGCAGCCACCTGCAAATTTTTCCTTAATCTGATATCTGATTATCTGATTCTATTGTGATTCTATTCTGATGAGGCGCAGTAGCTTGGTGTATCGAATTGTGTAATGGATAGACACGGACGCACGCACAGATTTTTCTGAACTTGATGAGTTTTTTCTCTGAAGTACGGGGGAACTTGGTCCCACAGTAGCAGGTATGCACGATAGAATCTGCGGCATTCTATTCTTTGTTATCAATAATAGTAACCCCACAAAACGCTGAAAAAATTTCAAATTTCAGAGATGGCCAGCGTGGACCTGGCGACGTTCAGCATGGCGCTGATGGCCATGTCACTGCTGGAGCCCCAGGGCACCGCCAAGTCCATGGCGCACTTCCTCAGCGAGCTCCAGAGCAAGGCACCACCTCAAGTCATGGCCACCATGGGCGCCCAAGGTCTCGTTGATGTCTCTGCCGAGAGCACAGCCGCGCAGGATAGGCCGACAACGGCTCACATTCCAGCACCTCTAGACCAACTGGGTGGGTAGACCATGTGGGCAGTGGTGAAGGCAGGTTGGGGAGGGGGAGAGCTGGAATTTGGAAATGGGTGGCCCATGGGCTGGATGGGGCAGCGTACAGGTATTGGAAGTTGATGGAAATGCTCTTGGAGGAGGAGAGGGTCCCATTCGGGAGATAGACTGAATTCACTGAAATAGAGTGCGATTGCTTACTTCGACCCAAAATAAGGTATAGTTTGCAAGTCTTCGGAGTGTATATGTAACTGTTCTTTAGATGCTCTGCTTCTTTTTCTATTTGCTTTGAAACAATTTCTAGAAGCGGCTACATGTCTGGGTCTGCAAATGTGTATGAGTGACAACGTCCACCGAAGTACGATTCATCATTCACTGATGTTATTCTTTGTTTTGCAGGGCCCGACTATGGTTACGGGGGCCACACACAGGGCGGACTGGACGGCGCCGCCCACCGCAGCCAGCAGTGGCGTAGCCAGGACTTGATTTCGGGGGGGGAAGTCCAATTTCGGCCAAATTCTCAATTTTGCAACAGGGGGGACCCTGTCGAATTTTTTGGACATTGTGCCATTTCGGCTGGGGAAGCTTTAGACACTCTCTCATCCAATCTGTTTACACGCTTTGCGCTCGTTTGTCTGACTACATTCACACCAAAACGTTAGCAATGTTGTCAAAACGGTCGATTTCCGTGCTAAAAATAGCGCCGCAGGCAAATTTTTTAGAGTAGGGTAACGAACTTTCACGGTTTTTAATGCAGAACAATGCGCCGCAGGCGAAAATTTGGCTCTTTAGTGTCGTTTTTATCATTATTTGCATTGAAATTGAGAAAAATGCCCAGATTGGCACTTTTGCAACAGAGGGTACCAAGTTTAAAAATTTTAGCTTCGGAGAATTTCGGGGGGGGGGGGGGGGGAAGCTTCCCCCCTTCCCCCCCTTGGCTACGCCACTGGCAGCCAGGTCTGCGTCTGCCTGCGCGTGCCTGCGTTCGTGCTAATGACACTAATTGGCGGTTCAGCGTGGCCGAGAGCGAGCGCATGGCGCAGCGGTGGGGTCGGCGGGCGGAGGCCCCGCACCGGCCGGCCTTCGCGCAGCCGGCGCCCGCGGTGGCGGTGGTGAAGCCCCTGCGAAGGGGGGCCATGGCCCACCTAGCCCCGGGCACCCCTCTGCCCCCGGGCTGGGTCGCCGGCTCGGCGATCCTCAAGGACGCAACGGGGGTGGCGGGCAGCGCTCCGCGGTCTGCCGACAGCCGACGCGACGCAGCCCTTCTTCAGGGACTTCAGCACGCGATGACCGCCACTTCCCTGCCAGAATACAGACTCGCAGCTCTCTCAGCTTTGAATTTTTGATGATTGACTGGCGCTGCTTTGTTTCTTGTTTTACGCTGCAACAGGTGTGCTCGGTCAAGCGCGAGAATTGCTATTGCCCAATAAAAGGCGCAATGCCGCGATATGAGGTGCAAGCAAAGATCACAAAGAGTGCATTCAAAATCACTGCAGTGCGTTACTTGGAGTCAAAACTCGGAGCACTTTCCACTGAGGCAACCAACATCGGTTTTTGAACAAATGGAATGTGGATTAAGTTCATTTCTCGACAAAGTCGAACAGGTCGTTCTTGTGCCATCCGTTGGCCAAGGCGTCCCTGATGCGGTAGGACAAACTAATCGACTCAAAATCGACGTTCCCCGGTGGTGTCTCCGTGTTGATGAACGCCACGCTCTGTAGGTTGTCCTCCAAACCGCGAGCGATGAACGCCTCAAATGTTACGCCCGGATAAAAGTTACGCCCAAATAGTTATGCTCAGTGCAACGGGCCTCGCCGGCGAGGAGGCCGCTGTGCCAGTAGCCCTTCAACGTGCCGATGGTGTCGCCGTCTATGAGGAGCTCGGGTCCCATGTTCATGGCCCAACCATTGGCGTACCTCGCCTCTTCGTAGCCTGCGGCCGAGTGCTGCGCTGTGCACGAGCCAATCGCGAGCCGCAATTGGCCCACGCACCAGGATATGGCCAGGCCGTGTGGTCCTGCGAGTAGGGCGATGGAGTCAGCATCGTAGTGATGCTCTCCGGACTGAGGATGTCCTCGTACTTGACGCTGCTGTTGTCGACGCGCACCTGGAGCGCGGCGGCCTCTGCTGGCCCAGAGCCAGGTGCTGCATCTCACCATCAGGCGCATCAGAGAGGGCGCGCTGAGCATCCAGCCGCCGGCGGGGAACCAGCGGTCCAAGCGTGGCCGGCTGTAGGCGTCGGCCAGAGGGTGGTGGTTCTTGTATTGGACGGTTTCTTTGGGCTCGCGCTCTCTCCACACAGACGTTTGCACTCCGTAGCTGAGAGTTGATCAACCGTGCACGCAGGCACGCACGCGCGCGCGCACACGGACCACCTACTTGCTTCCAATGCCCGCCGGGACGAAGACCTGCTCCCGGACCACTTCTTCGAACTTCTTGCCAGTCACCACCTCAATGATGTGTCCGGCGAGACGGAAGTTGAAGTTGGAATAGTGCCAGTAGGTGTCCGGTTCGCTGCTGGCCGGGTAGTCGGTGAGCAACCTGTCGATCCACTGCTCGGCCGTCAGCTCTTCGTGCTCGAAGGAGGCATCGCTGCAGAAGCTCTGCTTCCAGCCGCCTGTGTGGTCCAAGAGGTGGTGCAGCTTGACCTTCAGCATCGTGTCCGGGTAGGGCGGCGTGCCGTACCTGTAGAGATGTCTAGCGTAAACCCTTTTTACCTCCCCCTCCCTGGAAGGGAAATTGTTCTGTTCGGACCGTAAAAGTTTGAGGGCCAATTTCAGGGTGGTACTTACAATTTGGAACTTCCAATTGAAACTTGCTCACTTCTCTCCCAGGATGCCACGGGGCCCGAAGACGGGGCTGTCGACGGAAGGCAGGACGCCTTGCTCGATGAGTCGGAAGACGGTGACGGCCAGCACCGACTTGGACGTGCTGCCCAACTCGAACTGGTCGTCGAAGTGGACCTGGAACCGTGACATTTGTCTGCCAACACAGCGTGGGGCCGTAGACAAGCAATGATTTGGCCCGCCCAGTATCACATCGCCTTCGTCTGCCGTCCAGACAATGAGAGTGTTTAGCCTAAGAAGCACAGGTACATATACGTAACCGTGGTGTTAGTCGATCCCCGACCACGAAAGCTCCCGCCCTAAAACACTGAGCTAGGTACAAAATCCTCCAATAGAGCCACCCCCCTCCAATAGTGCCCCCGGGTTAGACAAGGTTGAAATAACAGTGCCCCGGGGGCACTATTGGAGGATTTACGGTATGTACACACGCCACTCAATCCTAACCGGCGTCCGGCCCTTCCAGTCCCTATAGCCGTAGGCGGCGGCAAAGCGCAGCTCCTCGCCTTCCGCAATGGCGACACTGAAGGCCGGAATTTCGTTCTCGACCATGAAGTTGGCGACGACGGCGTCGATGGCCGCCAGGTCGGCCGCGGAGAAGCTCTCCTTGACGCCCGGGTGGTAGGAGGCGGGCGGCTCTTGGTCCTGCCAGAGCGGCAGCTCGGCCGCGTGCTCGACGTTGACGGTGGTGAAGAGCACGTAGAACTTTGTGGCGCCGTCCGCGGTGGGATGCGCGCTGAGACTGCGCGCCGTCCGACCCAGGGCGACCTCGCTGGCCACCATCGCCTGAATGCCAGTTGCGAGACGTGCCACCGCAAGCACACAGGCACGCACCTGCAGCTTAGCAACGTCCGTGTCGCTGGCGATCTTGTGGCTGTGACGGCCGCCCAAAGTCTTGATCCAGATGGCAGCGCAGTAGACGGGGTTGCCTGCGGCCCTGCTAAGGCCTCCGTAGACGTTGAACTTGGCGCAGGTGTAGCCCTTGGCGACGAGCTCCAGGTCCAGCCTCAAGCAGTCATCGATCGGCTTGTCCACGACGCTCTTGCTCGGCGCACGCGCTGCGCTATCGGCTCCAACGACGGGTATGCTCGTGTGAATCACTGGTGATGCAAACGCGTGCAATTTTTCCTTGTACCGCTTGTAGCGACCGACGTTAGGAAAAACCAGAATTCTGACCATTATTAATGAAAGAATTCAATATTTAAAGCGCGCCAAAAACGAAAATTGTCGACAGAGTAATTCTGGCCGATGGATTCTTCCATTGAAGGTTGTTTGAATATTCATTTTGCTATTTTTTTTTAGATTTCTACAGCGCAGCACACACTACACGATCTCTGTGTGCACTTGCGCAGCATGGATCATGGATCGTAGACCAAGCCGCCAAGGGAGCACGGTGCAGCGTACGGCCCAGTGGTAGAGAATCGGCCTCTTGCGCGCACGCTTCTATGTTCGGTTCTTGATGGATCGACTAGATCGAGGACTTCCCTTTCAATGGATTTTCTCGTGCCGTCGCTGCTCCAGATTACAGATGGCATTTTTTTGGATCTCTTGGCTAATTCTGCGGCTCTAGACGGGAAGGCGTCATGGATATGGGTATGCTACATGGGCCATTGACGGAATCCTAGCGTTGCCCCTAATCCAACAACAACAACAACAGGCTAGGAACCACAGACCATTGGCGTGCCAGACGCTGACGTGCTGTACGTTTCCCGCGACATCGTAATAGCCGTTCACATTGATGAGTTGATAGCCGTGGCCCGGTGCAGTGAGTTCGCCGCCGAAAACCACCTGAACGTCTGAAATGTCTTTCTTTGGGGCGGTGTGCAATGGAAATAAAAGGATACATGGTAGCTCATTCATTACTCGTGTAAATAAAAAATTCGAGTACAAACCTTTGCTCTGCCCTTGTGGTTCTTGATGTAAATGGAAGGAAAGTAGACACCTCCGTACTGCAAATTTATCAACGTTGTCACTTACAGTATGGCCTTTAATTGGCAACATACCTAATATCCCCCCTGACCCCTTCCCTTCACTGGAAAAGCTTTTATTATTGGGAACTTTAATCGTTATTGGAACGTGAATTGCAACCCCCTCCCAATAAAATTAGCCAGGCCGCAACGAGGCATCGTCCCGGTGTCCGAGTGCACGTGCGTGTTCGTGAGTGCGTTCTTGTGTGTACGTGCAACGCGCGTGTACGTGAATGTCTGCTCTACCGTGTGAGAGTCTGAACATGTGCGTCGTGTTCACAAATATAGCGAGGCCTTCATGCGGTCAACGGCACAGAGTTCCCAAAGTTTTTTTTCAAAGTTTTTTTTTAAAGCACCAAACAAGGCCACTAGCGGATCCCGCAGGGGGAGAGTCCTCCTGTCAGCTCAGATTTTTGGGGAAGGAGGGGGAGAGCTCAGAGGGAAAAGAAGGAAAGAAGGACGAGCACAGAGGCAAAGTGGGCAGATTCTTACGTTTTCCTTGGATTAAGGCACACAAAAGCGCAAAATTTTCGCATGCGGCGCTGCAACTATCTATTGTGTGTTGAACATAGTGCAAACGAAGCAAATGCCGATGCCAGGGCCAAAACTTGACTTTTTCGGATAAATTGCGATGAAAAAATCGGACCTTCTCCTCTCTCTGTCAGAAAATCCTGGATCCGCTACTGAACAAGGCTGCTAATTGGAAGGCTTACTGTAGAATCCGCAAGCCAGTCTCACCGGCTGCACCTCCTCTATGAGGTAGCCCTGCTGCTGCATGTCCTGGGCCTTGGCCTGCAGCTCCTGCTCGCTCCTCACGTTGTTGACGGTGTCGTTGAGGAGCTTCCTCTCGGGAGGGTCGGCTGACTCGCGGATGAATAGCGAGCTGTAGCGGTAGCCGTCTTGGCCGTCGGGCAGGATGTTGAACGACTGCGGCCGCATCCTGTTGACATGGACATTGGCGTAGACACTCTGGAATGGGAGTGCTCGAGAGTTTGCGTGTGATCTGTCAAATAGTCCATCGCTGCTGGAGTTTCAAAGCATTTTTTTTTTGGTGCGCACGATGCAAGACGGCGCCTGAACCGCAAAAGATTGCCGTATTCCTGTTGGGTTGCTGAGAACACGCTCCCAATTTCGAGCTCGGTAACGATCACATCTTTCCGCAATTTTGGCATTTTTAGACTACCGTAATCGATTATTACTGGCGTTATCGTACTGCGTTTTCCAGTCGCGCTCACGTATTGGAAGAGATCAATGTCGGTGGAGGTGGAGAGGACCGCCTCTGAGCCGGGGCTCACTTTTCCAGCGGCCACATTCTCAAACTCCTCCTGCTGCTGCCTCCAGGTGGGGTTCTTGCGCAGCCTGCGGCCCTCGTACCGACCTTCGGCTTTGCCAGCTCGAGCGCGCTTGGCCAACCTTACTCGGATGCCAGTCCACAGCTTCAGTCGCTTCGCCCGCTGCATGTCTAAGTCCCGGCTCTCGGCGCCCAACACTTATGTACAGCAGGACGACGACTAGTGTCGCTACGAGAAGCAGTCTCATCTTGTTGGTGGGCAAGTAGAATCAGAGTGTAATACGGTAGAATAGCCGTAAGCACCAAGAGGGGAAAGCGAATTGTCGAGCGTCCAGGGCAACTGTTACTACGGAATAATTGCGCCATCGCAGCGCGGTGGGCTGGTGACTGTTGTCGTTCTAGCTTGTATGGGACTCGGCGGCACTGCTAAATAAACCCAGGAGGTCTACGCCGTCCAATCCCTGCCGAAGTACAGAAATTTCGATTATAAATGGCAACAAATTCAAATATCTAATGTACCTACATAGTGCACCCAGTATATTACTGTTTGTATTGTAACCTGCTGGCTGTCCATGCAAATCTCGCTCCACTCTGCTGCCAGTCTTGCGCCTGTTGTCGCAGTGTCCTCTCGTGACACACTTGACACATGAATGAGTGCGCTGGCGCCAAGATGTCTGCAGGAACGCAGGAACGGTCATTTACTGCTGTTGCACGTGTACTGTGGCTGTGGCGTAGTCCGTAAGGCGTTGGATTCCTGACCGCGAGGTCAGGGGTTCGATTCCTTGCTGGGCGAAACCCACGACTACCCCCTTGGGCAAGGGGTTTAAACCACAATTGCTCCGGTTTCTGGCTGTACCGTGGCTTCGGCCTAAAATCAGTGCCAGGTGGGGGCCCACCTTGTCTCGTGGCAGAAGAACGCCCATGTTATGTATACGGCGCCGCCCTGTGATCTGGTGATCTAGTTAACGGCCATTGTGCTGTGTCAGGTGGTTGTCGTCAAAAAAAGAAAAAAATAAAAAAAATAAAAAAATTAAGTACATATTTCGCCTCTTTGCAATTAAGCTTGTTACCGCATGAATGCACTCGCAACTCACAGTGATCTCGCAAATTCAAGTTGCTCGCCATCAGGAAGAGGCCTGCAAGAGGCCGAAACAAAGAACGCCCAAATGACAGTGACAGATAACGATAACATGACGGTACAATACCGCTAGAAGGCCAGTGCTCTTTTCTGTTACCCTGGTTTTCCGCATAAGATTTTACGGAAAAACCCGGTACGTTTCTTGTGTGGATCATGTAAAGGTCCCTTGCCTCGCAGCGTTCGCAACGAAGAACTTGGTTACTTAGTTAGCAGACGCTCTTTGCTCCATCCACCACCCCCCCCCCCCTTCCACTCTCTGCATGAAAAGTCATTCTTGTTCAGTCGCGCGGTCCTGTCGTCGGAAGAGTATAGAAAGGTCAATTTCGAATCAACCGTCTTCTACAGGATACAAACGGGTTTGGCCATAGAAGTCTACCGGTCTGTTGCCCAAGAATAAGTACCTATCTGCCAATAACCAGGTAGCTGTACAACTCGGTAACTAGAATGGAAATTTCCCTTGTTGCAAACGCTGGTCGAGTGCAAGGGTGGAAAGCAGTGAACATGTGTGTGGAAGAACATGTATCTTCACTCGGTACCGCATGTTCTTTAATTATTCAGCATTATACAAAATTACGTACGCAGTAGTTTTCAGAGAATAGGTACCTACATGTATACCAGTACAAACGACTGCCGAGTTGCGATTGGTTTGTTGCATTCTACCTGTTCATTGTGCCCACATTGTGTTTATTGATGCTGATCCCTGTGTGCGCTCCCTGTGTCCATGTCGAGCGAGAACGAGCAGAGAACGAAACAACCTTACCTAAGCCGGTGACGTATGGAAAAGTGTTCGCTATGTAAAAGTGTTCGTGTACACTTCTACATAGGCATTGCACACAGTTACCGTAAATGCTCCATTATTGCCCCGGGGCACTATACTTTTAACCTCGCTCTACCCGGGGGCACTATTGCAATTTATTTGCCTTTTTTGAGGTGATTAACGGTTCAAAGTACCTGGAATGTCATACAATAATGGAATGGCCGTAGCTGTGTACACCACACACACACACAGACCACTTCTACATCACCACTGCTTGATTTGTGTCCCTGTATAACGCAAATCGTATGACACTTTGCCCCAGAGGCACTATTGGAGAGGGGGGCTTCTATTGGAAGATTTACGGTAGATTTTTTCCACAACTCTTCAATGTAAAAGTGTTTGTGTCCATTTCAGTATGTTTCCTCTGCTACATCCTATGAGGCCACAGATTGGGCACAGACTGCTGATCAAAGCAATTGGGCTGCCCATGCCGTCTATGCTTGCATGTCGAGCGAGGCCAATCATGGGAACAATACAGTTCGTGGTCGTGACTCGTGGATAGCAACACCTTTTCGCGAATACGATCACTTAAGCGACTGTCGTCGACTCATCATGTCGAAGGGCTCGTCCGCCGCAGCTCTGTTCAAAAAGGGACACACGCGAACGCGAGGGGGGTCGGGGGCGCGGGGTAGCATGAAGACGATGGGAAGGAGCACGAGGAGGTCGAGTCGGCCGGCGCAGGCGGCGTAGATTGCGGAAGTGCCGTGGAGCGGAAGCAGGGCGCCCAAGAAGACGAGAAGCATGCAGAAGGAGCCGGCGCACGCGTCCTGGAGAGAGTCGGCGAGCATCCTGATGATCGCCGCCCGCCTCCGCAAGCGCGCAAGCTCCGCGGCGACGCGCTCGCGCCTGAACAGCAGCGATTCATTGAATCATTCATTGAGTCTTATAATCAACTCCTTATTGACGACGTGCTCTTTAAAGGTCATACGGTGACACTGTGACGAGCATTTCACGAATGACTATGATGTCCTTAAGGCGTGCGCAGTCCCATGACTGTCGGTGACCCACTTCTCAAAAAAATTAGATACATACATGCTTACAAACATTCACCGAAGACGCTGACCTGGCATACTGCGTGAGACAGACTCCGCAGACGGACGTCAGCATTGCTTCAACCACCCACTCGATGCATCGCTCGTGCACATCCGCGATAGTGCCTGGAACGAGGGGATTAGGGGGGGGGGATAAATACAGGGGGATAGGGGGCGAGGATGACAAGCGCGGGGCGGGGAACTGAAGCCAGTGGATGCGGACCAGAGCAGCGACAGGGCCGTATGAGTTGGTTGTAGCGATCAGTCGAGGGTCCCTCCAAGCAGATACGGCAGATCCGTGCGTCCCCGTCCGCTTCCCCTGCGCCCGTCGCCTTCTTGAAAGCCACAAAAGACAGCCGAAAGAGTGCCATCAACAATCTAGGGCAGCTACACCACGAGAAAATGCATTGGCAGCATATGTATTACTCATTGGTGGATCCGTCGAGAATCGAACTTGGTAGTGTGCGCGCAAGAAGCTGATTCTTTACGACTAAGTCATGCGTGACAAAAGTCACGTTACACGTTTGCATGGCGTTATCTCAGGCAGTTGTTGATCGTTTTCCGGCTTTTTTTAGATCTGTAGATCACTTTTCAACTTAAGTTAGTGTTTTTGAAAATTTAAATTTTGGCTCGCACATTCTTTGGCAAACTTAAATTTGTACTCACTGATGTATATCACACTATCAAAAGCATGCATTCAAGAAAATCAAGTATTACAAAACTCGTGGAATCCGTGAGACAAAAGGAATAATTCAACATTGTTCTAGCTGTACACATTGACCATTTTAGTATCAAAAGGCGGGAAAAACAAATGAAAAGCTTAAGAACCTCCCCAACTTTATCCTGTGGTTCGGAAGTGTAAAATTGATGCGGCGTATTATTTGCTGTTCACCGTGTACAGAGAGCGAGAAAGTGCGACTGAGAACCACAGACAACACCCAAATTGTTTCCTTGCTGTGTATGCCGCTGATAGTGTGTTTTTACGTCAGTGAGTAAAATTCAGACTTGCCGGTGAATGTGTGAACCAAATAAAAAAAACGGAAAACGATTGACCAACAACCGCCTGAGATATTGCCGTTCAAACGTGTAACGTGACTCTTGTTACACCCTGTAGGTCATACGCTGCCCCATGCGTAAGCACAACTGAAGACAAACCCTGGGTGAGATGAATCCGCCTTGAGTCAGTTCTTGAGTGAGCGATTGTCAATTTGGCGGCAGACTACAATAAAAGGAGAATGGAGTGTCTGAACTCGACTGATTCTCAACTTGGGCTGCAGCGCTAGGTGCAGAAGGGTCCACTTTTTAGTAGTTAGACTGAGCCGCAGCAGCGTCTTTGTAAATCGATTTGCGCCGCGTCACATGGTCGGCGATTTTTTGGCGCGCGCCATATTGTATTACAGTGTACGAGAACGAGCGAGGCAAGGCAACCAATACGCCGTAGGATTTCGCAATTGGCGCGCTCGCCACCAATTCCGCGTCTTCGCCGTTGAGAGGAAAGGGAACGTTGTTGCTTGGCTGCAGTCAAGCGGCAAAGATCACTGGGTTCCATTCAAAGTGAGACGACGCAATCACAACTGTGCACCACACCACACTACACACCAACCAGACGCTGAACAAATTTGCCTTTAGGAGGTGGCTCATTTAGGGAGGGAGCTATTTTTTGGGGGGGGGGGGTGGGAGAGAGAGAGAGAGACTAAGCGCTGGTGAGTGCGTCTGATCCCGTCTTAAGAATATGTGGCACAAGTCAATCGCTCAGTCTGTTGCTGTGTGATTGTTTCACATGCTCACGCTCCTCACGCTGGTCACTTTAGGAATTGTGCCTGTACTAATCTGTAGTTCTGTATTCTAATCTGCCGTGACCGTGTACTATGTGCCTCTGAACGCTTTGAAAAGCTCGACGAGAAAACATTGCTTTGGGTTTCTAAATGGGCCATTCATCGGCAACACCAGCGCCTTGGTTGTGAAGGGGAGATGAAACGACTTGACGAAACTTGACGATGTGAATATTAAGGTGCAAGAGCGGTAATTTAGGGGGCAGAAGGCGGATGTCAAGAATAGGGGGCAAAAGCGGTATTTTTAAGGGGCAGGAGCGAAAAATCAGTGGGCCAATGGTGGTCATTAGAGAGGATGATATGCGCGGCCAAACATGTGTTGTTGTCAAGCTCGTTGATCCAGTCAAAACTTGACGAGGTGAATATTAAGGGGAAAGAGCGGTAATTTAAGGGGCAGAATGGGGATGTCAAGAATAGGGGGCAAAAGCGGTATTTTTAAGGGGCAGGAGCGGTAAAATCAGAGGGCCAATGGTGTATCGCGCAATTTCGCGTCTGATCAGCAAGGTACTATCGTTCTTTTACCTTTAAGGTTGGCTACTTTCTCAAGAGTAGCACAAAAATGAGTACCTATACAATGTACGTAGGTACCTACCTATAGAGTTACAAAAAATTTAATAATCTTTGTATGGAATTAATTCGTTACTCCATCAATCGATAAAACTATTTACCTACTCAGTTTTAATTAAAAAAAGGCATAAATCGAAATCCGACACCTCACAGCGTTTGCTCATGACTCATCAACAGTAAGTAAACTGGGGCACGATATAAACAAGCAGGTCCATCCAGTCCAGCTGGGACACCTCTCAGAAAGCGGCCACTTGTACTGGAATTTAGCCAAACAAGTGCGTCGTGCACCAATCACCAATCGGTTTGCAGAGCGCCAGTGTAGAACTGACCAATCAGCACGATCAAATCATGCGGAGAGCAGTTCCAGCCAATCAGAAGTCGTCGCAGTCGATGATTGGCTGCCAGTCGATGTAAGGAAAGTCTCTCATGCGACCCAACGTGACGATCAGGCCGAGAATCCAATGGTAGTGATGTCGGATGCTCTCAGCGACCAGCGTGGCGCCTTCAACAATACCGATTCACTACTGCTGTTACCATACCGCAAACCCTATTAATAGCACCCCTCCCCAAACGAGCCATCGTCTGAAACGTAATTTCTTCAGTGTATGGGTGTTGTATGTGTATGGGCACGCATGTATCTATGTACGTGAGAGTGCGTGAGAGTGTACCATGTAATGTTGGAATACTTAACTTTTTTATTTTAATTTTACTTTAAAATAATTTTTTTTTAAATAAAAAAAAATGAGAAATTCGGTTCAAGAATGAACAGAATTTTGTTACGCACAAGATCCATATCAAATGATACCTATATCAAATGATGTTTTGCAGTGAATAAACCAATCCCGCTGGCCAGTGTAGGTGTTTGCAGTGGTCTTCTGCATAGTTTTCACAACTCCAAAGAACATGTACGTACAATGTAGGTACAGTGTGTGCATGATATTCTGTTTGAACTTTGGGCGTAAAGGGGAACAGGTGGTTAGAGGGGGGGGGGGGGGTGTGAGTCTTTCGAAAAACACGCACGCACGCACGAACGCGCGCGCGCACGCCTCACACGTGCACAATACCTAGTGGGAATAAGACCGCTCAAAACTACGTAGATAACTACGCCACAGCACCTTGTACATACGTAACGTTTTCCTTGCAGTGCGCTACAGTAACACTCCGAATAGTGAAAGGAGCCTACTGCATTTGCACTCGGGGAAGAGGTTGTCCTCGTGGGTGCAGATGCCAGACGTGACAATCGCCTCGAGCAGCGGCTCTTCGGCCTCCGCGTACTGGCAAAAGAGCGGCGCGCCGCTGTCGCCCTGTCGCACGCAAGAAATGGGCTCAGACCGAAAGCAAATAAGCGTACAAACTCTAATACGGTCAATCCCCCAATGGACGCCCTGGGCGTTTTTTTATTGGAAGAGAGAGGGGGTTCATTGGTGGGGGGGGAAACGTTCATGATTTCAATTCAACCACTAAATGGCGTTGCAGACAGCAATGCTGAGCACATCTAACAATCGTGACTCGTGAGTTGAACTTGAAAATTATACGGTTATTGGTGCAAATCGCCCTGGGCAGCGCACAGGCAATGTCCTAGTGGTAGAGAATCGGCCTCTTGCGCGCACGGTTCTGGGTTCGATTCTTGGTGGAGCCACTGAATCGAAGACTTACCTTTTGATGGATTTTCTCGAGCCGACGGTGCCCTAGATTACAGATGGCGTTCTTCCGAATGTAATTGGCTAATTGTGCGGCTCTAGCTAGTAGGGATGAGCCTGGGCTGGGGCGGCCCGGCCCGGCCCGGCCCGTGGGCAGGGCTGAGCTGGAATCACAGGCCCGTTTTGCAGAGCCAAAGAAAACGAAATTCGCAGAACTGTTTGCTTGCAGCAGAACTTCCTCATCCGCTTCTTGCACACTGTCGGGCAGAGACTACGAACCTGCTCGCCTACTGGAAGCTACCCCGCCTCGCGTCCATCGTGGTGAATATGCACACGACGCCCGCCAGCTCGTCGCCGCCAGAGCGCCTCTTCTCAGCAAGCGAGCGGAGCACTGTGAATTCGTTGGTCTTTCTCCACAGAACCCTGTGAACTGTGAACTGTCGATCGCAATTGCTTGCTTATGCCGTATAATGGTTGCGAACTGCGATTCTGAGAGGTGGACGCGCCAGTCTGTTTACTGAATCCCGCGAATTGGCATACGGTATTTCTGTAAATTGTACAATGTACACATGTACACTAGAAATTCGTCGGCCGGGCCGGGCCGGGCCTGCGATCTTGAGCAGTTGGACGGGCCGGGCCGTGCCGGGCCTGCGCTTTGAGGGTGCGGGCCGGGCCAGACCGGGCCGGTATCTGGCGGGCCGGCCCGGGCCGGGCCGAGATCTTGCCGTGCTCATCCCAACTAGCTAGACGGGAAGGCGTCATGGAGAAGGGTTTGGGCCATTGACGGCCTCCTAGCGGTGCCCTAAATCTAACGAAATCCAACAAAAGCAGTTCGCTTTCTGCAGCGGCTTTTTATGATACATTTTGATATTGAACCACTTCTAAGCACTTTGCAGCAGGTGTCCTCTTAGTTGAAAAGATTTAAGTTGTCCTGAAGAATGGTTGGGTTTGGGGGGATTTATGCTATTGGGAGATTTACGGTAGCGAGCACGCAACTTGGAAGCCTCACCATGCAGGACATGAGCAGGTCATGCCTTTCGGGATGGTTGCCGAAGCAGACCTCCCTTATGGTGATAGTGCCATTCGTATGATTCCGACACCAGTCCGTGTTGGCCATGTCGAGGGAAATATTGACCTTGCGCATCCGCTGAGGAGGGGTCGTCGCAGCAAGACCTGCAGTGCGTGCAGCGATGAGGCGCTGCACAGACAACAACGATGATGTACATGTACATTGTAACTGGGGGTTGTCACTCTACAGTCGGCACGTCTCGGTGCCGAGTCGTCGGAACTGAGTTAGTGTTAGTTAGTGTTCGAGTTAATCGGAAAAGTTAGTGTTCCGTACCTCCAACATCCCCCGGCATCATCGTTACGTATACCGTAAACCCTATAATTAGCCCCCCCTATAATAATACACCCTCCCAAGACCACTTTGAGTTAGTAAGCCCCCCCCCCCCTATAATTACACCCCCTCCCTAAATGAACCATCGTCTAAAACGCACATGTTTCCATGTCTGGGTGTATGTATGGTCGCGTATATGTATGTATGTACACGTATGTGCATGTGAGACTGTGTGAGAGTGTGTTAGAGTGTACCAACGTGTGTGCACAGCGCCTTTTTCCCTCAAAAATCGCCTCCACGCGCCCTTTTGCCCACACATCTTCCCACTCATCGACACTTCCAGTTTATAAGCCCCCCCTATAATTAGCCCCCCCCCCCCTATAATTATACACCCTCCTAGAGCTCGAACGAAAAAATTAGCCCCCGGGGGGCTAATTATAGGGTTTTCGGTATTTGTGTGGGTGTGGGTGGGTGCGTTGTAGGGAGAGGCCTCTCACACCCTATGCCCCAGCTGGCGATGGTGCAGTTGAGTGCCTCGTCGGTCTTGTTCTGCTGCTGGTCCTCCTCTGGAATGCTGACCCAGCCCCGACCGCTGGCCGAGTACTCCACCTGGCCGAATGGCAGACGCATCACCTCTGAAGTGCCGGCTCTTCAGAGCTAGAAATTCAAGGCGGATATGCCCAACCTCAATTGTAATTGGCCGTTGCAGTACATGTGCATTTCTAGTGGAATGGTTTTCTCTAGTACAGTAAATCCTCCAATAGAGGATCCTCTATCGAAGGATTTACGCTATGCAAGTCCTTACATACAAGTCCATACAATTCAGAAATATGCAGTTGGGTGGCACTCGTCGGTTACTGCTGCGTTTCATTCAGTCTTTTGCCGCGAAACCGTTTGCCATCCATTATTGCAATCCATGGTACACTGTACAGGAAAACCCGGTACGTATAGGAACATTACCAACGTATCCGGGGACGATGTCTATTGGTCTGTGGAGTCTGAACAGCGCCAGATCGTCCTGCATGCTGTCGCTTCTGAACGGAATAAGAAAAGTTTCCTTTTGTATGATCAAAGTCATGTATTTGCACAGGTAGCGGATGAACTCCGATTCACCTGTAGAAGAAAGAAACAAAATTCACGTACGCACTGCTGAAATTCTTGTGCAGGTAGTAGTGACTGGCCCAGTACTCGTGCAGCATTCCAAACTCGCACTTCTCGTCCGCGAACGTGAACGCCACGTGGGGCCTGAAAACTGCAGTCGCTGTGGTGCGCTGGCATTTGCCACCTACCGTAAATCCTCCAATAGAAGCCCCCTTCCAATAGTGCCTCCCCCTCCAATAGTGCCCCCGGGTATGGCAAGGTTGAAATAATAGAGCCCCCCCTCCAATAGTGCCCCCGGGGGTAGGGGGTATGTTGTGCCATGTGCCTTTTATGGGCAAAAAATATAGTGGTAGGTACATTTACATCGTGTATACACACCCCTGCCAACCAATAATAGTACGTTTCAGCAACTATTAACGGTAAATCAACCATTAAATGTGGCAAAAGTGATCAAAATCACTGAAAAATCGGCAATTTTGACAGCGAAACTAGCATTACCATTCAAAATTTTTAGGTTGAAATAATAGAAGCCCCCCTCCAATAGTGCCCCCCTCTCCAATAGTGCCCCCGGGTAAGGAGAGGTTGAAAAAATAGTGCCCCGGGGGCACTATTGGAGGATTTACGGTATGCTCAAATACATGCATGCCCTCGCGGAAATTTGCAGGTGTGTAGAAATCCTTTCGGCGCCTATTTTCTTTACAATTACTGCAGATGCTGGCCAAGTTTCTTATCGATACCTTCAGTTGTACACGAGCGGCGCAAAAAACCTCTGGCAGAGAACAATGTTTAAAAGGTAGAAAATTGGATGGGGGGACTTGCGAGTCAGCCGGCAACAACTGGTGCAGCAGCTCTCTACCCTACGAAACCGACTTGACGGCGCAGTGGGCGGCGGCGAGGACGAGATCGACGGAGAGAAGCACGCCCGTGCAGTGGGCGCAGTCCGCGTCGTCGTGCCAGGGAGTCGAGCAGCTGTCGACGTGCACGACCGCGGGGAATTCGTGCGGTTCGGCCCGAGTCGAGACATTGCGGTGGATCTGAAGAAGCGAGTGGCAGGCAGGGCAAAGCGGGCGGGCGGGCGGGCGGGCGGGAGAGGAGGCACACCTCACCCTCTTCTGCCTCTTGAGCGGCATTGCAGCCGACTCGAGAAACAGCCCAATCGCAAGCAAGCACATTCTCAGCCAGCTGCTACGCATTTATGACCGCTACTGCTGTCTCACAAGGAGAGGTACACTGTACACACACTGAACAGGCTCGGCTCGACTTCTTGCCGCTACGGAAATTCAGAAAAAAAGTTGGCTCCTGATGCGGTGCACTGCGATAGTGTAGGCGTAAAGTGGATTGGTACCTCTAGCAGTGTGCAAACATTTCAAGCAATACGCGTGACATCGGCGTAAGTTGAAATTGCTATTCTACACATGGAAAATTCTACACATGGAACTAGGTATAAAAAAATGCATTTGGTTGTCGTATGTAGGTGTGTTTGTGTGGAGCGCTACCCGGGCGCAGAGAGACAGACACTTATGGTTATAGAAAGTGGTCAAGCCTGCGTGTTCGAACGGATACCAGGAAACGAGCGCCCACCCACGCACTCACAACGACGCGTGCGTCGCGGGCGCCATTATGTAGCCTTGCGCCGCCATTTCATCAGCTGCAGTCGAATTTAGAAGTTAACCAAGACGGCAGAACCCAACAGGAGCACGGAAAACCATAAAGCAATATATAGGTATTTCTGGTGTTTTTCAACACACCGTGGCGGCGTAGGCAATGACAGACATTGGGGAATAACCAAGCAAGCGCGAACATCACTGCATCACAATGGTGTACAGCCTACCCTCTACCCTTGGTGTTCATTGGACTGGAGGAGTGATGCGTTCTTTGAAAGATTTTCGGTGGTAATACGGTGCAACACATCACCAAATCATCGTGAAAACAGCAATGGGTTTCTTTCTTCCTATACTGTGGAGCGTCAGCTGTCGTTCTGTCTGCTTGGATTTTCCTTTTCCTTCTTGATTAGATCGTTCTTGCATTCACAGAATTCATTGCTCATCTTTTCGAATTTCCATTCTAAGAGGCGGCGGTTTCACCGTGACTTCGTTGCGACCACCCTTTGTCACCCTTTGTCACCCTGTCGTCAGAGGCTGTTTACGAATTCTAGAATTTTTTTGCGAAAAGAGATAACTTTCTTCCCAAACTTTGTACCAGTTCCACTTGAGCGTGTGTCATACAGGGTGGGCCATGGTGCCCGAGCCAACTTTGATCGCTCGCCACTCGCTTTCACGTTGGTCAATCCTCTTGAAATTTTAAGAGTCAATGTCTGAGAAAGTGTAGGAAATGGACCCCAATTTGGTACACTTCGAAAAAATAAAATTTGAGCTGAGGGCACGTATCTAGATAAAGATTTGAAGTACAACATGTTAAAATTTCAAGAAGATTGGCCAGCGTAGAAGCGAGTGGCGCGCGATCAAACTTGGCTCTGGCACTGTAGCCCACCCTGTACAGCTTAGTTTCAAGACTAGGTATCAGTTGATTTAATTTTTTGGCAAATCTTTGCGCAAATCTTCTCTTTATGCAAACCTTTCCCAAGACAGAGGGGACACACTTCAACAGAATACTTGTTATACAGGTTTTTTTTAGAGTGCCACATTTTTGAAGAATTGGCTCCTTAGGAATCCGTTTTTGCCAACTTGGCCAGAATTCTGGCTATGCTAATTCTTAGCTACGGTATATTATGTCTTCTTGGCCTTGTCAAGTCTTGTTGCCCTTGAAATGCCCATCCATGCCAGCAGAGCATGGAACCTGCCATATCACTGTTTCAATCTTGATGCCAGAAGGTTGCACAGCGCCTTTAGATTCCATGGTCCTGTCCATTCCTCTCTGATGCTTTAAGCGGATTACTTGTATCTCTCTGCTACATACTCGACGAGACCGTCTCGGACAGCCAAGCTTTCCCATACCACCCCCTGGAATGCACGGTATCAAATCGAGATTCACGATCATTCACGATTAAAATGTGGCACTTTAAAAACCCTGTGACTGCTAGGTACGTATCAATTTCTTCACACGGCCTTACAGGAGGCCCTCCAGGCAGTGAACACGCCAGCCTGCTTGGTACTGGTTTCTGAAGAACTCCCAAGTCTCTTTGGTCTCGTCGAGAAAGTGTGTGAACTCCCGATTGTCTCCACTCTTGAGGCCGTACCACTGAGTGGCGACAACTCGCTGATATCGCTGACTCTCAATCGATCCCGAGAACTGAATAGGAGAATGGAGAGTGAGGATGCTCGCCACGCGGTCAGTGACGCTCCTGTCGTCTACTCAACTCTGCAACAACAGCAAGAGCAACGAGTTACCATGTCAGTGATGTTCAGCCTGACCACACGCCATTGCGTGGCGCGTCTGAGCTGATTTCTGTATTCATTGAAGTGCTTGACCATCTGCAGAAAGGTGCCCAGCCGGTACCGGGAAGCATTGAACGTTGGAACCTGTGCAGTTCATTCAAATACCTACGTGCTCTTCTATTGTGTCACATTATGCTTGAGTATCCACTACTTATAAAAAGGTTGGACTTGGAGCGCGACCGCTCCACAAATTTTCATTATTTGATAGGTACGTACCGTAAATCCTCCAATATCCCCTCCAATAGTGCCCCCGGGTACGGCAAGGTTGAAATAATAGAGCCCCACCCTCCAATAGTGCCCCCAGTGGTAAGGGGTATGTTGTGCCATGTGTATCGTGTATACCGTAAACCCTATGATTAGCCCCCCCCTATAATTAGCCCCCCCTATAATAATACACCCTCCCAAGACCACTTTGAGTTAATAAGCCCCCCCCCTATAATTACACCCCCTCCCTAAATGGACCATCGTCTAAAACGCACATGTTTCCATGTCTGGGTGTATGTATGGTCGCGTATGTGTATGTATGTACACGAATGTGCATGTGAGACTGTGTGAGAGTGTGTTAGAGTGTACCAACGTGTGTGCACAGCGCCTTTTTCCCTTAAAAATCGCCTCCACGCGCCTTTTTGCCCACACATCTTCCCACTCATCGACACTTCCAGTTTATAAGCCCCCCCCTATAATTAGCCCCCCCCCCCTATAATTATACACCCTCCTAGAGCTCGAACGGAGAAATTAGCCCCCGGGGGGCTAATTATAGGGTTTACGGTATCATGCATACACACTCTACTAACCAAAGGATTTTCACCATGTCTAAAACGAAAAAAGTGAATAAATGTTTGCGTTTTTCAGTGCTTTTTAGCGTTATATGATCATAAAACAGCTAAATAACATTATACCCATTTTTAGCCAAAAAGTACCAGTTTAAGGATGCAAATGTCCAGCTACCACTTGCTCTAAAGACCCTCCTCCAAAAAAGTTCTATTTACCCCCCCCCCCCCCCCTCCGCCACCCTGCCCTGCTCTGCCAGACCTAGTTCACAGGTTATGCTCAGAAGCAATATTTTCCCAAAAAAAAAACATTAATAAAAAAAATTAACTCAGGAACAAAATTTTTGTAACTTTTTATTGTGCAACCCTGCCTACCGTAAATCCTCCAAAGAATGGCTCCCCATACAATGAACGCCCCCCCCCCCCCTTCCAATGATCGCCCAGGGTAGAGGGTAGGTTGAAACAAGCTCGTTTTAAAAAGCACTTTATTTGAATTTGTTGCCTTTCATTTGAAATTTCTCTGCTTGAGCACAGATTGGACGCGTGTACACTTCCTGGAATTCTTTAGCAATGCCGATTTCTTTGAAATCGGTGAAATCGCCGCACAAGCTTTAATGACGACGCCCCGTTATTGTCTCCTTTGTTCCATTACAATATGCACTGTTGTTGTTGCATCCACGTCCACAGGACGGGACGTCCACGTCCGTGCGTAGGTGCATAGGAATGCACTGATGCGTCCTAAAGGCATCCACACTGCCCCCTCCCCGCCCTAATATGGGGCCAAAGGCGCCCACACTGCCTTATGGCACCCTGGCTCTGTGTAGCGTGGTAGTGGGTGGCTGGCTGGACCGACGCGCGTACTGGCGAGTGGCGAACGCACTAGCATAGCACTAGCCTAGGAAAATAACGCGGCGAAAACTTTCAAAATTGACCCAGAAATTTTTGCTCCCGGACTCAGAAATTTCGTTCCAGATTGGGCCCTATCCTTAAGCGTGTGTTTTCACAGAAATTTTGCTGGAGGACACCGAAATTTTGCTCCGCGATTTGCGGAAAACAATGCGGCAGAAACTTTCAAAATTGACCCAGAAATGTTGCTCCCAAACCCAGAAATTTTGTCCTAGATTGGGACACACCATAGTCCTATCGTTAACGATGCGTTTTCCCAAATTTGACCTAGAAATTTTGCTCCCAGACACAGAAATTTTCCTCACAGTTTGGGCCCTATCCTTAAGCATGGGTTTTGACAGAAATTTTGCTCGAGGACCCAGAAATATTAATATTTTTTTATTTTTTTTTTTATAAATTTTTTAGAACAAATCTAAAAAAGGTGTATCTCCAAATTTGTCCTAAGAATGCTCACAAAAAAATTCGGCCCGATCCGTCAAGCCATAAAGGAGAACCGGTCGGTAACAGATGGACGAACGCACGGACGGATGGACGAACAGACCATTACGAAATTTTCCGTCCGTATATGAACTCGCTGCGCTGACGCGCGGTGAAAAAAATAAACGCCCACTCTCCAATGAACGCAATGAACGCTTTGCAACACAGTTATTCAATGATATGCTTATCAAAACAGATACTGCCACGATGTATTCTACGCTTGGGTCCTGTATATTGCCTGCACGCACTAGAACAGCTATTGTTTAGCCGCTGCAACGCCATTTAACTGGTTGAATTTATGAACGTCCCTCCTCCAATGAACGCCTCCCCCCTCCAATAAACGCCCAGAGTAAAGGGTGGGTTGAAAAAATGAACGCCCAGGGCGTTCATTGGGGATTTACGGTACCCTGGTTGTTTTGTCGTTACCGGTACCTGGTTAGTACACCTACACTCATGCATTCAGCATGCCTCAATTGTGCTTCCATTGATAACAACTCCTTTCCCACAGTCAGCATGGTTGGCGTCCGTGAGGAAGACACATACAGCCTTTGCCACCATCAGCGTTTGGGAAATATACTGGTAAGGCGTAAAAAGTAATTTTCTAAATGGCTGGTCATAAGTCATCAGACACTGGCATGTAGCTTGCTCAAACATACCGTATTTTCAAGAATTGCTCCATGGGAAGACCAGTAAAATAGATGTATCACACTATTCAGATGATGTCACACTATTTGCGCCTAGCTAAATTTTCTCTGCAGCTGCAAAACCTCTGTTTATATTTTACATTTTGTATCTCGTGTTCTGTTTAGAGATGGTTTTTGAAAAAAAATGACAATTGAAAAATGTGTTTTTTTTTTTATATAATACATCAAAATACATTTTATAATACAGAAATAGCTTGCTTTACACCCACAGGTGCACTACAATGTACAATGGTAGGTACGGGGTGTTTCATTTGTTTAGCACAGTGAAAAATTTGTGTGTGCGGAATTTTGCAACGTTGGGTTTGAATGGAATGGTAAATTATAACACTGCTGGGATAAACTAGGGGGAGAAGGGACAAATTGCCGACAGGCAAGAGCACCTAGTTTGAGCAAAGTTGGTACTCTGCGGCCTCTATGGGCATATTGTAGAATTTGAAGAAAAACAATTGCATGCAGTGCTGGTTTTTTCGGTCTAACGGTACACTTTGAGGCTTCTAAAGAGCATTTTTGCTGCAAAAATGTTGTGTCTTTTGATTGCTCTATGCGTTTTTTTTATCGAATTAGCACAAGAATTGCCTGCAGCTCTACCAAAATAGGTATCTGAAAATCATGTTTTAGCGCCCCCTCGAAAAATTTTCTTTGCCCCTCCCAAGACCAAATCCTGGCTACGTCACTGCATGCAAAAGATGCGATTCCCAGCGTGCCTCCACCTCCTGGTTAGTATCTTTGTTTACATAGTGTATGCTCGCTAGGTACTGTCAGTTGCGCCTTTAGTGTGTGTGGTTAGCGTGTGGCGCTTGCGTTTGCTTGTTTGCTTTGTTTGCTTGCGCCTGCTACCACATGCCAGCAAGACAGCCGAGTTCGAGTATGCGCGCAAGTGGAGCCTCCTTACCATGTTTTGTTGTTTCTGACCCAATAAATTTGCATACGATGCATACCTACGTCATGTTGCATGCCTTATACATTCGACAATAACGAGCGAACAATAGTGATTTTTGGCACACCGATAAGATGGGCCAAACAAGGTACTTTTGCGCGTCAGAAAGGGTGGTTTAAAATCCTTTTTAATGGTTATAAGGTTAAAATTGCATGAATTTGTGTATCATTTATTGATTTAAGGAAGAGAAAAAATTGCTCCAGTTTCATCTAACATGTACCTGCTCATTGTACGCGGAATTGCATGCAACAGTGCGCATGCATTCTGTACGCCTGCCTGTGCTTGTGTGCATCGGGTCTCTTGCTTGTTTGCTTTGCTGCAGTGCGCCTGTTTGGCTAATTTTTTTTTAGTTATATCTGTTTCCTTTCTCTTTGCTCTGCTGTTGTCTGAGCGTGCTTGTTTGTCTGTTGTGCAGGATCAAACAAAGATTTAGGATTGGGTAATCAGGGTGTACGCATCAGCGTACAACCCTAATTATCAATTCAAATTAGTTTTAAACATTCAACTATGCCAGCTACGATTAGTATTTGAAAAGCGTAAAATTGCGTAAATTTAAATTTAGACTGCCGAATATAAAGCGCAAAAAATGGCGCAAATTCAACTGTCAGCTTCGATAATCAGTACTATAAAATATAAACAGTAAAAGCAAAACAGTACAATTTAAGTTTATAAACACGCAAAATGGCACAAATTCAATTGGCAGCTTGATTCAAAACACCCACTACTATCAATTTAGTTCTGTTCACCACTTTGGTACCTACCTTGTATTCTCCAGCCCAGTATGCACAATGAACTATGCAAAACAGGTTTACCACACTGCATTTATGTCATTGTCTGACAATGACATATTTTATGTCATTGTCATTGTCATTGTCATCATACAATATATTAAGGAAAAATTTGCAGGTGGCTGCAAAAAAGGTGAATATGTGACGCTCTTGTGGTGAAGTCCAGTTTGAAAAGGAGCGGTATTAAGGCATGCCCCACTGATTTCTGGCCACTTCCACATTGCAGCTAATCAACTTCAGTTTGAACAAACCATGTATAAAATCTAAACCTCATGCAGCAACACGTCACATGTTCGGCGTTTGTTGTGTGAGCCATGTCACTCAGTCAAGCCAACCAAAGCACAAGCGTCCATCAACTCATACCTCTTCTCTAACAAGACGTTATTATTGCCCATTACCATGAACCTGACACTGCCAAAGTATGTCCTGCATAATCAATTGGTGCCCCATGCTAAAATTTGTTACATGTGGATTGGTGATGATGTACAGTTGCTGATGTGTAGGTGAGACATACAATACGTACTACAATCCTGGTCCATTCCCTTCTGGCATTCCACCCAATGACAAACTGTTCATCCAACATTTGTGTTGTGCCCCCAGCCATTTGTGTAGTGCCCTAATGCATGTGTGTGTGCTGCGTGCGTGCGAGCACACGCGCTTGCATACGTGTGCATAGGGGTTCCATGGGCATGTGCTTATTTCTTGCATTTCAATCTATGCAAATGTTAGCCAGTTCCAGTCGCCATTATTTTCGCTGCACATTTCCATTGCGGGTGAACACAACAAACGCCGAATATGTGACGTGTTGCTGCATGAGGTTTAGATTTTATACATGGTTGGTTCAAACTGAAGTTGATTAGCTGCAATGTGGAAGTGGCCAGAAATCAGTGGGGCATGCCTTAATACCGCTCCTTTTCAAACTGGACTTCACCACAAGAGCGTCACATATTCACCTTTTTTTGCAGCCACCTGCAAATTTTTCCTTAATACAGTGTTTTTTCGAAAGATGAGGGAGTTTCTGTAATTCAACGCACGCTCACATGCTCGCACGCATGCACGCACGCACGCACGCACGCACGCACGCACGCACGCACGCACGCACGCACGCACGCACGCACGCACGCACGCACGCACGCACGCACATACGCACACACACATTCACTGACGTAGGTTCACACACAATGTACCTGTGACTGAATCGAACAAGGCAAAATTGAAGTAAAGCAAAGTACCAACAGCCTAGCAGACATACATGCGTGCATGCACATGCAGTTGTACTATATTGCTGCGTCAGTGCATACTGATGTAAAGTATGGAAATGATCACCAAGACCAGGCGGTCAACTTTTGTGTTTTTTGCCAAAGTGATTGGACCTACCCACATCAAGTTTCTTGCGAAGCAGCCCATTTGTTGGTGTGCGTGCGTGCGTGCACATCTGTAGTGCCATATTGGTTCGTCGGAGCATAGTGATGTAAAGAATCAAAATGATCTGCACGTGCAGGCGGTCAACTTTTGTGTTTTGGCCAAAGTGATCTGACCTACCCATATCGATATTTATCGATTATCCCAGAAGTGAAAATATTTTGGTACGTCGGATCGTGTTGACTTCAAGGAATGAAATGTTCTACATCGAAGGGTGATCAACTTTATTATTGATGTTTAGGCCATTCGACCTAACGACACCGACATATCGCCAATTTCCGTTATTGATATAATGGGGGGAGGTATTTTGGTGCGTCCAATTTGGTCCAATTATTGAAAGTAACACAAGTCATGTCATGGCGACCAACTTTCTCCTTTACAGCGAAGCGCTGCGATGTACCGTTAAAGCGCCTATAGGGCACAAAATTTGTGGCCCATTTCCAAGAAAATCAATCGATAATCGGATAAAATCGGCAATATCTCGAGATCGGAACGCAGTGCACACAAATCCTTTGGCATGCAACATTGCCATCACTAGCCGGCTATACATACCAAGTTTCATCGAGATAGGCCCTGGCGTTCGCGAGCGGCGCTCCAAAAACCTGGCGGAGAACATGAAAAAAAAAGCCGCAAAATTGGAACATTTTTGGAACTATTGACCCCTTACAGTAAAGCAAGGAAACGCGTTATGGCGCATTCGATGCCCCAGAAGAAGGCGGTTCATTTGCGCCATAACGCGCCAAAATCCGTTCAGGCAATCAAAAGTTATAGGCGATCGAAAATTCAAAAAGCCGCATTGAGAAGTCGTCACATTAGGGTTGTACGTGACGCGTACACCCTGATTGTATGCTGCAAAAAACAACTGGTCAGTTTCGATGGCAGTGAAAATGTAGTGTGTGCAATACATACCAAACGTGACAAACTGGCATTAAAACCACAATTGAAATGGCACAGTCGTGCTTGCATGGAAAATATTTTGTATTGCAGTAAATAGGAGTAAACCAATACACAACACAACAGTTTGTGGACCCTTGTTTTTAGTTTTTCATATTAAAACAGTCCAAAAAGCTTTCTTATTTAATTTTTAAGCTAACAATTTAATTTTTTTTTTAAGTGTGCATAATCTAAAGTTAGATTTGGCTCTAGCAGCATTACAACAAACCGTTTTGTTTATGTCATTGTGTACACTGCAAGTTGCATTTGTGATATGGAATAACAGATATTGGGGGGTCTGCACTGGTGGCCTAGGTATGTAGGTACACCGTATTTTGAAATATAGTATTCAGCTTCGCAAAATAGTGCTAAACCATTTAGAATTGTGTGCTGATCTGTTGCGTCTTGTCGCTGCAGAAGGCTGCACACAACCATTGTTGTTGAAGAGTGACTGCATCAGCTATAAGCGCTTGGATCTGTCGTCTCATGGCTTGCACCGCATCCGCAAGCTTCTTGGAGTTTTCTAGTGCCTTTTTGGCAGATTCTATGGCCTGATCGACGATGTTGAGAAATGGGTGATCCGTAATGCCATAGTAGATTCTACGTTCATGGAACGAAAATCCGCGGTGTACAGCCACATAATGCGGGTTCCGCACGTCTGCAAAACGCATTGCAGCCATTCTTTGGATTGTGCAGACATGGGTGCCGGTTGAATAAAAGCCCCTTATGGTAAGTGACACTTCACATGAAAGGGACAGTTAAGGGTGAGCTGGCACTTACTTACTTTACTTTACCAGAAATAAAATTCTTAAAGTCGGAGGTTTTTCCTCCGAAATAAGGACGCCTGCATTCGGCATGGCTAGGTAAATTAGCGCGTCGATCCGCCGATATCAGCGCATCGATCCGCCGAAGATCACTCCCAACAGTAAAACAGGCAGCCATCATGCGCATCTACCGTGTATTAGTGCAGACGCCTATGCGCGCTAGTTGGTCGTCCCTGCCTCCTCCAACACGCAGCGGTTCGTACGGTAGATGATGCTGATGCAATGCCAACTTTATTTCCTCATCACGTTTCTGTGTGAGCACAAACTGCTGTGCACGCCATCAACATACCTGTACCTATAGTCTGTTTACTTTAGTGGTAAAGGTATTACGATGCGTTTTACAACGTCGTGTTCATGATTCAGTGTAACCGCCGTTATTCGGGTGTTGTTTAAAGTTGGTGCAAAATTTTTGTCACCACGAGAGCCAACAAACAGCTCAATGGAGTGGCCAAGTGTTATCTTGGTGTGACCGCCACAGCTGGAGAAACGGACACACAAACATCAGCACAAACAACATGACTCGGCAAGCAAATATTGCATCAGAATCCCAGCAACTTTGAGCACCTGTTGCTGCAGCGTGTCTGCATGCTGCAGCTGTGGTTTTAGCATGTCATACTCCTATGTGCCCTAAAGATTGGTGCACATATTTCTCGATTTCTCGCCAACTCCAAACAACATGTGAATAATGGTGGTTACACTGATTCATCAACACGACATTGTAAAACGCACCATAATACCTTCACCGCTAAATTAACTCTAAAATTTTTTACATGGTTGAAAAGCCCATACTTTGCGCTCTAGCCCAGCTGTTTAACAGTTTCCGCTCCGACAAAGATTTAAACCCTTTGTGACATATTTTCGCTGTTTTAGGGGCATTACAATGGAAATCGAAATTTCGATGAATCCTTCCGGCGCTTATATCTCGACAACGCGTGATCCGATCGATTGGTTTTTTGCGGATTTAGATGAGACACGGGACTACCGACGCTGCGATTTTTAAGAAAATCCGTCTACCGGAAAAAAGTCAAATTTTGGTGTCGTATTGAGTTGTTGGATGCATGTTTTCCAAATTTAAATTTTTCA
The DNA here is from genome assembly GCA_030248085.1 of Paralinhomoeus sp. GSCO2_6. Classification (NCBI taxonomy): domain Eukaryota; kingdom Metazoa; phylum Nematoda; class Chromadorea; order Monhysterida; family Linhomoeidae; genus Paralinhomoeus; species Paralinhomoeus sp. GSCO2_6. The sequence goes on from JASAMY010003846.1 coordinate 203,181, forward strand.
CATTGCCAATGCGCCACCATGGCTCCTCTAGCCACTGAATATCATGTTCTTAACAAATTTTCGCTGCGTAACGTAAAATCGCCCAAAAACAGCCAGTGCCATTTTTTTAACAGCTGGAGCAAAAATTCGAGGCAGAACGTCATTCCTATCGAGTGTTTTCAGGCCAAATAAAACTGGAATAGCTGTGTGCTTAGCTAGAATAGCCAACGAGTCTAAATGATGCGGTTTGAAGATATCTAACACAGAGATGGAGACACCTCTTATACTTATGCCGATGCGTAGCTCAACACGGCAGCACCGACCGACCTATGGGGTGGCGCATCGGCCGGACAGCTGGTTTGTGCGGCGATTTTACCGATTCCATAGAAATCGGCGCTGCCAAAGAATTCAAGGAAGTCTACACCGTCCAATCCGTGCTGAAGCATCGAAATTTCGAATGAAAGGCAGCAAACTCAAATGAAGTGATTTTTTGAAGCGAGCATACATTGTATACAAGTTATCAATTCGCTGATAAAAACAAAGTCGAAACTAATCGCTCAAAATAGACAGTTTAAGGAACCTCAACTTGTCCCTAACACTTCCGGACCACATTGAGGGTCAACTGCTGACCCTATCCTTTCCTTATGCAACGCCCTTAGTGGTGAGTGTCACTTTGCGCCTGCCCTTTAGGGCCAAACGTTCCATCGCTACAGGACTTTTATGCAACCGACCCACGGGCTGTGTGAGTGCCGCTGGAGGAGTAGGGATTGGGTGTGGTGAATTTAGTAACACATGGGAACTCATCCATCCAGTTATAAAAGAACCCAACCTCTTAGTGATATCTCTGTGCTTTGGCAGTCTATTTGGCGTGCTTCTTTCACCAGGTACTCAAACCAGTTAACTCCATTAACTTTAATGACAACACCTGCAACGAGAGCACAAGCGTTTTAATTTGGTAGTACAGGGTGTAGCAAAACTATATGCAGCACCCCCCCCCCCCCTAGGGAAGTACTGGTTGGACGGATTTAGCTGAAATTCAACGTAGATGTAGGCCAAACAAAAATACATGACCAAGTTAAATTTCATGCAAAACGAACAACCGAGTGTGGAGATATGAGCAATCATCCAAGGTGCAGTGAAAACTGCGTAAAAACGTTACTGCGTGTTTTATGGCAACAATTCCTTGTTAAATGGTAAACAATTGTTTTAAACGAGCGTCGAGGGCCATGTCGCGCTTACGAAAGGTCAACGACCCTGACCAAGTTGGTCTCGTCGATGACAGCGGCTGCAGTCGCTTTCTGAATGGCACGCGACGCAGGTGCACAGTTCATCACCAGAAAATGGGTGGCTCAGAAGCTGAAGCGATCGGAACGATGGGTCACCGAGCATTGGAACAGAGAGCTGCATGACTTGGCCATCACCGACCGATCCGACGTCGGCCGACCACTGCTGATTCGCCAAGAAATGGGTGAAGTGGTGACAGCAAGTCAAAATCTTTACTGACAGGATGTACCTTGGATGAATTGCTCATATCTCGACGCTTGGTTGTTCGTTTTGCATGAAATTTAACTTGGTCATGTATTTTTGTTTGGCCTACATCTGTTGAATTTCAGCTAAACCCGTCCAACCAGTGTTTCCCTAGGGGGGGGGGGAGCATACAGTTTTGATACACCCTGTACTATTACACTGTATGTGTAGTACCTTGAGCTGTAACACAGGGTGGCTCATTTATCTGTCCGGAGCTGTGTAGGCTTTGTTGTTGTTGTTGTTGTTATTGGATTTGGGGCGACGCTAGGAGGCTGTCAATGGCCCATGTAGCATACCTATCCATGACGGAGCCGCACATAATTAGCCAAAAAGATTTGAAAGAACCCCATGTGTATAATCTAGGGCTGCGACTGTGGTAGGCTCACAACTTTGCTTTCACTCAACAAGGCTAAGCGAAATTTCTTGGGTTTAAAGTTTAAAGTTTAAGCATGGGTTTAAAGTTGCTGTGTGCAGTATTTTGGCCAGTTCAATCTGTCGAGAATTTTTTTTTCGGAAAAGCGCGACCGATTACTTTTGTTTTGCAGATTTGTATATGGCATTAAGCTGGGATTGTGTTTCATGTCTGAGGTTTACTCCGAGCGCCCTGCAGGACATTCTGTATACATGTGATGGCCCAACCCCGCCATATGGGCCATATAATACAAAAAAAATTCATCATTCTGTAAATGTTTTTGTGCATTTTTCTTTAATTCACATTTCACATTATAATTTTCGTCAATCGATTCAATGGGCCGGCAGAGGTTTAATTAAACGGATTTCGGTAGTGACTCACTATTTAGAGTGTTCCGATAGCCTTTTGAGGTCAACATCAACTCATTTACAATTTCTTCCGTGATGTTCTTCAGGTATTCTGAGAGACGCAGAAGGGGTGGCATGGTCGCGTCGAGCTGTAGCACTGCGCTGTGCACCCATTGCCCGATTCCTTTGCCACACACACACACGCACCAGCACACACACACACACACACGCACACACACACACACAGTTGTTTAGAATCTCTGTTTATTGTGGTTGCTACAGGACTAACTAAGGGCAACGCTAGGAAGCCGCCAATGGCCCATATTACCTACATAGCATACCCGTCTCCATGACGCCTTCCTGTCTTGAACCATAGAATTAATCAAAGACCTTCGGAAGAGCGCCGTCTGTAATCTATTGATAGAGAAAAGCTCGTTTAGTGGATTCATTAAGAATCGAACCCCAAACTGCGCGCGCGTGAGGCCGATTCTCTACCAGTAAGCCATACAACGCTACAGAATCTCTGTTTAACTAAGCATGCGAATACAATACCCACATGTACAATACCCACATGTACAGGGTGTTTCATATATATATATATTCGACATCGAATTTCATATATTCGACATTCGGTATATATTCGACATCGAATTGTTTGCTATGCAAATAATGCGCATTTGCTCAGTAAATTTGACTGCATTGCTAAGTAAATCGGCTGAACGCTAAGTAAAACGGCTGATTGCTAAGTAAATCGGCTAAACGCTAAGTAAATCGGCTGAATGCTAAGCAAAACGGCTGATTGCCAAGTAAATCGGCTGAACGCTAAGTAAATCAGCTGAATGCTAAGTAAAACGGCTGATTGCCAAGTAAATCGGCTGAACGCTAAGTAAATCAGCTGAATGCTAAGTAAAACGGCTGAATGCTACATAAGTAAATCGACTAAACGATAAGTAAAACGGCTGATGTGCTTAGTGTAATGGTTGAATTGCTACGTAAATCTCGAGAGCTGAGTTTCAAGTGACGGGACGAATGTGGGGAGGAAGCGCTTCTCGGTGGGTGCGTTGTCGGCCATATCGTCACCGCTCTCCTCTATCTTGTGTCCAGCGTGGAGCGGCGCTGCTCTGACGATGAGGCGGTTGGTTGCGTCAGTCGCTGTCGTATGCTGAGCAGCTTTTTACAACTCAGTCGACACCACGAACGGCTCGTTCTCGTCTTCTGGCGTTCCCTCTCGAGCAGTCGGATGCGCGATGGCCGTCGCGGTACAGGTTGTCCATGGCCGTCTTCTCCTCGTCTGTGAGGCTTCATTCCCGACCAAGGCCCATGTGATCGTGCCTCCTCGTGGGATTCTCCAAGCCAGTGTTCATGCGTACCTTCTGCGCGCTCTACGTGGCGTTCAGCAATCAGCCTTTCCTTTACTAGCGTTCAACCGATCTACCGTAAACCCTATAATTAGCCCCCCGGGGGCTAATTTTTTCGTTCGAGCTCTAGGAGGGTGTATAATTATAAGGGGGGGGGGGGGGGCTAATTATAGGGGGGGGGCTTATAAACTGGAAGTGTCGATGAGAGGGAAGATGTGTGGGCAAAAAGGCGCGTGGAGGCGATTTTTAAGGGAAAAAGGCGCTGTGCACACACGTTGGTACACTCTAACACTCTCACACAGTCTCACATGCACATACGTGTACATACATACACATACGCGACCATACATACACCCAGACATGGAAACATGTGCCTTTTAGACGATGGTTCATTTAGGGAGGGGGCGTAATTATAGGGGGGGCTTATTAACTCAAAGTGGTCTTGGGAGGGTGTATTATTATAGGGGGGGGGGGCTAATTATAGGGGGGGGCTAATTATAGGGTTTACGGTACTTTGCATTAGCAAGTAGCCGTTTTACATAGCGTTCAACCATTTTACTTAGCAATCAGCCATTTTACCTGGCAATCAGCCGTTTTACTTATGTAGCATTCAGCCGTTTTACTTAACGTTTAAAAAAAGGCAATTAAATTTTGTCTACGTTTAAAAGTTGTCGGTCCACAGCAGCAGTGCGTCTCGCAAATACTGTACAGCAAAGTTGAAACCAGTATACTGGATCTTTACGCAGCAGGTGTCTCCGTTCAGTTTCGTACAGAGACCCTGGAATGGCGCCCTCAATCAGCTTCTCAACTCAAGGCTCTCAACTACCTAGTCGAACATATATGGGGTGGCATGGCATAGCTGTAACTGGGGATTACCATTCCCCCACTATTTTTCAACCCCCACCCAACCCTCTTTCTTTACTTACCTTACTCCTTACCAACACCTTACTCACTTTCATCCTTTTATTTTTTAGACAGGTTAAAAATTCTTTAAAAGAATTCTGGAGGGGGGGGGGGTTGAGGAAAGGGGCGGGGTCGAATGTTTTGGGGGTGGTTAGAGCCCACCCCGCACCTCAATCCCCCTCTGCAGGTACATATGGCGCTTACCCGCTTCACTTCGTCGACGAAATTGTCGAGTCTGTGCGCGAATCTTTGAAGTTTGGCCCATTGTGACGCGGATTGCGTCAGCTGGGTGACGTGCGTGGCGAAGTCCACCGAATCCAGCACCCGATCCTGGCCAGTCAGCTTGGTCCAGGGGCCGGTAGCCACGTGGAACTGCGAGAGGCCGAGGCTATTCATGGCCTGGACTGAATTCCAGCAGGCCGATCAGGCCGCTTTCGTTCTGGCGCTTGGCCAACTTACACAAAAACCAATGTAGCTACTACTAATGGAGACGGGTACTATATGTATGCTTTCTAACCAAGAACGCTACGTATTGGAGGGTGCGGTGCAGTGCACGGCCTTTTGTGTGATGCGGAAATTGTAATGTGTTGCTGCCACCTGAATCTGCTTGCCGTGAATCGGTTCTACTATGGTATGCGTTTCCTACCGTAACGCGACCAGTCGTTTGGGTGCTGCGTTCATTGTAAATGAGTTTTTGTTAATGTAAGTGGTAAATGGCTGCGTGGGTACATGCAATGAACAAGGCCCAAAAACGTGAGCAGTCCGTACAATATACCTACCAGTTTTGACCAGCTAATCAATGAAGAAACGTGTTCAAAAGCTCGCCCCTGTGCGTTGATTAGTGGGGGCGTTTATTTTTCAACCCACCCTCTACCCTGGGCTTTAATGCATGGGTCCGTTCCATTCTTTGGTGAATTTGCGGTGTGTTCTTTTCGTTGCTGTTTTTACTCTGATTGCAGAGTTTAGATTTTAAAGACACAATTAAAGATTTTGTGCTTAAGCTATAGAACACAACAGGCCAAAATGGTAAACTGCAAGCAACCCACAGATCCAATTGAATATTTCCATCATTTGAGTGGCCGCGTTTCGCGATTTCCAACCAATGATTGCGCTTCTATCTAAAGAAACAAAACTCTGGCACTCAGGCAACAGTGGTACTACAGCACGAAATCGGGGCCAGTGTACAGTGTGTGAACGTTTGTTTTGTCTCATCGACGCTGCCTTTCGAATCGTAGACAACTATGCTCCCTCCCCCTTTCACTGGATTTTACAAGAGTGACCTTGACGGTGAACTTTGATATGCTTCTGTGATTCTATGAATGTTTTTCACTGGGATTAATGTACCTAATTACAATTAGCAACTATAATTAGCCATCGCGGCTATTTGTTTCATTAGGACCATAGGAGTGGGCTAATTGTGAGGGGCAAATTATAAAGGTGGCTTATACAAATTGGATGGGTCGATGTGTGGGGAGCTTTGTTGGCGCACGTCAAGGGGGGGGGGACAATAACGACGGTTTGATGGAGTGTCTCTTCTCTTCTCTTCTCTTCTCCTATGGTGCAACACCATCTCACGACCACGTGCGTAACTTTACGATGCCTAACGTTTGTGTGGATTCGATGCGTCACCCCTGGTGCCTCGTACCCAGCTCTACGATTTTCGCGAACTGTGTTGGTGTGTTCATCAATAAAAAGATTGATTGATTGATTGATGAGCGCACAATTGATTTGTTTCACATTTTAGAACCGTAGCTCCCTTCCCCTCCCCCATTAGTGATTAGAACGGCCTGTTAGAAAAGCGTTAGTTTTAGTAGTTGTTGTTCTGAAAAATAATGCAAAAAAAGTGAAATATTACAACCTTGTGGATTCCATGGTTCCGCAAACGACACCACAACTCTGTTTTCTTGAAAGGTTTTCTTGCAATCCATCAGTTTCTCCTTGGTAGCCACAGCCTCCTTCACCACGCAAACTGCTGCCAACTAAATGCAGAGACAGACACGCGCTTGGAACTCCAACCAGACTTGGGCAAATGAAATAAATAACTTATTGTAAGTTTTTTTATGTGGAAATTTTTTTAAGTAATAAAAATCGTTGTCAAAAGTTGTCCTAAAAGTGCTTAAAAAGAAGCAAAAACGGCAGTTTTCCTGCGTTTAAAGTCTATGTACCTACTTACCTTGTAGCAGTCTGGATGAGAGTACATGCCTAACCATAATTAGCACTATTGGAGGTGTTCCAGAGGCTGTCAAACCAAGTCTCGATAATCATAGCCATAGTTCGACTCAATAAAAAGAAAACTATCAGTAGCAAAAAGTTGAGTAAAGAGCACTTCAATAGACTTTTAGTGCTTTAGTTCGCTGTTATTGACTCGATTAAAACACGTTCTGCAAAATTGGTTTGACGTCCAAAACGGTCTCTGAGAACATTTAATATAAATCTGACTTCGGACGTTTTACCATCGCTCAAGCGCCGGATTTTACCATAGCTACCGCAATTCATGCAAATTGCAAATTGCGCATACGTGTTACATCGAATTTCAGAATTCGGTGTCAAAATCTGCTTGGGATACATGTAATCGACCATGCTCATCACGCTCATGTGCCTAATTTATAATTGAGAAAGCGTGCAGAACGGTCGCGCAAATACTCAGAAGCAAGATGCACAAAATGGAAAACTTACTAGAAGCAAACTGCACGTCATACTTCTCGCTGTAATAGCACATACACTTGCTTGTATGTAGCACGCGCTACACAGTGGTTAACAATCGCGGGTCATGTGTACGCCTGTCTGCTTTCACTGAACGAAGCGTGCCTGGAATTGTGTTGAGCACTTGCTGCCTTCAAGCATTCAGAAAGATAATTGGAGCGAACAATGTAGCTATAAATATGTTGTACCACCGTATATCTAACAAGCCGCTTGCAACTCAGGGCACCTGCTGCAAAGTGCTCAGAAGTGGTTCAGTATCAATATTATAGCAAAATAAAATATTTGTAGAATGCTTAGTTGAAGGCTTGACGGCCAGCAATGATGAAGCATAATAGTGATGATAAAAAGATACAGTACTGGGACAGCAAATTCGAATGACTCTGGCATTTTGCCAGTGACAGAAGAAAATGCGGTGTTTGTATCGTCTCTGCAGGCGGCTACCAAATGAATGATCAAAGTTTTTTTCTAAAAGATCAAAGTCGCCATGTATAGCTATGAATGCCTATGTACATGTACCTCCGTTGTAGATGTACCAAATCCAATTCGAATTGCGCGAAACGTGCAACGCAACGAATTTTGAGCAGAATTTGGAGAATACCGTAAATCCTCTATTAGAAGACCCACCAATAGTGCCCCCGGGTGCGGCAAGGTTGAAAGAATAGAGCCACCCTCCGATAGTGCCCCCCGAGGTAAGGGGTATGTTGTGCCATATGCCTTTTATGGGCAAAAATATAGTGGTAGGTACGTTTATCTCGGGTACACACACTACTACTAACCAATAATTTTTTTAGGAACTATTAACAGTCAATCAACCACTAAATGTGGCAAAAGTGATCAAAATCACTGAAAAATCGACAGTTTTGGCATTCCAGCGAAATTAGCATTACCATTTTTGCGGCTGATTGCGCAGTTGGGCTAAGGCGTTGGCTCCAAAGCGCAAGGTGCGGGGTTCAATCCTCAGCGTGGCAAGACTGCCAATAACAGTAACCCCCTTGGGCAAGGGGCTCACGCCAAAAAAACTGTGCCCCCTGATCGCTGTTCTCATTAAGACAATCGGTCTTGTAGGCAGAGGTAACCAAGGACCTATGGGTCCCCCTCTCGCCTGAGACTTCGGTCTCAAACCTCCAAAAAAAAACCATTCAAAATTTTTAAGGTTAAGTATATAAGCCCCGAGGTTGAAATAATAGTGCCCCAGAGTATTCACGGTGGAAAGAAGCAAGTAGAGGCAAAAATTCTAGCTAGGTTCAAAAACATAAACCTACTAATCATATGACCTACTATTCTTGTGACACTGACATATTGAGACATTGGGCTGATTGCGACACAAAGCTCCATACAAGCACGCGCGCACGCAAGACAATTGAAGAGCAATGCAAAAAGGACCGCAAAACACAAAGTCTACACAAAGCCTTAGGCGGTATCCCGTGGCTCAGTGGGCGTGGCGCCCAGCTGAGTCGGGGAGAGGGGGGGGGGGGGGGCAAAAAGAGGGAGAGGGACGAAGAGGGGGAGGCACCCCGGGGGGGGAAACAAAAAAAACCTCCCACCTTTCCTCCCCCAACCCTCCCCCCCCCCATTTTAACTTATTTTGAGAAAACGGTACTAGTGCCTGACCAGTGGCGAGCCAAGCACCCCAAATTTTTAACCTTACAAGCGAGCTAAAATGCTTTCTCACTCTCTTCTTTCGCCAGGGCATTTCTGCAACAGAGTGGATGGAGGACCCTGTTGGATTTTTTCGGCTTCACACCATCTCTGGGAGGGGTATACCCCCACTACCCCCTCCCTTGGCTACGCCACTGTGCCTGACTGTAATTAATTAATTAATTAATTAATTAAGCAACTAATTTTATGTAATTCAGTAATATTATAATATTGTTGTTATTAGTAATTAGTTAGTTAATTGAGCAATTGTATAGGACGCGGCGTTCAAGAAGGACTCACGGATCTGCCGTATCTGCTTGGAGGGACCCTCGACGGACCGCTACAACCAACTCATACGGCCCTGTCGCTGCTCTGGTCGGCATCCACTGGCATGAGTTCCCCGCCCCGCGCTTGTCATCCGCGCCCCGAATTCCCTGTGTTTATCCCCCCCCCCCCTTATCCGCTCGTTGCAGGCACTATCGCGGATGTGCACGAGCGATGCGTCGAGTCGGCGGTTGCAGCGATGGGGACATCCGTCTGCCGAGTCTGCCGCACTCAGTTTGCCAGGTCAGACAAGCCGCGACACGCAGTGCTCAGTCTTCTGACTCTGGCCAGTGGCGTAGCCTAGCCAGGATTTGTTTTTGGGAGGGGCACTCGAACATGATTTTCGGGTAATTTGGCAGAGCGGCAGGTGGCAATAGTGTCGTAATTACACGGAAAACGCATCTTAGAAGAGCAATGTAATCCATTATTTGTCCAAAAACAGCGCCGTAGGCAGACTTGTTTGCAAATTCTACAACAATATGCTCTGACCATACCTGTAACTGGGGGGGGGGGGGTTTGGGGGCCCCCCAATTTTTTCCAACACCCACCCAGCTCCCCCCCCCCCGACCCCCCAGAATTTTCCCAAGGGATTTTCACTCTGTCTAAAACGATAAAAGTGAGTAAATGTTGGTGTTTTTTAGTGCTTTCAGTATTATATGACCATAAAACAGCTAAATAACACTGTTTAGAGCCTATTTATACCCATTTGTGACCAAAAAGTATAAGTAAAAAAATGGCCAGCTGACCCGGTTACAGGGATGGCTCTGACTTTGGTTTGATTTGCTTGCTTACGTCATCTTTGCTCAGAAAACACTGCGCCGCAGGCAAACCTTTCTTTTTGTGTCTCAGCGGGCAATGTTATAAGGGAATCGGGAAAAAATCGGGTCTACAAATTTTGGGAGGGGCAAGCGCCCCTCTGCCTCCCCCCCCCCCGCCTGCCTACGCCACTGACTCTGGCTAGTCGCTTGGCTCTGGCTGGCTCCTCGCTCGGTTCTAGAATTTTGTATTTCCGCCTCTTGGCGCAATACAATTTGTATTGCGCCAAGAGCGGAAAAAGGCAGACGTTCAAATACGCGCGCCTTCTTTTGCCCGTCAGGCAGGAATATTTGGTTGGCCAATCGTTTCAGGCGCTCCCGCGTCCGCGCGGAGAGAAAGCGCTTGATCGCCGAGGCGGAGCGCGACTGGAAGGAGAGGGAAGAAGTGTTCGGAAAAGTGGGCAGTGCCATCCTCTCCTTGTTGGCGGTCCCCCCGTTCTTTGGACTGATCCTCGATTGCTTGATCGGCGGCTGTTTCCGCAACGCCTGCCTCCTATTCCCCCTCCCCATCATCCTCATCTTCCCCGCGGCGCTTCTCCTCGGCTTGCTCATGCAACACCTCGCCCCCGACCGCCGCCGCATTCGCGTCTGTCCCTTTACGAGCAGGGAGTAGAACGAGATGGTCGGCGCGAGGAGTCGGCACTCTGCGTGACCTCGTCGAATTACCTACCCCTCCAATAGTGGACCCCCCCCCCCCTCCAATAGTGCCCCTGTTTAAGGAGAGGCGCAGTAGGCACAGGTGTTGCTATCCACTAGGTGTTGGTTCTTTGCCTTGACTCGCTCGACATGCAAGAATTGACGGACGGACAGCGGCGCACTTCCCCATTCAGCAACAATAAGCACACCAGCGCAATGATGAATACGCGAACTGCACATTTCAAAGGCGCACCAATATATCGTTGTCGAGCTATGTGCCTTTCGCTTCGCGTTCTGCACACGTTCGCGTTCGGTACACTACACCGTTTTCTTCTACGGTCTAGGTCTCGACAGGGCTGTAGTTCCTTACATTCAGAACATTCACACACTACCATCATTTTTAAATCAATCAATGCACTCAAAACTGAGTCGTAGTCGTAGCCGTACACGATCACGCGCTCCAGAAAGGTCTGTAAATTTACAATTAATTCAATTGATTTTGAAATTTATTGCGTTAGCCCCTTGGCCAGGGGGGTTACTGTTTTTGCAGTCTTGCCACACGGAGGATTGAGGTTGTGGTGACCTCGTCGGATTAGGTAAAGGTGTTATTAACGAATTGTTTGTTTTCGGCTCGGACTCGAAAGTATAATAGACGACACAGGCAGCGCACCTCCTTCAGTAAGCAGAAAAAAGTCAAAAACAAATGAGCACCATGAACACGCGAACTTCACATTTGACAGCGCACCAATATACAAGTTCGTATTCTTTGTTGAGCTTGTATGTATCGCATTCGGTACACGCCTCAGCACTGCCTACTTCCTTCCACAGTCCAGGCCACGGCACTATGGTTGTACAAGCTGCGGCAGAAGCGGACGACATGGAACTTCACTTTGCATACAAGGAGCGGCGGCGAGACCTCCTCCTGTACCGCTGTCTCTGCTGCGAGTGTGGAAACAGCGCCGTTGGCGCTGCTGGTGGCACTCGAAAGGCGATCTCTATCGCCCACCCCGAAAACGACGCTGGTGGCTGTCGTCGTCACCCTTCGACCGTTCGACGGCCACAGTGCGAACTGTGAGCGGCGCCCCCTGGCACGTCCTTCGTGCAGCAGCTGCACCGGTCGGCGACCCAGAACGTCCGCGACGGGTTAATGGCGCCGTCGCAGGCGGCGGACCGTATGCGCAGAAGCCGCTGCGAGGCGCTGAAAAGGCTGGGAGCGCCCTCAGTCTACGGAGCTCTCTCAATAAGGCCGAAAAGAGACAATTCCCGAAAGTGGAGGAGCACAGACAACTGCCACCCCAGTGCACGTACACTGTCCGGTCGCAGTCGGACGACCTGACCCTACTGAGAACGGTTTCTGCTGCGTATCAGCGTCGCGCCTGCGCCGCCGTCGAAAATCCCATTGTAACTAGCCAGTTCAATTCAGGACACCGGACAGCTACAAAGTGCTCAGATATAGATAATACAGATACGTACCAGTTACTATACAGTTAGCCGCCGTTCATCCAACCTTGTTCCTTTTACGGCGGCCTAGGCAAGGCAAGCACGCTGCCTCCATTCATACGCGCGCTTGGGATGTGTGCTGCGTAGATTGCAAGAGGCGATTAAACGCGTACATAGGCCAGGGGTAGAAAGTCCTATGAACCGCACTGCAGGAGTCTTGCTGAGAAATTAATAAACGACTGGGATCAGAACGCCCGATCAACGGGGGCGTTGCCCCACCCCAACTGGCCAGGCACCGCAGGGAGGCACATAGAAACCACCACAGAGAGAGAAATAGCAAAATCTCATCTATCTCCATTGTCTGCGTTGTCAAACTCATCGAAGCAGAGTTGGCTGTACTGCCCACTCAAGGTCTAACTCAAGACAGAGGCGACTACTGTACTCGCCAAGCGATCGAGATGGTTAGCTTTTCGTATTGTCTTCTTTTTTGATTTATTTTCGGCACAGTTCTCCCAGTGTCCATCAGTTTGTAATTGTCTCTCTGTTCTGCGGCTGGCACCTACAGGGTACCGTGTAACACAGTGCAGTAGTTCTACCATTTATTAGGGTGCTGCGTTCATGAAGGCGTCGGGAGCAGGGGACGCACGGATCTGCCGTATCTGCTTGGAGGGACCCTCGACGGATCGGTACAACCAACTCATACGGCCCTGTCGCTGCTCGGGTACGCATCCACTGACTTGAGTTCGCCGCCCCCCGCTTGTCATAGGTACCGTGAATTCTCAAATAGTGTTCCCTATCCAATAGTAACCCGCTCAAATAGTGTCCCCTTCAACCTAAAGTTGAAACAATAGTACCTTCACTCCAATAATAATGCACCTGGGGTAGGCAGTTTGTTACGCTACGCACTCCTTACATGGACAAAAATACTGTAATAGAACTTTAATGGGCAATAAAATGTAGGAGTTTCATATAGTCATACATATACCTAGCTACACTCGTTAATAAAAGACGTTTCAGCGCCTACTAACGGTGAATCAAGCATAAAATGGAGAAAAATGAACACAAATGAGTATACAGTCACAAGTGTATACTGTCATGTACCATGCAGACTCTGGTGGTCACATGTACCGTACGTTGCGGGCATTGGCACAGATACGGTGCATCACCAATAAGTGCACCGAATCTCGGTATAGTATAGTACAGTAAATGCTGACTGCGCGTAATCCAGAGTGGGGCTGATCCGACAATCCAACAGTCCAAAACCATCCGGATTACTTTACGAGCACTTGAGTGGATTTTGACTGCCAACTTTGCTTCACCAACTAAAATTTTTGAGGAGTGCCCCGTCCCCAATAGTGCCCTACTACAATAGTGTTCCAAATTGCCGAGAATTGAAACAATAGTACGGGGCAGAATTTATGGTATTACAGTAGCCACCTTCTTTGTGGAACCTTCCGATTCCACGTGTACAAGTGCCCTCCTCTTCCTTTGCTCCTCGTTTCAGGCAGTAGCGCGGACGTTCACGAGCGATGCGTCGAGTCGGAAGTTGAAACGATGCGGACGTCCGTCTGCGGAGTCTGCCGCACTCAGTTTGCCAGGTCAGCGTTTTCAGGCCGCGACACCATGCACTGCCTATTGGCTTCTGACTCGCCGCGGCGCAGTGCTCGTGCTTTTGACTCTAGATTTCTCTCTCGGTTCTTGATTTTGAATTGCGTCAAGAGGCATTAGGCAGAGGTTCAAGTATACGCGCGCTTTCTTTTGCGCATAGGGCTAAAATCAGAGGTGTATACTATACTACACTGTATAGTCGAAGGGGGTGACCTGCACGGCCAAATTCGATACAAGTTCTCGTTTTCCAGCCTCAATAACCTAGAAAACGCTTCGTGTATGCTGAAAACACAGTGCCGCCGTCAAGATATTTAATAATTTTGACAATCACGGGACTGATAAGCATATCCCGAAGCATGGAGAGCGCATTTAGCATGGCAATTGAAGTACCACTGCATTCTGTGTAGGTTGGGCCAATACTGGGGATGGGTCGGGGGGTGGGGGTGATCCTTTTTTAGTGCAGGACTGACTGAAACAGGGCGGGGGGGGCCTGTGCCTGCCTACAGCCTACCCTACCCAGTTACACCTTTGGCATAGAAATGGTCTGATTGCAACTCGGTTCAGGCAGTCGTGCGTCGGCGCGGAGCTTGCGCGCTTGATGGAGGCGGCGGAGGTCGAAAGGCTGCGCGAGAAAGCGTTCCAGAGCGCGGCCACTGTGCTCCTCGCGCTGTTCATCCGTCTCGTGATCCTGCCGCTGCTCGCCCTCAGCTGGGACGGCGGCTCTGCCCGCGACGTCGCCCGCATCCTCCTCCTCTTCGGCCTCCTCTTCACCGGGGCCCTTCTCCTCGACTTCATGCTGCCCCGCCGCGCCCCCGACCCCCGCCGCGTTCGCGTCTGTCCCTTTACGAACAGGGAATCGAACGAGATGGTGGGCGCGACGAGTCGGCAGTCTGTGTGACCTCGTCGAATTATTCCTCCAATAGTGCCTCCTCTCCAATGATGGACCCCCTCCAATAGTGCCCCGGCTTAAGGAGAGGTGCGGTAGGCACAGGTGTTGCTATCCACAAAGTGTTTTGGTTCTCTGCTTGGCCTAACTCGACATGCAGGAGTTGACGACACGGGCAGCGCACTTTCTCAGATTAGCAACAATAACCACACGCGCATAATGACGCCACATTCGTCACATTCACACTTAACGGCGCACCAATCTACCTACAACGTCAGGGCCAGGCGTGTACAATGAATATTTGTGGTGCTACAGTGTATTCGCATTCTGTACGCGTCTCAACAGGTAGCCACAACCTTAACTTTCTCCTACGGCCTAGCCCACGGCAGAACCGTACAAGCTGCAGTGGACACAATGACGTATGTGCACGCAGAGTCTAGCAGTGAATGAATGAGCAGTGGGTGCAGAACTGTGGCGGAGCAGTGAATGCACGCAGCCCCCAGTCGTAGTCGAAGCCGTACATCTGCCGGCCATTGTTCCTTAGTGCATGGACGACGTCGGCGATGGTGACGGTAACGCGCTTCGCCTGCGCCCCGTACACGACCGCGTCGCGGATCCAGCACTCCAGAAAAGTCTGAAAATTTACAATTATAAAACTGTTTCCAATTTAGCGTCAAGAATTAGCGCCTTGAGAACGCCACGCGTCTCCTCGTCCGCTGATGCGCTTGACGCCCGCACGGCGCCTGAGGCTACGGATCGCCGGCTTCGTCACT
Source organism: Paralinhomoeus sp. GSCO2_6 (assembly GCA_030248085.1). Classification (NCBI taxonomy): domain Eukaryota; kingdom Metazoa; phylum Nematoda; class Chromadorea; order Monhysterida; family Linhomoeidae; genus Paralinhomoeus; species Paralinhomoeus sp. GSCO2_6. The sequence continues at coordinate 218,530 of JASAMY010003846.1, forward strand.
CCCGGAGACAGACACTTTCTATAGTATCACGATTCAAGAATCAGGCTAGCTAGGTACATACATGTATCTGTACATGTACTATGTACATGTACAAGTTTTCCGCAAAACCAAGAAGTCTACACAAAGCCTTAGGCGATATCCCGTGGCTCGGTGGGAGTGGCGGCGTTGGGAGAGGCGCCCAGCTGGGAGAGGCGGCTGCAGGAGTCCCACGAAGAAAGAGGTGAACGACGCTGATCCGAATGGCCGATAAGCGGCGTTGCTAAAACTTGCCAAGCACCGCAGGGAGGCAGATAGAAACGGCAGAAAGAGAAATAGCCATTCCGAGCGATCTAACCCGTTGACGTTGTCGAACTGACCCAACCAGAGTGTTCTGTCCTCGCTGAAGGTCGGACTCAAGACAGAGGCGACTACTGTACATATCCCTCTCGCCAAGCGATTGAGATGGTGAGCCTTCTGCTGTACTGTCTTCATTTTTATTGTCGGCAGAAATATGCTGCCAGTGCCTGTCTGTCTGTCTTGTGCCTCTTGTATCTGTCTTGCAATTAACGTACCGACGGTAACTGAGCAATTGTAAAACAGGGCGCCGCCTTCACCAAGGCGTCGGAAGCTGGGGAGGAGCGAATGTGCCGCATCTGCTTGGAGGGACCCTCGACGGATCGCCACAACCAACTCATACGACCCTGTCGCTGCTCGGGTACGCATCCACTGACTTGAGTTCGCCCCGCCCCGCACTTGTCATCCCCGAATTCCTCTGAAATTATCCCTCTCCTTATCGCCTCGTTCCAGGTACTATCGCGGATGTGCACGAGCAATGCGTCGAGTGGGTGGTTAAAGGGATGGGGACATCCGTCTGCGGAGTCTGTCTCACACAGTATGCCAGGTCAGTTCGCGACCTACCGTATATGTTCCTAGATAAGTCGTGTTGTTGAATCAGTGTATAACCACCATTATTCACGTGTTGTTTGGAGAAATCGAGAAATATATGTGCACCAAACAATAGGGAACATATAGGAGTAGGAGCATGTAGGTGGAACTTGCTGAAAGCACAGCCTAACTGCTGCAGCCATGCTGCAACAACAGGTGCTCAAATTTGCAAGGATGTTGATGCAGAATTTGGTGAGTCACATTCCAACGTTTGTGTGTCCGTTTCTCAAGCTGTGCCAGTCACACCAAGATACCACGTGGCCGCTCCATTGAGCTGGTCGTCGGCTCTCGTCACGTCACAAAATTTTGCGTCAACTCCAAACACGTGAATAATCATGTTATTACTGAGTGGCAATAACTCCATACGGATCGTTGACTAGGACCGGGCAAATTGCTGTTCAGACACAGCAACGCGGAGTTGACGCGCTTGACCGACCGGGAGCGGCGGCGCCGTGAGGACGTCGACGTCTGCTACTATTTTCTGATCATGCTGCTCTCCTCCATCTTCTCCACGGCGCTGCTCGTGTACTTGTGGGACTTGAGGGCCTCTACCTTTATGACCTTGACTGCCTTGACTGCCTCCGCCGCCGCCATCCAATTCGTCTTATTCAGCCTCCTGCCCATCGCGATCTGTGTGTTCCTGGATTCCGGCGGCTGTCCCAAGTGTAAGCCCACTCGCGTCTGCCCCTTTACGAACAGAGCTGCGCACGAGCCCGTGAACCCGTCGGATTAGGTACAGGTGTTGTCGAGGAATTGTGGTCTTCCGCTCGGACTCGCAAGTAGGTATGAATAGACGACGCGAGCAGCGCACCTCTTTCAGTCTGCAGCAAAAGAAAAAAACACACGAGCACAATGAACACGCAAACTTCACGTTTAACGACGCACCAAAATACAATGTAGGTACATGTCTTAGTTGAGCTTGCATGACACGCCTCACCGGCTGTGACGGCGGCTGTGCATGCGACGTCGCCCCCATACCCATTCTCCTTTTCCTAGAGTTCATGCTACCCCGCGCCCCCGCTTAGTCGAGTGGGTCCCTTTGCGAACAGGGGAACAGAGAGTCGACAGTCTGTGTGACCTCGTCGAATTAGTCCCCCAATAGTGGACCCCACCCCCTCCAATAGTGCCCCTGGGTAAGGAGAGATTGTGGATGATTTACGGTAGGTACAGGGTGTATCAAAACTATATGCACCCCCCCCCCCCCTAGGGAAATACTGGTTGAGCGGATTTAGCTGAAACTCAACATAGATGTAGCCCCAACAAAAATACATGACCAAATTAAGTTTCACGCAAATCGAATAACCGAGCGTCGAGATAGGAGCAATCATCCAAGGTACAGTAAAAAAAAAAGTTGGTTTTGCGTAAAAACATTACTGCGTGTTTTATGGCAATAATTTCTCGTTGAATGGTGAACAATTGTTTTAAACGAGTGTCGAGGACCATGTCGCGCTTGCAAAAGGCCAACGACACTGACCAAGTGCGCCTCTTCGATGAAGCGGCTGCAGTCACTTTCCGAATGCACGCGACGCAGGTGCACAGTTCATCACCAGAAATTGGGTGGCTCAGGCCTCAGAAGCTGTAGCGATCGGAATGATGGGTCACCGAGCACTGGAACAGAGAGCCACATGACTTGGCTATCACCGACCGATCTGACGTCGGCCCACCACTGCTGATTCTCTAAGAAACCGGTGAAGTGGTGACCGCAGCAAGATTTTTTACGGTACCTTGGATGATTGCTCCTATCTCGACGCTCGGTTATTCGATTTGCGTGAAAATTAATTTGGTCATGTATTTTTGTTGGGGCTACATCTATGTTAAATTTCAGCTAAATCCGTCCAACCAGTATTTCCCTAGGGGGGTGCATATAGTTTTGATACACCCTGTACAAGAGGTGGCGATCCTAAAATTGTGTGGTTATCAGTATCACTCATTTTGCATCAAGTACACAGTACTCAATACAATCGATATACCGTAGTCGCAGTTGGGAACAAAAACATCGATGTTGGCAATCAGCAAAAGATGAATGGACCGGCAATGGACCGCTGCGGAAAGCAGTTCGTTTGGCAAGAACCCTCTGATACACATAGCGAAATGAAGAAGATGGGTACTATAGTGCAACAGTGTTTTCAAAAGAAAAAGAATCAAATGGAAAATCACCAATCCAACAGACCTACAGTACAGTAACTTGCCATTGGGCCTCGAAAAAAAATAAGGGTTTACGAATATATAATACGAAAAAAAAAACGCTCTGTCGCTTAAATAAGGAACTATTTCGGTGTCTTCAGTCTCACGTCAGCACTTTCTTGGCGTGTTTCGTGCCCGTGATGTCGCCCACCTCGTCGATGACACGAAGGGCCTGAAGACGGGAAATCAAAAAATCTGTCAAATTTGTAAAAAAAGAGAAAAAAAAACGATGGTTTTAGTGTGTTTTAGCCGTATGCCTATACCCACTTAGTAGCAGCCTGGATGAGCTAGGTAGATAACCATGATTAGCACTTGAGGTGTTCCAGAGGCTGTCTAAATAAGCCTCGATAGTCATAGTCGTAGTCCGACTCAATAAAAAAACTGTCAGTAGCAAAAAGTTGATTTTAAGTGCACTTCAAAAGGCCTTTAATGCCTTAGTTAGCTGTTTTGTCACTCTACTAGGCGTAAAACACATTCTGCAACATTGATTTACCGTTCAAAACGGTCTCTGAGAACATTTAATAAAAATTAAAAAAAGAACATTTTTTTAAATTAAAATGAAAAAAAATTCTTACCCAAGCCTGGTTATAACCTCCCTTTACCCAGGGGCCTCTATTGGAGAGAGGCACTGTTTGAACTGAACTTGAAATTAGAGAAGCCCCTTTTAATTAGGTACTACTGGAGCCTGGACAGTAATCGAGGGGCCTTCTATTGGACAGTGGCCAGTAATGGAGAGATGTTCCACCGTGAGGCGAGTTTCCCTCCCTGGGTGGGCACTGCCTCTTGCAGTACACTGATAGATTCAAAAGCGCGCCGTACCGTCTCGAGTTGTTGGGGAGTGTGCGCGGCGCTGAGGCAGAATCGGGCGCGACTCAGCAGCAGCGGGGTGGCGGGGAAGCCGATGACGACGACGGCCAGGCCGCGAGACAGACACTCGCGACTGAAGCTCCTGCAACGGAATGGTCGTTTTTTTAGTTGAACTTTTAGGAACTGAGACAGGAGATAGGATTACAACTGCGCGACCCGCGAGCCTTTTCAAATTTCGGTGAAATATTGCGATGCGTTTATCGGCTTCAAGCGATGGTGTTGTTGGATTATGGCAGTGTCAATGTTCATATGGGTACGTATTGTACATAGCCCCTCTCCATGAATAACGCCTTCCCGTCTAGAGCCGCGTAAAATTAGCCAGACATTCGGAAGATCGCCATCTGATCGTCTTCGATCTAGTGGATCCATGAAGAATCGAACCCAGAATTGTGCGCACAAGAGGCCGATTCTCTACCACTGTACGCCATCCGCTGCCCGCCTTCAAGGGGTACATTGACCAGTGGGAAGAGGGACTCACAGGGCCCTTGCCGGCTGTAGGAGGAGAGCGGGGACGACGGGGCTGCCCTGCTCTCCGAGACAGAGGAAGCCCATCTCCAGCAGACGGCGACGAAACAGCTCCGAGTTCTCGTGCAGACGCGCCAGCTTCCTCGCGCCTGCGTGCGTGCGTGCGTGCGTGCGTACCAGTGCGTGCGTGCGTGCGGGCGTGCGTGCCTGCTTGCGTGCGATCGGACACCAACCCAAATCGGTGCCGTCCAGCCCCAGAATCATCTCCATGCTAGAGATGATCTGCTGAACCACCGGCGGAGACATGGTCGTCGAGTAGCAAGACGCGTGACTGTGAGCCGTCAAATAGCTGATGAGAGCCTGTAATGCTTACACTTTTGACGTCCATTTTCCGCAGCAGCAGTGCACGAATTCGTTGGACTGTAGAAACGTACAAATTGTAACGTTTTCTCAATCGCTTAGCGCTGAATCGTTATTCACACAAGCAGAAAAGGTTGCAAGTTGACCTTGGACCCGGCGATGTATCCCCCAGCGGCGCCGAAGCTCTTGGTGAAGGTGCCCATGAGCACGTCCACGTCCCTCGGGTTGCAGCCAAAGTGGTCGACCACGCCGCCTCCCTTGGCGCCCATCGCTCCTGACAACACAATGTCGAATGTACAGCGAGTTACATCTGCGTACATATGTAGGTATACAATGCAACGATTGATTGACGACTAGCGTACAATCTGGGCTACGCACTCCCCCCGTTGATTTAAGGGCGCTACACGCTACACAGTTACTGTAGCTGTTGTGTCATCCGTTGTTGAACGCGAAAAAAGCAGCGTCGGGTCGCTCAGCATCCATGAATTGATTCGCCAAAACATTTCTTGACCTCATCATACCTCACACTACTCATCTCAGCCGGGAACCTGTGTCTGCTTCTCAGATTTCTCAGGCAACAGACATGACAACCCAAACACTGCATCCACACAACAACGCAGCACCCACCGATGCTGTGCGCTTCGTCGAGATACAGGTAGGCTCCGTATTTCTTCTTGAGTCGAATCAGCTCTGGCAGGGGGCATACCGTACCCTCCATGCTGTAGACGCCCTCCACTGCGATGATGATCTTCTTGTAGGTGCGGCCCCCCTTCAGAGGCTGTCCGTAGATCACCGCCTTCTTCAGCACCCGCTCCAAGTCGCGCATGTCTGAAATGCATAATGAATCACCATAATAATAATGAATATGTAGGTAACTATACCCAGGTCACTGTAGTACGTGTATGTGATGTGCAGATATGTAATTCAGTATTGATTTATCTAAGGGGCACTATTGGAGGAATAATGCGTTACTGGTGTTACCGAATTTAAGTGCGGAAAAAACAACTGCAAAGCAAGCATGTAGAAAGTACACCAACAACTTACAACTTACAAGTACCTATACATGCATGCCAGAACATGTTGTGCGTACAAGTAAAAAACTTCGGTTTCTACAAAGATTGCGTGGACGCGGACGAACGCACCGTTGTGCTTGAAGATGGCGATGTCCGACCCTGACAGACGACAGCCCAGGATCAGCGACGCGTGGTTGTACTCGTCCGACACGATCAGACATCTCTGAAAGTTGCGTCTTATTACGGCGTGGATTTCAGCATGTATGTATACAAGTACATGTTTATGTATGTATACAGTGCGTGTGTACTGTGTAGCGCCGAGAGGGACAGGCAGACTGACTCACGCTGCCTCCGATGCAGGCGATGTTCATGGAGTTGGTGGCGAAGCCCATGGAGAAGACGAGCGCCGACTCGGCGCCCACGAAGCGAGCGACCAGGCGCTCCAGCTTCCTCTGCAGCTCGTGCTGGCCTGCAGTGTGTCCACAAAATGAAAATGACATTATGCAAAAAAAGTCTGGCTGGAAAAAAGTCTGGATCCCCCGGCAACACTAACCGAGCTCGTGCCTGACGCTGCAAGCGGAGAGTCCCGCTTGGCCGATGGCCTCGACCGCGTCTGCGCTGCACTGGCCCGCGTTGTCAGCAAAGCCCAAGTAGTTGTAGGAGCCGAGGTTGATCGCTGGCGTCGACGTGCCCGTGTACCTGCAGTGACCATGGCGCCCTGCTCGCGCACTCGCGGCCTGGTCCGTACTCGTTGTATGTATGTTGTCCCCTCCCCACCCTTACACACTATAGGCCATGCGTGCGCGCGTTCGCGTGTGCGTCACAGCTGGCGCACTGGTCCGTGCGTGCGCGCGTTCGTGCGTGCGTCGTGTAGTGTGTACGCACTGGAAGGTCCAGTTGCCGTCGCGAGAGACGCGGTCCTTGAGGTCGATGCTGGAGCCTGGACAGGACTGGATGGGCCGGTTGAAGCAGTCCTTGCCCATGCGGTAGTAGTGCGTGTTGAAGAAGACGTCCTGCCGACTGTACAGGCGCGGGAAGTTCTAGAAGACGGTACATTGTGAACACTGCAGTCTTTGGTATCTCAACCTATGATTTCAGATTGCATTAGTCATACTCATACCTTCGGCCGCATCAAAACAGATTGAACACTCGCAGGCAACATAAATCGTGTAATCGTATCATTTGTATGCACATATAGTATGCTTTCTCAATGAGCTCTGCCAATCAAGAAACCTTCATTCTGGGGTCGTCTCTAGTGATGGGCTCTACCAGCTTGAGCCATTGCAGGATCTCATGGAGATACCCTTTGAGCGTGAGAATGCCATAGGAGATCACGGTCATCAGCAATGCGACATAAGGCGTCTTTGGGACGGACGGCCCTGGGGAGGGCAGGTCCTTTCTCAATTCATTTCTAAAGAAGTCCTCTTCAGGAACTCGGTAGTCGTCCGTGCGCAAGGTGGGCTTCTAAAAGGGACATATCGGAAGGATGGTGTGCGTGCGTGCGTGCGTGCGAGCGAGCGTGCGTGCATGCGTGCGTGCGTGCGTGCGTGCGTACGTGCGTGCGTGAGTGGCATTGCGGTTCCCATGCTTTCAGGAAAAAAACGAATCACCTTCTTCTGCACTCGCTTGATCGGCCTGGTTGCTCCCATTATTCCGACGCTGCTTAGCCAATTGCGCGAGAGGCCTATAGGACCGTGTGTGGCACAGGGTAGCCTGTAAGCGTTTTTGCTTCGCCAACGGCAATATGGGGCGAATGAGCTGCGCAAGGCTTCCTTCCGGCAGTTCAGCTGCGGCGAGCTATGGCAACCGATGCGCCGCCTAGCTACGAGGCTGCCAAGGCTTTATCTTCAGAGCTAGAAATCGATAAGCTAGGTCGTTGGTCGGAACGCCCCCTCTTCTGCGCTCCGAGCATAGCGGCCGCTTGCAACAGCTTCGTAAAGAGTAAGGACAGAGTTCGCAAAGAATGCATTGATAAGATCGTTAGCGTAACGCGGAACAGAGATGATGCAACGAGACTCTAAAGAACAGAGACACGCTTCTTTCTACTCAAACCGTACTTTAGCGTTGCAGAGCTTCACGTGTGCATGATGTAATTGAACATAATTATAGCTGCACACTGACAAAGGCAAATATTGCCTCAATGCATAGAAATGCATTGCAAAACGTCTCACCGCAAACACTCGGCAGTACTAGTGAAGATCGGTTCATAATTGGAGGGAGATAATATTGGTGGACTTGCTGGCCGTACTACTATGTACACGCGAGGAACGCACGCACGCACGCTTTCCTTTCCCAGCCCGCTACAACAACGAACAAACGCACAGACACGTCTACTGGCCAATACTACTTCCACACGCGCGTCAAGTAAACTTCTGGCCTTTATCTGCTAGTGGGCATTGCGCCCCTGCGCACAGGGCGACCGCTGCTCGCTCGCATATTCCATTCAAGCCAGCAGCCCCTCACCAGCCAGACAGACCGTCCCATACACTTCTTTGTGGCCGGTGCGGCGCAGCGGCCATTAGGGGAACGAACGCCTGTGGTGCTCGTCGCAGCACGTGCGAGCAGCGCACACACCCGCAGCAACGACGGCGCTGTAAATCGATGCGCAAAGGCGCCGCGCCGACGACGACGCGAGGCGGCGCCAGCAGCGCCATTCGGCGCAATGGATGACTGATCAAAGCGAACTGAGCACGCGGACCGGCCGGGGCCCAAGCCAATGAGTGGCTGCGCAGACTGCCAGCAGCCACTCTGTAAGTAACTACATCGCTATTACATGCATCGTGGCATTACATGTAGTGCATAGAATTGTACTGGATTAGCATGTGCGTTGTCTACATATCATAGGGACATCACGAAGGCACAATGCTTGCTTGCACCAAAGGTTTTCACAATAAACCGCTGCGCTTTACACTTTGTTCGGTTGACTTCATCTGTTGTAGTACCTACAACGTACATGAACGTGCAGGGCATACAAAGGCACGTCTGGAGTGAGATAAGGCATATGCGAATGCTTCATGCTACACCTGTGCGTGCAGAATACGATAGTTCACGGTTCAGAGTTCATAAATCGTGACACAGACGCTCGACATGCCTGCACACAAAATCTTGGGCTTGGGATACTGTAAATCCTCCAATACTGCACCTCCAATAGTGTCCGTTTCGCAATAGTGAATACCCTACCTAGGCAGAAAGGCAACACAAATTAATATCAACCCTCCTACTTCAACTATTGACCTGCCCAATGAACTGTATTTAATCTTGCTGATTGTTTGGCTCATTTTCTCTGGTATATAATTTCCCATTTTATATGCCTATGTACATGTATGGCAATGTATACGACACGGCCCTAAATCATGCTGCGCTCTTTCATATTTTTTTAAAATTTCAGTTCAATTAAATTCAATTCATTTTACAGTGTTTCAATTTCATGTGGATCCAATGCGCCCATTGCCAACGTGTGAATCTGACCTTTGCAAATCACCACCCTGCCGCATCAGCAAATCACACCTTCTCGCCTACAAGATGAATTGCTCGTTTCCTCTGCATTGGCATCCCAACATGCTATTGCACAGCTATACCACTTGCTGTGGAAAACAGGAAATTTGTTTGCAATGGCCGTTTCAAAACTTCAAGAGAGATTGGTTGTCTTGACAGCCGCATCATTGTGGTTGAACGTGGTGTCTTGCATACGATGCTATGTCAGTGAAAAAGCAATTGCAGTTGCCAGCATCTCATACACACGTCCCAATATTACCGACTGTGATGCAGAGTATCACGGTTGCATTATTGATTATTCTGAGGATGCAAACAACACGAGTGTCTATTGCGCTATGTCCTGTTCTTTTGAGTGCAAACTGGACAGCTATAAAATTGGTCTCGAGAAGTGTTGCTGCAGCACGGATCTGTGCAATTCCATTCACGACTTCCGGTTTCCTTTACTGGCTAACAAGCAGCCGATATTCCAGAGTGAGTGGTTCTGCTGTGTCCTCAGCTGTGTCAATGTACCGCAAATGCACCATAAACACAACCTGCAGTAGTGGTGACACTTCAGCAACTGGAGCAACTACGCAAACTACTCCCCGAGAACACCGAGATGAATCGAGGATTAGAAGTGCCTCCACCACATCATCTGCTCTTGAATCAAGCACCATTACAAATGCAACATTCGTTGTTACTGCATCATCATCATCATCATCATCATCATCATCATCATCATCATCATCATCATCATCATCATCATCATCATCATCATCATCATCATCATCAACGTCCAAAACAACATCTACAAAGACCACAAGACGAAGAAAAACAACAACAACAGCCACAACACAACGGACCTCTTCACTAACCAAGAACCAAAAAGCGCACAGTGTAAAGGGTGGGTTGGAAAAATGAGGGCCCCAAACCCTCAAAAAGCGCAGAGGTTCCCTCATTAGAACTCAGCTATGCGTTGATTTGTGTGACATTGTACAGTGCCTACTGAATATGACTTTAGACAATCATACATGCGATTTCTACAATCATACGTAGTTTATCAAACTGTCCAAAATTCATATTAGGGTACACTATTTTGTTGTTCTAGAGTCAATCGCTGTGACAACTGCGCTGCCAGCCTCACAAGACAGAAACAAAGCAGCCCGAATCAATGCTACTAGAAGGAGCAAGTCTAGCGGGTTCTTGAGTTCTACCCTTTTCTATGTTTTATTTGGCGCATCATTGATAGCTGCAACAAGTGCATTTATGATTTATTTGTCGGTCAGATATGTTGTAGGCATGAGACACCGAAATAGCTACACGATAAATGCCCGAGATTGTAGCAGCAAGGCACCACTGGGTGATCACGCCATTGAACTGAACGTTTTGTGATGGATACAAGTTTGTTGTGCCCAAGCATCAAGAAATCATTACTGTGTTTCTCAAAAGGCCAGTTGAGACTAACAAGATTGCAGTAACCACACACGCGTGTTGTCAAACCAACTAGCCTAGCAAGAAGTGTTAAATAAATATTGAGCAGAGAACTTTACTGTGGAATTTGTAAGCTTAAAATCAGTATTAAATCTTTGTCAGGTCAGCTGCACTGATTTGTTCCTTTATTAGGCCCAATTGGTTGCCTAACATACTGTAGTTCACCAGTATTTCTGGCCATAAACTCAAGAAGTCATTTGCAGCGGAAGTGTTGGAATGGAACCTTGGAGATAAAATGAAGATGAGATGATATACAATGGGTTAGAGATGAGTTTTAAAAGTCTCTTTTTCTTAGAACTACACGTGTAGATTTCATTGCATCTGCATACAATTAATTTGTATTAAATCCACCCTCGCGTAATCCAATTACTGTTGCACCTGCACCGGAGGCTGTAGAATATTGGATTCCTGCTTCATAAACCAAGACCAATTAATGGAGTCAGCTAATTAGGTTAAACATATTGCTTCGCTTGCCCCCTGTATGCTACACATGTCACCCGGATGTTCGTTCTGCACTAAAGTTGGACGGGTGCAAAAAATTGCCAGCAAAAGCAGCTACCAGCTTTTTCCATCAACCTTTTGCACATTCTTTCAACCGTTACATCAACTTTTTTCTTTCTACACCTCAATCAACATCGAGCGCTTTCCATGGAGTCCAACAGCACCTCTTATAACGAAGATGTATTCCATGGAATTGATGCATTGATAGCCATTGTGTCAACGGTTTCGATTCCTCTTTACGCAGTCGTTGTGATCGCTATGCACAAACTGACTGCGAAGACCGTTTCGCCTGACCCAAAGGCGCATTTTCACAGGTGTTGTCTCAGACTGTGCACAACTACATGTATAACAACAAACAAACAAAACTACATTGAACATCGTCTATGGCATGCTACAGTCTCACTGCATGTAGCAACTGTAGTTACCAGCTTTCAGATTCTGCTTCCACCTTGGGCTGTCAGACATATTGATTTTGCTGACCAATTTCATTGGCTACCGATTCGCGGAAGCGTATCACGAGAAGACCAGAGTGGTGGCAGCTGCAACTGCCACTGCGCTTCTGTGGGTGGGCAAAGCGTGCCATTTTGGTGTGGTGTGCTCCATCGCAGCAAACCGATACACCGCGGTTTCGGCGCCTTTTAGGCACAATGAAGTTAGTTGTGTTGTGCTTACTCAGTGGCCGGCAGTGAGAGTGCTTTGTTTGGCAAATTGGCATACAATTGACCAAAAACAATAGTATTCGTTGGGTAACGACCGCCCCAATAGAAGTGTGATGGACAATTTAGGCGATTTGACGATTCTTATAGGATTCAGGTAGTACGCTGAACAGTGTAACTAATCACACACTGCTCTGGTTGTTTAGATCTGGAGAGAAAGTCGCATGAGAACCTTATTTTGGTGCATTTGGATTGCACCTCCGGTTTTTATTGTGCCACTTGCACTGCAGGGAAGTGTCAATGGTGTGCATCAACTCTCCGAGGATTCGTTCCTATCGGCTGCTGGCAATTGCATGCTTGAACAAGCTCTAGAGACGGCAGCAGCAGCTGTAAAACTGTTGGGTGTACTCTATCTGGCAACGGTGTACACCTTGGTGTTTTCCAAGCTCAACGGGCAGCTGCGCAGTCAACGGTCCAACGTTGTTCACGTGCAGTCGAGCACCAGCGTCATTGGGGTGAGCGCGTTGCAAAATGTGTGTTTGTAACGCTGGAGTAGAAGCTGGGAACACTGTACCTAATAATGGAAAATGTCATTTGCGTGCCATATAAATGCACAAGTACACACAACACGTCCACAACGTCATACGCTCCGTAAAACCTACGAAATGGTTTGACAGTGGAAATAATGCGTTGTGTGTGGGTTAGAGCAGCCGAAATGGTAAGCGGTTCGGGCGCTTGTCATGCAGTTGTATGGTATCCTGAAATACCAATTGCATTCCACAATTGAGCTTTTCCTCTTGTCCTTGTAATTTGCCCTTGTACTCATTTCCAGACGCCGGTGCAGCCAAAGCGCATCGACCTCGCTCTGGCCGCAGCGATGCGCCGGGCGGCGGCGTCTGCAGCCGCATTGCCTGGCTTGCCCGCCGCGCGACCCAGGGCGCTGGCGTCCCTGGAGCGAGCTCGGCGTCGCGCCCAGACCACGCTCGCTGTCGCCGGCGTCGCCTTCTGCGCCGCGGAGTGCGCCAGCGCCGCCTGGTCCTTGCATCGACTCGTCAGCGCTGGTCCAGCGACGCTGCACCACGCACGCGTGGAGCGACTGGTCACCAGCGTGTACGCTGCGCCGAATGCGTACTTGATGCTGGCTCTCAGCAAGGCTGCAAGGATTCAAGTGAGAGGAATGTGGAAGCAGACCACAGCAGCGCTGAGACTAGCTCTGACGGACGAGGAGGGAGAGTGAATTGGCTGAATCCTGATATTTGCAGAATGTTGCACAATGCACAGTGTTATGCGAAATCCAACTCGAAAGCATGGTGTGTACTTTCTGTATCAGCGGTTCAAGCAAGGACCCAACGCCGAAATGTGAATCTGACATTTGTACAAATCACAACCCTTCAGCATTAGTGAATCACACAGAGATGAATTGACTTGCTTCCTTTGTGTTGGCATTACTGCCAGATATTTGCGCCATTGTATCACCCACGGTAGAAAAGCTGTATGTAATGGCTGTTGAAAAACAACAACACCGAGTGATTGCATTGACTGCAGCACTGTCATTGTGGCTGACCATGGTGTCTTGCATACGATGCTATGACAGTGCAAAACCTATTCCCATTTCCATGCTCGCTCGTGCCAATCCCAATATTGTGGATTGTCCAAACGATCAAGGCTGCATCATTGATTACTTTGCGACAGGAAACAACACACTTGTCTATTGCACTCCTGCCTGTACTTTTGGGTGCAATTTTGACTCAACATATGAAATCGAACAGTGTTGTTGCAGCACAGACCTGTGCAACTCGGTGCAAGACTTCAGGTTTCCATTACTGGCTCACCGCAACCAGACACATTTCGGTCGTAAGTGTGCTTTTTCGCATTCCCCTGGTTGCAGCCACATATTGATAGCCATTAGAATTTTAGCAGCTGAGACTTCAACAACAGCAGCAAACACAATACATGCTCCCTCCAGTCCTGTATCAAGTACTGCATGGACCGCATCATTTGTTCCTGAATCAAGCAGCAATGCACATACAATATATGTTGATGCTACAACAACAACAACAACAACAACAACAACAACAACAACAACAACAACAACAACAACAACAACACAACCACCACCACCACCACCACCAACAATCACAAGAACAAGAACAACAATGACAACACCACCACCATCACCACCACCAACAACAACAACAACATCACCACCAAGAACAACAACAACAACAACAACAACAACAACAACAACACCACCACCACCACCACCACCACCAACAACAACAACAACAACAACAACAACAACCACAAGAACAAGAAGAACAAGAACAACATCAACAACCTCCACACAAGCTACTAAAGTATCTGCAAGTCTCAATTCAAGTTCAACTGTTCAACTTGTTACAAGTGCAAAAATGTCGGATTTTACACAATTGCAAAGTAAGTGGTATACAATCTAGGCAGACGGCCTGGATTAATTAAGCATGTAATTAAGCATGTAAGGGGTGTGAGCTAATTATGAGGGTCTAATTATTTACGAGTTTTTGGTACACACACACACACACACACACACACACACACAGAGGAGAGAATGATGGGACCTCATACCATTCCAATCCGTCCTGAAGCATAGCCATTTGAATAGAAGCAATAAATTAAGATCAAGTGCTTTTGGAACCGCTTGGTATACACTGCACTGCATGTTTTTTAGAGTTAAACGTTGCAACAAGAGCAACAACCGAGCTTCCAGCCTTGCAAACCAGGCAACTGAAAGGCAAAAGCACTGCTGTTGGAAAAAGCCCATTTACTGAGTTCTTGAGTTCTACATTGTTCCATGGTTTAATTGGCGCGTTATTTATAGCTGTCACAAGTGCATGTGCTATTTATTTGTCAGTTAGATATGCTGCATGCTGGCTTCACCAGAGTAGCTATGTGATAAATGTTGAAAATGGCAAACGTGAGGCACCACCGGGTGATCATGCAATTGAACTGCAAGTCTTGTGATGGATACTATGTAGGTAGGTAGCTTGTTGTACCAAGTGCCAAGAAATCGCTTTTTTTTCGTCTGCTTTTCAACGTTTTAATCGTCGCTCCCACTAAAAAATTGCAGTAGCGGAGAGGTCTGCCCTGGACCCCCAATGCTGCGCACTAATAAGACACACCAACTTTACGAGCAAGGACAAAGTCGGTATCCTAATGATCTGATGATCTTAATGTTCGGATCTGCGGCTGGCGCAGCTCGATTGTGAATTGCGCAAGTCTGGCAGAGCGGTTGCACTGGTGTAGCTTATGCAAGTAAACCCCCAACTTCGCACATGTCACCCTGGCTTCGGGACTGGCTGCTAACGCTTGATTGCTGGCACGATATTTGCAAACCGGAACCTGTCTGCCAACGGGCGCATTCCACTTCGAATTTAACAAGATGCTTCTGCGCCACTACGCGACAAACGCGACCTGACACCAAACGGAGCACACGCCATAAGTTCACCACTAAGATATGTATATGTGCGATGTACACGAGCGCTTTCTACTTCGAAATCGGTGGACTGTCTTGCATCGACTAATTCTAACAGAGGGACCACCACACCACGGCAGTGTAAACTTTATTTAAAACTTTTATTTACGGCAGTGTACGCTTTTGGCACGCCTAGAAAGCGTTCTGGGACTATTTGGGCGTAATGCTGTGGGTAGCGGTGCGGAGGAGCCACTTGCAGTGGCCGTTGTCAGCCATGCGGTCGAGCTGGCCGCCCTCCTCGAGTTGCTTCCAGTTGGAGGCGACGAAGCGGCGCGTCGCGTCCAGCAGTCGGTCGTCGGCCGTCATCGCCGCCAGGTCGAGCAGCGCGCAGACGCTCTCGACGCTCAGCTCGGCGACGAGGCGGCTGCGCGCCAGCGACAACACGCTCTCCACTTGGTATCTGCAAAGGTGCGGTCGCTCCCACTTAGCTATCGGCATCCAGCAGATTCTCCATTCACTTTGGTAACTACAACACCTAATGGAGAGTCGAGTCGGCTTCACGGAGAGTCAAGTTTGACAGAAGTTGGGCAAGTACACAACCGAGAAGGAGAGACTACCCAATATGCGGTTGACAAAGTATTCGGAATGAGTCAGGCGTCAGTGCCTGACAACGACCCACACCTGTGTGCGAGACGGAAGACGTCACGGAGAAGGTCGCCTCGACAGTCGCTGGGCAGGCGGAAGTCGTAGAGGGCGTCGAGGAAGACCTCGAAGGCCGCCTGCGTCGTCTCCTTGACGACGACCTCGCCGCGCTCCGTCTCCACCATCTCCGTCTTGAGCATCGTCTCAAACACCTCCGATTGACTCGCCAGAGCGAGCTTGTGCACCTGCAAATGATGGAACACCCTCGACTGATACTAAAGAAATAAATCGAATAAATCACTAGAAATTTCTTCTGGGCGCCGTCGAGTCTGACGACGAAGTCGGTAAAGTCGCGCGCGCGGCAGAGACGCTGCAGAGCGCCGAGGCCGGCGAGCAGGGCGCTGTTCTCCTCCTTGACCGTCAGCTGAGAGACGACGGTCAAGATGCCGTCCTTGCCGACGGCCTTCAGCGCCGCCTCCTGCTTGAAGGCGTCGGACCATCCCCAGGTGTCTCGGTCGTTGTACAAGTCGTCCGCGGCGAGCTTCATTGATGCAAGTTGAATCGGCGACGCTCCTTCTCCCTGTAGCGCCGAAGTGTACTTGGCGGTCTTTTGTCCGCCTGGGCCGTCGCTGAGGAACTGGAGGAAGATCGATGCGTAACCATCCGAAGCATCGCTGACCCCTTTTGGATACAGCTCCATTCTCCAGCTTGCAGATGATCCCCAAGAAAAAACGTCGCTGACAATGCACTGTTCCTTGGCGACGCTGGGCGGCGTTTTGCACACATTTTACGAGACAGTCTGAACCAGTCCAATAAAAATTGTTATCAGAAGATGGGTACATATAAAATAGAAACTGACCCCTGTTATCCCAATGGCCCACACATGATTTTCCCAGGGGGGGGCTGCACGTGGACGGCCAATGCTAATAGCTTACCTGTAACCGGGTCTGGAAGAGGGGGAGGGGGGTAAACGATCGAATTCTGATGAGGGGAGGGGGTCCCTGGGGCAAAAGTGGGGGGTAGGTCATATAACACTGAAAAGCACGAAAATAGACCAACTCACTTTTGTCGTTTTTGACAGAGTGAAAATCCCTTGGAAAAATTCTGGGGCGGGGTTTGGGTGGAGGGGGGGGGGGGTAACCCCCCATTACAGGTATGATTAATAGCGTAAGGAGCGCCAAAATTCGAAACTGTAGGGCAAAATGCGAGTGCAAGACGCGGCCCTTTGGTAGAGGGACCGATAGTTGTTGATGGTCCAGTTGACGGTGACGGACTGCGAAGCTCCATCGAGGGTCACCCACCCCGCCTTCTTGTCTGGCGCCTGAAAGCATCGATCACCTCAGGTCAGGTGATCCCACAATGAGACGAGGGGGCAACGCGGCTTACCATGGCTCTGATCGGCCTCTGCTGGTGCAACTTTGGGCGGATTGGCTTTTGGGCGGAATTCAGTTAAGAGAGAGAGAGAGAGAAGAAAAACCCGAGATTGAGTCGTACGCCTCTGCGCCACTAGAGATGTTGGCAATCTGCGCGTCCAATCGCCACCCGCACAGCTAGAGCGGCCAGTGGCAGTGGTGACTGGCGAGCCAGGATTTGGTTTTGCGAGGGGCAAGAAAATATTTAGGGGCATGCAAAATTATTTTCGGGTTATTTGGCAGAGCTGCAGGAAGTTGTTGTGCTAATTCGAAAAAAAACGCACATTAAAGCAATCAAAATTGATCATTTGCACAAAAACACAAACACAGCGTCGCAGGCATGTTTTTTTTTGCCAATTCCCGGTCTTTAGAAGCCTCAAAGTGCATTGTTTGCTCGAAGTCGCGGAAAACTTGTGCCAGGCAATTTTTTTTTGCAAAATTTGCAGCAATATGTCTTTTTGTTAGAGTCCTCAAAATACCTACTTTGCTCAGAAAACACAGCGCTGCAGGCAAACTTTTCCTTTTTCCATCTAATCGGTAAATGTCGTCATAAGAAGGGTGCCCCCTATAAAAAAAAAATTGGGTCTCTGAAATGTTGGGAGGCGCAAGCGCCCCTCTGCCCCTCACGTGGCTACGCCACTCGCCTCGCCAGTGGCCGCCCTGTAGGCGAATTTACAAACCTATACGTAAACTGTGGCGGCGAATTTTTACAATCTTTATATAGGGCACCTCGCTTGACGCTTGAGGAGCGCGGCGCTGGTGGATAAGGGGGAAGGGGACGGGTGGAGAGGAGTGGGTGGAGAGGAGCGCAGGCGAGTGAGTGGTTCCGTCACCCTGCTCTCTCTCTCTCTCTGTCTGTCTGTGTCTGTCTGTCTGTCTGTCTGTCGGTCCACTCACCCCCCCCCCCCCCTCACAATGGAATGGCATGGAATGGACCCGCAACGGCGGGGGGGGGGGATGAGCATGTGCTCAGCGCGCTGCGGGTGCCGGTTGCGCCGCTCTTCGGCTATTAGTAAAAGGTAATTTGTACCTTCTACTATCTACTTTTGAATGGTTTACTTTGATAAATAGTGCACTGTGGCACAAGGCAGTGCGCATAATTGCGGCAGCGGCATTGTATTGCTGCTGATGCTGAACATAGAACATTTTTACAAATGCGGGGTCCGGGAAAGCGCGGTGGGACCCGGCAGGCACGCACGCACGCACGCCGCTGACACTGCCATCGCCGACTGCCGAATAGTGGAGAAGACCCCCCCTCCCCTCTCGGAGGGGGCGCCGACGCTGCGTCGCCGACTGCCGACAGGTGTAGATGTCCTCGCCCACTGCTGTGACACGCGGCGGCATTCAGCAGTCACTTTGAGGCGGCGCTGTTGGAGGTGGAGGGCGCGGCGGTGGCCCAGCTGGACGTCGACCCCAAGAGGACGGGCGTGGGCGCGGAAGAGCTCTGCTTGGTCGTCGACTGCTTCTACACAGGACGCGCGGCCAACGCGGCGCCGCGGGGACCGGCCGGGGTGGTGGCGGAGCGGCTGGGCTGCGCGACGCTCTTCGACTGCTCAGCCGCGCTGAGGCGACCGCGGGCGCCGTCGTCGAGGACGCCGTGCACGCAAAGCGACCGGTCGAGGTCGCCAAAGCCTTCTCAGTCGACGGGCGCTTCGCCTACCTCGTTGGCAACTACAACGTGCGCGCGCGCCGGCTCCCCCCCCCCTCCCTGCGACGACCAAAGAACGTCGCAGGGCGAGCGCCTGCTCGACTGCAACCGCCTGGTGCTCTCCGCGCACAGTCGGCAGTCGGTCGGTCTCTGTAACTCAGGCGTTCCAAGTCGGATCGGCCTGAAACGTTGTAGCCAGAAGGGCACCCCCCCCCCCTTAAATGTGAATGTGAATCTGACATTTACAAAAATCATACCCCTTCGGCATCAGCGAATCACACGTAACTAACACGATGAATTGACTTCGTCTGTGTTGGTACTACAGCATTCGTATTGCCCAGCCCAGCTGCGCAACTTGCAGTAGAAGAGTTGTGCGTAATGGCAGTCTCAGAACTTCAACAGAGATTGATTGTCTTGACAGCAGCAGCACTGTTATTATGGTCGAAAATGGCGTCTTGTGTACGATGGTACGACAGTGCTAATGCAATTCCCTCTGCAAATGCTAGGCTTTCAGGCTGCATTATTGATTGATTACTATGAGGAAAAAGAGAACGCGATTTTCTACTGCGCTGAATCCTGCACTTTTCGGTGCAATTTGCACGGTACACACACAAGTGTTGCTGCAGCACTGACCTGTGGAACTCCTTTCACAACTTTCGGAGTCCGTTCCTTGATTACAAAGAGACGCTATTCCAGCGTAAGTGCTTCTGTGTCCTCAGCTGTCTCAATGCATTGATTTGTGGGTCGAAACAGGTGACAATTTGGTGCTGGCAACAGGCGATTTTTTTGGCGATTTTCGACCACTTACCCACAAATTTTTACGTGGAAAAGTAGGTTCGCTAGAGACGTTTCCTCTTCCACGGCCCAGCTCCAACACGATGCAGTCGAGCCACTACTTGCGTGTCATAAGCTCACTGAGAGAGAACACATATGCGAATCGCACGCACGACACACGCTGCGCCCCGAGGTAGAACGTTCCGCGACTATTTGGGCGCCATGTTTTGGGTGGCGATTTGGAGGAGCCACTTGCAGTGGCCGTTGTCGACCATGCGCTCGAGCTGGCCGCCCTCCTCGAGTTGCTTCCAGTTAAGATGGCATTCCAAATGGTTGCTTCCAGTGGCGCTTGCCAGATTTTAGGTTTGAGTATTTAGTGCACTATATACATACAACCATCAGATCGGCTGATTTACATCTGACAATTTACTGTACGTAAAATTCTAAGGGTAGTTTAATAGATTGCACAACACACTACAACACGCTTGTCTACAATGGGGTATTTTAGTTTCGACTGCAGGAACATCAAGCGAAATGATGACGACAGTGCCAATGGTGCCAGTGCTTCTGTGTCCGCAGCTGTCTCAATGCATCGATTTGTGGGTCGAAACAGGTGACAATTTGGTGGTGGCAACAGGCGAAATTCTTTGCGACTTTCGACCACTTACCCACGGAAAAAGTAGGGGTTCGCTAGACACGTTTCCTCTTCCAGGGCCCAGCTCCAACACGATGCCTTTGAGCCACTACTTGCGTGTCATAAGTCGAGTTAGCCAGAGTATAGTTACGAAATCGACGATGTTTTGCTACCTGTTGAAAATACAGTCAGAGACCTTGGCATATTGGTTTCCGACACTTTAAAATTCAATGAGCACATTCAAGCAACGCAAAAATCCGCCTTCATTGTGTCATATCGCATTTTTCAGTGTTTTCATACAAAAACCAGAGATTTTCTTTTCTGTATGTTTAAAACTTATGTGAGACCAAAGCTCGAATACGGTTGCGAAATTTGGAATCCCACCTATCAAGCCTACATAGACATGATTGAGCGAGTCCAAAGGTCGTTCACAAAACGCATTCCAGGTCTACAAAATTACGCCTATCATGAGCGACTCAAAATCTTAAACACTCTATCCCTGGAAAATAGAAGGAAAATTTTCGACCTGGTTTTGGTATACAAATTGCTCAACGGTCTGGTTAAAATTGACTACAACGCATTCTTCACACTTGGTACAGATAGGCGAACCCGTGGTCATTGTAGGAGGTTGGTCAGGACCCATGTACGCACTAATATCAGAGCCCACTTCTTCTCTGAAAGGGTTATCCCATTGTGGAATGGACTTCCAGAACATATTGTCACAGCACCATCTCTGACGACTTTTCGTAATCTGCTAAAATGCTTCTTGGGGGGAGGTAACCAAGGATCCTAGCGACCCCTCCTTCCCACTCGTACCCCACCCATAGCATACTGTAAGATATGCATATGTATACATGATATATCGATATTGTTTTAGAGGAACTTCGTATTTATTCCTTAGTCATTTCGCGGTGATCTTTATAAATAAACAAAATCAATTTGTTGAGTTTGCGTTCGTGAGTTTGCGTTTCGTTTCGTCATTTTTCTTTCCATGCTTCGCTTACTTCGCGTTGATACTATGCACTTTTCATCGCCAGTTTATTTCGCTGCGTTCGCTTGTGACGTTGGGACGAGTAAAGCCAAATAAATAAAAAAATAAAATAAAAATAAGCTCACTGAGAGAGAACACATATGCGAATCGCACGCACGACACACGCTGCGCTCCGAGGTAGAACGTTCCGCGACTATTTGGGCGCCATGTTTTGGGTGGCGATTTGGAGGCGACTTGCAGTGGCCGTTGTCGACCATGCGCTCGAGCTGGCCGCCCTCCTCGAGTTGCTTCCAGTTGGAGGCGACGAAGCAGCGCGTCGCGTCCAGCAGTCGGTCGTCGGCCGTCATCGTCGCCAGGTCGAGCTGCGCGCAGACGCTCTCGACGCTCAACTCGGCAACGAGGCGGCTGCGCGCCAGCGACAACACGCTCTCCACTTGGTATCTGCAACAGCAAGGTCGTCTCCGACTAGAATGGACCTGCTATCGACCTGCTTAAATTGTGACGTGCAAGCCGAGTCTTTACCGTTCGTGTTTCACAGTGGAGTCGTGCGTGCGTACCCGTTGGACGCTCGGCATACGCGCACCTGTGTGCGAGACGGAAGACGTCGCAGAGAAGCTCGCCTCGACAGTCGTTGGGCAGGCGGAAGTCGTAGAGGGCGCCGAGGAAGACCTCGAGGGCCGCCTGCGTCGTCTCCTTGACGACGAGCTCGCCGCACTCCGTCTCCACCATCTCCGCCTTGAGCATCGTCGCGAACACCTCCGATTGACTGGCCAGAGCGAGCTTGTGCACCTGCAAATGGTGGAACACCCTCGACTGATACTAAAGAAATAAATCGAATAAATCACTGGAAATTTCTTCTGGGCGCCGTCGAGTCTGACGACGAAGTCGGTGAAGTCGCGCGCGCGGCAGTGACGCTGCAGAGCGCCGAGGCCGGCGAGCAGGGCGCAGTTCTCCTCCTTGACCGTCAGCTGAGAGACGATGGACAAGCTGCCGTCCTTGCCGACGGCCTTCAGCGCCGCCTCCTGGTTAAACAGGTCGTGCCATCCCCAGCAGTCTTCGCCTTTAGTGTACACGCGGTCCTCGGACGTTAGTGTCGCGAGTTGACAAGGCGATGCGCCCTTCCCGTGTACGGTCAGTGTGTACTTGGCGGACTTTTGTGCGACTGGGGCGTCACTGCAGAACTGGAGATAGAACGACGCGCAGCCAGCTGAAGCAGCGCTGTGCCCTTTTGGATACAGCTCCATTTTCCAGCTTGCAGACGATCCCCAAGAATAAACGTCGCTGACAATGCGCTGGTCCTTGGCGACGCTGGGCGGCGTTTTGCACTCATTTTACGAGACAGTCTGCGCATCAGTACAAAAAAATTGTTATCAGAAGATGGGTACATAAATAGAAAGTGACCCATGTAACATGTTACCCATGGCGGACACATGATTTATGCTGCAGGGGAGGGAGGGGGGGGGCGAGGGTATGTAGGTACTAGTGGATGGACAATGCCAAGCCAACACATTTTCAACGTGGGATCGGAAACATGTTATGAAATTCTTGATTCTCACGTATTTACGATATACATATGGTTCAATTTCCCATATTTTACAGAAGCGCAAATTCATTGTGCCACCAGAATAAGGGCAATGTAAGAAAGTTTACGAGTACAAGGCGCGGCCCTTTGGTAGAGGGATGGATAGTTGTTGATGGTCCAGTTGACGGTGACAGTCTGCGAAGCTCCATCGAGGGTCACGCACCCCACCTTCTTGTCTTGCGCCTGAAAGCGTGAAATATCTTCTCTCACTTCCTAAGGAGACGATGAGGCAACGCGGCTTACCATGGCTCTGATCGGCCTTTGCTGGTGCAACTCTGAGCGGATTGACTGGCTTTTGGGCGGAATTCAGTTAGAGAGAGAGAGAGAGAGAGAGAGAGAGAGAGAGAGAGAGAGAGAGAGAGAGAGAGAGAGAGAGAGAAGAGAGAGAGAAGAAAAACCCGAGATTGAGTCGTACGCTTCTGCGCCACTTGAGGTGTTGGCAATCTACCGGTCCAATCGCCACGGGCACAGCTAGAGCGGCCAGTGGCAGTGGCGACTGGCGAGCCAGGATTTGGTTTTGCGAGGGGCAAGAAAATATTTAGGGGCACTAAAAATTATTTTCGGGTAATTTGGTAGAGCTGCATGAAGTTGTTGTGCTAATTCAACAAAAAAACGCACATTAAAGCAATCAAAAATGATCACTTGCACAAAAAAACAGCGTCGCAGGCATGAGTTTTTTTTTGCCAATTCTCTCTCGCTCTTTAGAAATTAGAAGCCTCAAAGTGCATCGTTTGCTCGAAGTCGAGGAAAACTTGTGCCAGGCAATTTTTTTTTGCAAAATTGGCAGTAACATGTCCTTTTGTTAGAGTCCTCAAAATACCTACTTTGCTCAGAAAACACAGCGCTGCAGGCAAACTTTTCCTTTTTCCATCTAATCGGTAAATGTCGTCATAAGAGTGCCCCCTTTGAAAAAAAAAATTGGGTCTCTGAAATGTTGGGAGGCGCAAGCGCCCCTCTGCCCCTCACGTGGCTACGCCACT
>JASAMY010000168.1:0-240708 GCA_030248085.1 Paralinhomoeus sp. GSCO2_6
GGCGAACCCTCCAACGCTCTATCCGCCTTGAAAAGAGCGAGGCGAACTGGCGCAGCGCGACCCACAGCGCTGAAAGAAAAGACGAAGCCGACGACGCACGGGCGCGCAAGCTATAATATCCCGTATGGCAGCGTATAGTCATTACTCGCTGAACGCGACTGGATTATTTTTTAAATATTCTCAAGCCACGCAGGCATCACGGATCAGCAGTCTTTCGTTAGTTTTTAACAAAACGCCGCGTTTAGCGAAACGAAAACGGCTCAGTCTTGCGTTGTTGACCCCGGCCCTCTGTTCTTAATTCCGCTTCTCTAAACACCTGATAGGCCCACCCTAGCCAAACAAAATGCGCGTTTGAGCACAATAAACGTGCACGCATGCAGGCAAAGGGTCGTCGCTCGCCTTCTGTGTGTGCCTGCGTGCGCGCGTGTGCGCGCGCATGTGTGTGCGCGCGCGCGCGCGCGCGCGCGCGCGTTCGCGCAGAGCTGAGCTAAGGTAGGTAGGGGTGCGACCTCAGTTAGCGCCTCGGCGGTGGGGAGGTACTTACGAACGAGACCCGAATTGACACCTCCGGTCGTGGCATGGCCACTGCAGCTCCGAGGAACACAGCAGCGTTTGTGTGAACGCAGCCAGCCCGTGGAAACTGTTGCCTTCGCACGAGTAGTGACCTATAAGCACATAGTTCAAGGATGTGTGGTCCAAAATTGAAATATCGTTACACACCTAGAGTGGTTGCACATGAATTTTTTGTAGCACTCCTATTTTTTTTGAGCTACAGCTGCCGACTCCATAGCTCTTCTGAAACAAGCGGCCGCGCGATGGCCAAGAGGAAAGAGAGAACGCAGAAGACGGAGAAGAACGAGTGATGACGGCAGTGAGATGGCATGGAAAATGGATGTACAGTGTACCTGATTGATTGAATGTGCATGATATTTCAGTGGAAGCATGAAAACGCATTACACTGACGAAAACGCATAAAATCTATTTAGCATTACTTTAGCATTGCAATTACGTTAGACATTGTTTGTGCCACCTTTTATATCTATGTTGCGTGAACAAGCGAATTAACGAGAAAGGGGCCGCACGTAGCAGAGGGGACGTAAGTTCCGGACCTGATCTGAAGGGGTGCACTCATTAATAAATCAGGGTGCACGCGTTCATAAATCGGGTGCACTCATTCAGTAATCCGGGTGCACACATTCAGTAATTCGGGTGAATGCATCAAAGATATTCCGTTTATAACCATAGGCGCTCACGGAAATTGTGCCAGAAATCGCCAAATCTTTCGAGGGCAGGGGTGGGTAAATCGGAATTTTCGGGATGGAGTTTTATACGCCAAATTGAAATTGCACAAAAATGCTACTTAAGTCGCTTCAAAATGGACTCCAAAACGATTCAAAACATGATCTAAACGCCATTTCCATGTACCTTTTGGAGCTGAAAAGTACAAAAAGACAGCGCCGCAGCAGGCACACTTTTTGCCATTTTTGCAACACAAATTGGCTTCAAGTTCCAGATAATGAAAGTCAGGGGAGGGGTCGTCCCGAAAGTCTTTCGGGTAGGGGGCTTCCAGGGGAGGGTTATGGGGTATACCCCCCCCCCATGAGCACCTATGTGTATAACCACCGCCACTGAGTACACTGTTGGGGTATGCGTCTGTGACCGTTGCATGACCTCCGTTTGCTTTCATCGATTGACGGCGATTGACGGCGCATAAGGTGTGCAAACGGAAAATAGGAGTGCAACAAAAAAATAGGAGTGCTACAAAAAAATTAGTGTGCAACCACTCTAGGTGTGTAACAAAAAGTATTTCAAATTTGGAGCCACACATACTTGAACTATGTGCTTATAGGTCACTACTCGTCGAAGGCAACACTTTCCACGGGCTGGCTGCCGTTCACACAAACGCTGCTGTGTTCCTTGTTCTTTCGGGACTGCAGTGGCCATGCCACGACCGGTGATGACGGAGGCATCGTCAATTCGGGTCTCCCAAAGCAGTCTTCGTAAGTACCTCCCCACCGCCAAGCACTGAGCTGGTAGCACCCCTACCTACCCTTAGCTCAGCTCTGCGCGAACGCACACACACACACACACACACACACATGCGCGCGCACACGCACGCACGCACGCACACACAAAGCAAGCAACGACCCTTTGCTTGCATGCGTGCGCGTTTATTGCTCGAACGCCGCGTTTGTTTGGCTAGGGTGGGTGTGTGCGGGTCTGATCCTTGGAGAAGCGGAATTAACAGAGAGCAGGGGTGAAAACAACGCAAGCTAATCTTCGCGTTTCGCTAAACGCCGCGTTTGGCTGAGTTGAAAACTAACGAAAGACTGCTGATCTATAATCTCCTGCATGCAGCTTGAGATATTTAAAATAATCCATGCCGCGTTCGCCATGCTGTGCAGGACGAGTAATGACTATACGTCTGCCATACGGGATATATAGCTTGCGCGCGTGCGTCGTCGCTCACTCCTACAATTCTTTTTTCTTTTTCAGCGCTGGGGTCGCGCTGCGCCAGTTCACCTCGCTCTTTGCCAAGGCGGAGAATGAGACATTCGAAGATTTCGCCCGTTTCCTGAACAGTCTTGGCAGAGTGGTGCAACTGCTGGCCGAGCTGTCCAACTCGACGACCGCCCAACTGCGGCAGTCCATGCCGCTGGCGAATCTTCTTCTCGTCCCAGCTGGCGCTGAGAGGGGCGCTGGTCGAAGGGGGCCTCCGGCCGGCGGATGCGGTCGTCGTCGCCGACGCGAACGTCACTGCGCGCTTCTTTCAGCTCGTCCTCTATCAGGTATCTATCAGGTCGTCCTCTATCTATCCAGGTGTCCCCGACTGCGAATGCAATCGCGTAGGTGCCCACGGAAACTGGGACCAATAGGCCATGGCCAGTGGGTGTTTTGTGAAGTGGGTATTACATTGGATCAATGTTTCACTTTGAGTACTTTTCGGCGAACGGAACGCAAATCCCGAACCTGTGACTATGTACGAAACACTAGTAGTTCTGGCAGTGCAAAGCGCCCGTTCTTTCCAGGTCTCGCAGCAGGCGGGTCTGCTCGACGCGCTGCTGACGTCGGGGGGCTCCACCGCCTCCCTCTTCGTCCTGGACGGCTCTCGCAAAGACGGTGCAGGACAAGGTCTTCTGCGATGCCGCCGTCATGGCCGAGGCCTTCGAGAGCCACGAGCCCACCAAGATGCACTCGCTCTGCGCCGACTGGGAGGTGTTGGACTTTGGCATGGCCGTCGCGCGCTCCGCCGACCGCTTCCGTCCCGCCGGCGCGTCGGAGGCGGTGGGGTCGGCCGCTATTTTTGGTTGTCCGTCTGTGAGTCGTCTCGGTGCGCAGCTGGCGCTGGTGCTGCGGAACGTGTCGGGCGTGGACGTGAGCGCCGAGGCGGCGGCGAGCCTCTACACGCAGGGCATGGCAGCGAGGGCGGCCTACGACTCTCGGGGAGTGACGGCCCTAAGGGCCGCCCTGCCAGACCTGGGAGGCGGCGCCGAGGCGGTGGGCGCTCTCGCCGCTGAAGGCAATGGCGCCACCGCTGAGGGCGGCACGGCAAGCCGAGTCGCCGACTCCCTACTCTGCGGACAGTTGGACTGTCAGCGACTCCTTTGCGCGGGCCCGCACAATTTCGCACAAATGCACCCCCCCCCCTAATTTTCCTCCTCAAAGCTTACCCAGGACTTGTCGAACCTCTCTTCCTTCTTCCCAGAATTCTAAGCCGTTCTACGAACTATCTAAGAAGCGGTGCATATAGTGAGGATGTAAATGCGGAGCTATGGTCGCGATTTCGGGATTTCTGGGGTTGGGGGGGGGGGGAAACCAAAGGGGACACTTCGAAATGTTGGGAGTCCTGGACCGGCCTCGAAAAGTCGGAGGAGCACGATGCTCGAGTTCACGTGAAGTCTGGCTGCCGGTGGCTGCAAGATTGCCTAGTTGTTGTTGTTGTTGTTGCAGCGATGACGAGGGAGGTGGAGGAGCGTCAGCGCCTGGAGGGCACGGGTTCGAGGGCGCAGTACGCGAGGGAGATCCAGGAACTGATAGAGAAGGCGCGAAACGGCACCGTCTCCTACAATCGGCCCGACGACAACGCCACCAACTGCGGGCCCGTCTCCCTCGTCGGCGAGAATGGTAAGTAGTCCGCTTTGCATTTTTTCCTTTTTTTTGCTTTTGAAGCGTTTTCAGTAGGAAATAATTTCGCACCCCACAGGGGCTCGCTCTATGTGTCTCGTTTTTTTGACATTGTCGCTCTCGCTCGGCCAATCGATAACTCCGCTCAGCCCACGTCAGCTGACGACAGGCGAATCAAGTCGGTCTACATAGTTCTAATTCCCGGCCAGTGGTTGTTAGCCGCGCTGACGGCCGCTCAAATTGTCGGCCATTGTGCAGTCGCGTTGCCATGTCGACGAGGTGGCGGCGTCGCTTCAATTAGTCCGTAAAGAGTTGGGTGTGGCACGTACTAGTTGGGCTTCGGCGCAGTCACTTTTCTGAAGGGAGGGGTGGACTAAGAAAGAAAGAAACAGGAATTCAGGAAAGACAAAACTATGAACTGCAAATGGCCTTTTTCTCGCAGTGTGTGTGTGCCATTTTGAGCAGCGACAACACAGTACATCCTGAGAATGAGCGACACACACTGTCCGATGTAGATGACACACGAATGTACGAGATCAGTGTTGTTGTTGCCGTACTGAATAATTGCTGGCCTTCTAAGGCGGACCCTACCCAGTCACTGCCAAGCTAATCGCTCGAGGGCTGCTAAAAAACGTGATGAAACCCCAAAACTTCAAGCGCTTGTTTCTCCAATATAATTCACCTTCACGTTGCGTGTGAGTTCGCATTGGACGAGTAACGTCGCTCGACACGTACCAACTTTTGGGGGGGGGGGGGGCATTAGTCGTAGAAGTGGCCTGGCAGCGCGTTTGCAGGCTGCCGTCTGGGTCGTAGTCGCGCCGCTAGTCTGCTGAGCTTCGTGCCGCAGGTCAAGGCGCTGCTCTACGGCTACGTCCTGGTGACGCCAGACACGGACGCGACGCGGGCGCTCGTCGCCAAGCTCGAGAAGACCGCAGCCGACCTACAGTACCTCCAGGCGGCCGTCACCGGCCTCGTCAAGAGCTCCGTGCTCGTCGACTCTCTGTTCCACAGCGACCTAGCAAGCGCCTATAGGGTGAGTGCCCCCCCCCCTCCCCCAATGCGTTTGAGCGGCTCTCAGCACCCAAAATGGAGGAACGTTGACCAAATGTCGTTATTGGCAAATAGCGTTATCTTGGTGTGCTTCATTGTCAAAAACAGCGAAAAAAGTCGCAAGACGCACCCTTTTCTCATTTTCGGGAGGGGGAAATCGTTGGAAAATTTGAAGGGCTGTGGTTTACCCCCCCCCCCCCTTCTAGCACAAAAAAACTGCATGTGCCCTGACTTGTTTAGCTGGTGTTGACGGTGGTGGACAACGTCAACGAGACGATGGGCGGCAGTCTGCCGAGCGACGGCATTTTCGGCACCCTGCAGAGGTACGGCCGACTGGTGCGCGACGAGCAGGACGCCAGGGCCTTTTACGGCAACCTCACACGGCCGCTCGAGCTCGTCGTCAACGCCGTTGAGGTCCGTACTGGAGTAGTCGGGCTGATTACGTTACGGTACTCACTTCGAGTCCCACCCCCCCTTGCAGTGCGTCCGTTTCGATCGCTTCGTCTTCGTCGTGTCTGAGGAGGAATTGGAGCGCGTGGGCGTGTGCCTGCAGCGTCGGGAGCTGTACTACTCGGGTCTGGTCTTCTCGAACGTCACTCTGCCGCCTACGCCGGACGAGGATGCGGTTGACGACCGGTCGCAAGGATTCGCCCCGGCCAACGACAGCACGACGACTCCGCTCGACCTGGACGCTCCCCTCAGCCACTACAAGATACGCATGGCCCACACGCTCGTCGACGGCACCTTCGCCGTCAGGGACAGTTTCGGCAAGGTTGGCCTGAGACAGAGGCGGATTCTGGCACGCACGCAGGTGGTACCCGCACGCACGCACCCACGCACGCACTGGCACCCACCAGCACGCACGCTCCGGCACGCACCGGCACGCACGCACCGGCACGCACGCACCGGCACGCACGCACGCACGCAGGTACGGGCACGCACAGTTCAGGTGTCGCCGCGGGACGAGCCGATCCGCGACCTGAAGTACCTGACGTTCGGCTTCAGTTTCCTGCAGGAGGCGGTGGACCGCGCGATCGTCGAGCTCAAGACCAACCGGACGGTCAAGCACGGCCTCTACGCCCAGCCAATGCCCTATCCCTGCCAACAGGAGGACGAGTGCGGATTGCGTTGTCTTTCTTTGAATTAGCCATATTTTGGTGTGGTCTGGCCAAAATCACTGAAAAGGGCACAAAACACTCAATTACATTCTTTTCGACAGGTTGAAGAACTTAGAACAGTTCTTGTGGGGGGGGGGGGGGTGACTTTCTACTAGGAGCTAGCCCCCCCCTTTCCTCGGTTACAGGTATGCCACTGACCATTGTTTTAGCTTTCTGCGCATCGTGCCTGCCTACGTCCCACTGTTCGTGGTGCTCTCGTGGGTCGTGCCAGCTGCTCTGCTGGTGAAGAATATCGTCTATGAAAAGGAGATGCGACTTAAAGAAATTATGAAGGTTTTCTGTACTTCGTCTACTTTCAACAAGCACCCTGAAAAGCGAAACAAATGCAGTAAAATTAATTTGCTTAATTAAATCAACGAACCCGTTTGCTTGCGCAGGTGATGGGACTGGGTACGGCCGTGCACTGGGTCGCGTGGGGTCTGCAGACGATGGCGATTCAAATGTTCTCGACTGCCATCACCGTGGCACTGTTGTCGGTAGGGCGCCCTCCCTGCCTACTGGTGATCTGTCCGCGTCGTCAGGGACTCGTACTTGCATTGCAGGCCGGGCAAATCATGCCCTACAGCGACCCCACGCTGCTGTTTCTCTTTCTCTGCGTGTACAACCTGGCCAACATCACGCAGTGCATCTTTCTTTCGACGCTCTTTTCCAAGGCGAACGCCGCCACCGCAGCTACGGCCGTCTTTTACTGGGCCGCCAGGTTCCCCTACGCGATCGGTCGAAGGGTCATCGACACCAAGTGGGGAGTGTGGACCGCCGTGAGTTCCTCTGCCTGCCTGCCTGCCAGACAGGAAGGATGGAGAGAAAGAAGGCCAGTTGTTGTTGTTGGATCAGGGGCCACAATAGCCCTTATAGTATATCCATGCCATGACTGTAGTGGTCCGGAAGTGATCACTACAATGACATACCGCAAATACGCACTACGCTACTTACCCGCTGCGTGCACTCGTTTGAGAGGATAGATGTTTATTAAGGAAAAATTTGCAGGCAGCTGCAAAAAAGGGGAATATGTGACTTCCGTAGAGCTGAAGTCCACTTTGAAAAAAGATTGTATAAATAAGAGCATTGCAGTGGAGTCCACTTTGAAAAACGATTGTATAACAGCATTGCAGTTGATGTGGAGTCCATTTTGAAAAACGATTGTATAAGAGCATGCAATGGTATGAACAATCAATTTGCTTGTCACATATTCGGCGTTTTTAGCGCTCGCTACATGATGACAGAATACAGTGGCACTTAGCATACTAGGAAAAGCGCATATCAACCTATGCACACACTCACACGCGCACGCACGCACGTACATAGACACTCAAATATTTTGTAAGTTGGAAATGATGAGCCAATGAATAGAATATTTTGATTCTACCACAGTTCGAATTACGATACCTACAAATTGTTCTATTCTGCAAACATACGTGCAGTCTGGAATTGGGATAACTGATTCTTTGAAGCACAGTAACAGAAATTTGTTGTGTTAATGGATGGAGAATATGCACAACAGGCACTTCAGGTATAATTTAAGGAGCTGTTCTACAAACACAATCTACATTACCGTTTCGAAACTTCTCATTTACCTGTCCTTTGAGAATCCGTAATCAGCAGCATTGAAATACATACCACACCACACCAAGAGTCCAGTTGCGCTTATGGTTCTTAGTTCTATCTGCAATGTGCGTAGGGCAGTGGTGTGTGTCACTTTTAGCTGGGCAACAGTGATGTCACTAGAATGACTGTTGTCCGAAATGAAATATGCCAAAATAGCTCACGCTAAAAACGCCGAATATGTGACAAGCAAATTGATTGTTCATACCATTGCATGCTCTTATACAATCGTTGGTTTTCAAAATGGACTCCACATCAACTGCAATGCTGTTATACAATCGTTTTTCAAAGTGGACTCCACTGCAATGCTCTTATTTATACAATCTTTTTTCAAAGTGGACTTCAGCTCTACGGAAGTCACATATTCCCCTTTTTTGCAGCTGCCTGCAAATTTTTCCTTAATACAGTGTTTTTTCGTATTGACATGTACGAAATGTGCTCCCACGCATGCACGGATTTCGGGTGCAAACAAGGTGCACAAAACAGGGGGCGTGAGTTTCCCTACCACAGTAGCATAGATGTCACCGGGTTTTTGAAGTGGGTGGGGGGGGGGGACGCCAGAGACCATTCTGTGGGGGGAGGGGGTGTCGTAGCCGAAACGTCGTATTAAATAAAAATGTGTACAGTGTACAAGTTCAAAACTGTAGAATTTCTTTACAAACACCTTCCTTCCTGGGCAACGTCTCGAACACCAAGGACGTGCTGCAACTCCTCGAGTTACAGAATCAGGGGCTGAACACCAGCGAGTGGCGCGTGACGCGCTCGTTACCCCAAGCCCGACCACGAGGACGCCACCACAACCAGCATGCTCGTTGAGGACGCGTCCTATGCCACCCTCTGCGCGGCCAAGATGGTGGTCAACTACGGCGTGCGTGCGTGCGTGCATGCGTGCGTGCATGCGTGCGTGCGCGCGTGCGTGCATTGCGTACGAAAGTGCGCGAGTGCGGGCCTGCGAGCGAGCGGGCGTGCGTGCGTGCGTCGGTGAGTGCGTGCGCCCTTGCACGAGTGCGGGCGGTCGTGCGTGCGTGCGTGCGTGCGTGCGTGCGTGCGTGCGTGCGTGCGTGCGTGCGTGCGTGCGTGCGTGCGTGCGTGCATGAATGTGTGTCTTGTGAGGTTGCACATAAAGCCCATCCCAAAAGCACTTGAAGTCAGCCAAAAAATATTTTAACATCTGAAAAGAAAAACGAAAAAACTGAAAAAATGCAGGGTGGTTCATGGGAACAACATGGGTGGGGCAGGAAGGGACACTGGGGTAACGCAATATTGATTGGTTTTTAAGAGATGGCAGAGACGCCAGCGGGAGTCGAACCCGCGACCTCTCGATTTGTTGTCCAAGACGCAACATTACTAAGTGTTCCGGATCTCAAGATTGTGGGCATTTAGGAAGAATCCATTTGGGGGATTAATTTCTGATTGTATACAGCATATGTTTGCAAAGTTTCATGCCGATTACTTTAACAAAAAAATTATAAAAAAAAAATAAAAATAAAATCATTTTTTGAAGGTTTAGGAGCTCATATCTCATTATCCAGTGATGAAACTTTAAAAACATTGACACCGTGACTCGCCTTGACGTATTGTTCACGAAAATAAAATAAAAATTGGGGGTTTACATGGCATTTTTTGGAGTTTTACTCTTGTCGGAACTATCAAAAAAATTCGGCTATGGCGACATGGAGTCGGAGCGACCTGATTGCTGAAAGTGAAATGCTACATGTCTGGGCTGTCAACTTTCACCATTATAGCAAATCTCTCCGATGAGCGGTTGAAGCGCCTATAGCTAACAAAGTTTTGGACGAAAAAACGGCTATGTCCAAAAAAACGGGAAAAATCGGCCATAACTCAATACTGGAAGCTTCTAGGAGCTTATGGATTTGATGTAGATATTGCGAACATAGACTGCGTATCGATGCCTAGTTTCAGCCCAATCGCTAGCGGCGTTCAGGAGCGGCGGTCCAAAAAAAGTGGCAGAGAACACGAAAAAAAAAAGAACACAAACAAAACAAAAAAAAACCCGCGTTTTCACAACATTTTTGGAGGTATCGCCCCCTTGCAGCAAAACAAGGAAACGCGTTATGGCGCGTTCGATGCCCCAGAAGAAGGCGGTTCGTTTGAGCTATAACGCGTCCAAATCCGTTCAGGCAATCAAAAGTTATACATCATTTAAAATTTTTTTGTTAAAAGTAATGGCATGAAACTTTGCAAACATATGCTGTATACAATCAGAAATTAATCCCCCAAATGGATTCTTCCTAAATGCCCACAACTTGAGATCCGGAACACTTGATCGTCTGGACAACAAATCGAGAGGTCGCGGGTTCGACTCCCGCTGGCGTCTCTGCCATCTCTTAAAAACCAATCAATATTGCGTTACCCCAGTGTCCCTTCCTGCCCCACCCATGTTGTTCCCATGAACCACCCTGCATTTTTTCAGTTTTTTCGTTTTTCTTTTCAGATGTTAAAATATTTTTTGGCTGACTTCAAGTGCTTTTGGGATGGGCTTTATGTGCAACCTCACAAGACACACATTCATGCACGCACGCACGCACGCAACGCACGCACGCACGCACTGACGCACGCACGCACGCACGCACGTCCGCCCGCACTCTTGCATGCGCGCACGCACACACCGACGCACGCAAGCACGCCCGCACTCTCGCATGCACGCACTCGCGCACTTTCGTACGCATGCACGCACGCACGCGCGCACGCACGCATGCACGCACGCATGCACGCACGCACGCACGCCGTAGTTGACCACCATCTTGGCCGCGCAGAGGGTGGCATAGGACGCGTCCTCAACGAGCATGCTGGTTGTGGTGGCGTCCTCGTGGTCGGGCTTGGGGTAACGAGCGCGTCACGCGCCACTCGCTGGTGTTCAGCCCCTGATTCTGTAACTCGAGGAGTTGCAGCACGTCCTTGGTGTTCGAGACGTTGCCCAGGAAGGAAGGTGTTTGTAAAGAAATTCTACAGTTTTGAACTTGTACACTGTACACATTTTTATTTAATACGACGTTTCGGCTACGACACCCCCTCCCCCCACAGAATGGTCTCTGGCGTCCCCCCCCCCCCCCACCCACTTCAAAAACCCGGTTACATGTATGCTACTGTGGTAGGGAAACTCACGCCCCCTGTTTTGTGCACCTTGTTTGCACCCGAAATCCGTGCATGCGTGGGAGCACATTTCGTACATGTCAATACGAAAAAACACTGTATTAAGGAAAAATTTGCAGGCAGCTGCAAAAAAGGGGAATATGTGACTTCCGTAGAGCTGAAGTCCACTTTGAAAAAAGATTGTATAAATAAGAGCATTGCAGTGGAGTCCACTTTGAAAAACGAGTGTATAACAGCATTTCAGTTGATGTGGAGTCCATTTTGAAACCAACGATTGTATAAGAGCATGCAATGGTATGAACAATCAATTTGCTTGTCACATATTCGGCGTTTTTAGCGTGAGCTATTTTGGCATATTTCATTTCGGACAACAGTCATTCTAGTGACATCACTGTTGCCCAGCTAAAAGTGACACACACCACTGCCCTACGCACATTGCAGATAGAACTAAGAACCATACGCGCAACTGGACTCTTGGTGTGGTGTGGTATGTATTTCAATGCTGCTGATTACGGATTCTCAAAGGACAGGTAAATGAGAAGTTTCGAAACGGTAATGTAGATTGTGTTTGTAGAACAGCTCCTTAAATTATACCTGAAGTGCCTGTTGTGCATATTCTCCATCCATTAACACAACAAATTTCTGTTACTGTGCTTCAAAGAATCAGTTATCCCAATTCCAGACTGCACGTATGTTTGCAGAATAGAACAATTTGTAGGTATCGTAATTCGAACTGTGGTAGAATCAAAATATTCTATTCATTGGCTCATCATTTCCAACTTACAAAATATTTGAGTGTCTATGTACGTGCGTGCGTGCGCGTGTGAGTGTGTGCGTAGGTTGATATGCGCTTTTCCTAGTATGCTAAGTGCCACTGTATTCTGTCATCATGTAGCGAGCGCTAAAAACGCCGAATATGTGACAAGCAAATTGATTGTTCATACCATTGCATGCTCTTATACAATCGTTTTTCAAAATGGACTCCACATCAACTGCAATGCTGTTATACAATCGTTTTTCAAAGTGGACTCCACTGCAATGCTCTTATTTATACAATCTTTTTTCAAAGTGGACTTCAGCTCTACGGAAGTCACATATTCCCCTTTTTTGCAGCTGCCTGCAAATTTTTCCTTAATAAACATCTATCCTCTCAAACGAGTGCACGCAGCGGGTAAGTAGCGTAGTGCGTATTTGCGGTATGTCATTGTAGTGATCACTTCCGGACCACTACAGTCATGGCATGGATATGCTATAAGGGTTATTGTGGCCCTTGATCCAAGAACAACAACAACTGTCCATCCTTCTGTCTGGCAGGCAGGCATAGGAACTCACGGCGGTCCACACTCCCCACTTGGTGTCGATGACCCTTCTGCCGATGGCGTAGGGGAACCTGGCGGCCCAGTAGAAGACGGCCGTAGCTGCGGTGGCGGCGTTCGCCCTGGAAAAGAGCGTCGAAAGAAAGATGCACTGCGTGATGTTGGCCAGGTTGTACACGCAGAGAAAGAGAAACAGCAGCGTGGGGTCGCTGTAGGGCATGATTTGCCCGGCCTGCAATGCAAGTAGGAGTCCCTGACGACGCAGACAGATCACAAGTAAACAGGGAGGGCGCCCTACCGACAACAGTGCCACAGTTATGGCCATCGAGAACATTTGAATCGCCATCGTCTGCAGACCCCACGCGACCCAGTGCACGGCCGTACCCAGTCCCATCACCTGCGCAAGAAAACGGGTTCATTGATTTAATTAAGCAAATTAATTATACTGCATTTGTTTTGCTTTTCAGGGTGCTTGTTGAAAGTAGGCAAAGTACAGAAAACCTTCATGATTTCTTTAAGTCGCATCTCCTTTTCATAGACAATATTCTTTACCAGCAGAGCAGCTGGCACGACCCACGAGAGCACCACGAACAGTGGGACGTAGGCAGGCACGATGCGCAGAAAGCTAAAACAATGGTTCTGTGGCATACATGTTGTAACCGAAGAAAGGGGGGGGGGGGGCTAGCTCCTAGTAGAAAGTCCCCCCCAAGAACTGTTCTAAGTTATCCAACCTGTCCAAAAGGATGTAATTGACTGTTTTGTGCCCTTTCCAGTGATTTTGGCCATAACACACCAACATATCGCAAATTCGAAGAAGAACGCAAACCGCACTCGTCCTCCTGTTGGCAGGGATAGGGCATTGGCTGGGCGTAGACGCCGTGCTTGACCGTCCGGTTGGTCTTGATGTCGACGATCGCGCGGTCCACCGCCTCCTGCAGGAAACTGAAGCCGAACGTCAGGTACTTCAGGTCGCGGATCGGCTCGTCGCGCGGCGACACCTCAACAGTGCGTGCCGGTGCCTGCGTGCGTGCCGGTGCAGCGTGCGTGCCGGTGCGTTTGCGCCGGTGCGCGCGTGCCGGTGCGTGTGTGCCGGTGCATGCGTGTCAGTGCGTGCGTGCCAGACTCCGCCTCTGTCTCAGGCCAACCTTTGCGAAACTGTCCCTGACGGCGAAGGTGCCGTCGACGAGCGTGTGGGCCATGCGTATCTTGTAGTGGCTGAGGGGAGCGTCCAGGTCGAGCGGAGTCGTCGTGCTGTCGTTGGCCGGGGCGAATCCTTGCGACCGGTCGTCAACCGCATCCTCGTCCGGCGTAGGCGGCAGAGTGACGTTCGAGAAGACCAGACCCGAGTAGTACAGCTCCCGACGCTGCAGGCACACGCCCACGCGCTCCAATTCCTCCTCAGACGCGACGAAGACGAAGCGATCGAAACGGACGCACTGCAAGGGGGGGGGGAACTCGAAGTGAGTACCGTAACGTAATCAGCCCGACTACTCCAGTACGGACCTCAACGGCGTTGACGACGAGCTCGAGCGGCCGTGTGAGGTTGCCGTAAAAGGCCCTGGCGTCCTGCTCGTCGCGCACCAGTCGGCCGTACCTCTGCAGGGTGCCGAAAATGCCGTCGCTCGGCAGACTGCCGCCCATCGTCTCGTTGACGTTGTCCACCACCGTCAACACCAGCTAAACAAGTCA
The DNA here is from genome assembly GCA_030248085.1 of Paralinhomoeus sp. GSCO2_6. Lineage (NCBI taxonomy): Eukaryota > Metazoa > Nematoda > Chromadorea > Monhysterida > Linhomoeidae > Paralinhomoeus > Paralinhomoeus sp. GSCO2_6. The sequence continues at coordinate 14,075 of JASAMY010000168.1, forward strand.
GGGCAAATGCAGTTTTTTTTTGGGCTAGAAGGGGGGGGGGGTAAACCACAGCCCTTCAAATTTTCCAACGATTTCCCCCTCCCGAAAATGAGAAAAGGGTGCGTCTTGCGACTTTTTTCGCTGTTTTTGACAATGAAGCACACCAAGATAACGCTATTTGCCAATAACGACATTTGGTCCACGTTCCTCCATTTTGGGCGCTGAGAGCCGCTCAAACGCATTGGGGAGGGGGAGGGGCACTCACCCTATAGGCGCTTGCTAGGTCGCTGTGGAACAGAGAGTCGACGAGGACCGAGCTCTTGACGAGGCCTGTGACGGCCGCCTGGAGGTACTGTAGGTCGGCTGCGGTCTTCTCGAGCTTGGCGACCAGCGCGCGCGTCGCGTCCGTGTCTGGCGTCACCAGGACGTAGCCGTAGAGCAGCGCCTTCACCTGCGGCACGAAGCTCAGCAGGCTAGCGGCGCGACTACGGCCCAGACGGCAGCCTGCAAACGCGCTGCCGGCCGGGCCACTTCGACGAAGAATCCCCCCCCCCGGCCCCCCTCCAAAAGTGGGTACGTGTCGAGCGACGTTACTCGTCCAATGCGAACTCACACGCAACGTGAAGATGAATTCTTTTAGAGAAACAAGCGCTTGAATTTTTGTTTCATCACGTTTTTTAGCGCCCTCGAGCGATTAGTTTGGCGGCAGTGCACTGTGTGAGGTCCGCCTTAGAAGTCCAGCAATTCTTCAGTAGGGCAACAACACTGATCTCGTACATTCGTGTGTCATCTACATCGGTCACTCATTCTCAGGATGTGAACTGTGCTGTCGCTGCTCAAAATGGCACACACACTGCGAGAAAAAGGCCATTTGCAGTTCATAGTTTTGTCTTTCCTGAATTCCTGTTTCTTTCTTTCTTAGTCCACCCCTCCCTTCAGAAAAGTGACTGCGCCGAAGCCCAACTAGTACGTGCCACACCCAACTCTTTACGGACTAATTGAAGCGACGCCGCCACTCCGTCGACATGGCAACGCGACTGCACAATGGTCGACAATATGAGCGGCCGTCAGCGCGGCTAACAACCACTGGCCGGGAATTAGAACTATGTAGACCGACTTGATTCGCCTGTCGTCAGCTGACGTGGGCTGAGCGGAGTTATCGATTGGCCGCGCGAGAGCGACAATGTCCAAAAAACGAGACACATAGAGCGAGCCCCTGTGGGGTGCGAAATTATTTCCTACTGAAAACGCTTCAAAAGCAAAAAAAAAGGAAAAAATGCAAAGCGGACTACTCACCATTCTCGCCGACGAGGGAGACGGGCCCGCAGTTGGTGGCGTTGTCGTCGGGCCGATTGTAGGAGACGGTGCCGTTTCGCGCCTTCTCTATCAGTTCCTGGATCTCCCTCGCGTACTGCGCCCTCGAACCCGTGCCCTCCAGGCGCTGACGCTCCTCCACCTCCCTCGTCATCGCTGCAACAACAACAACAACAACTAGGCAATCTTGCAGCCACGGGCAGCCAGACTTCACGTGAACTCGAGCATCGTGCTCCTCCGACTTTTCGAGGCCGGTCCAGGACTCCCAACATTTCGAAGTGTCCCCTTTGGTCCCCCCCCCCCAACTCCAGAAATCCCGAAATCGCGACACTAGCTTAGCATTTACATGCTCACTATCACCGCTTTTTAGATAGTTCGTAGAACGGCTTAGAATTCTGGGAAGAAGGAAGAGAGGTTCGACAAGTCCTGGGTAAGCTTTGAGGAGGAAAATTAGGGGGGGGGGGTGCATTTGTGCGAAATTGTGCGGGCCCGCGCAAAGGAGTCGCTGACAGTCCAACTGTCCGCAGAGTAGGGAGTCGGCGACTCGGCTTGCCGTGCCGCCCTCAGCGGTGGCGCCATTGCCTTCAGCGGCGAGAGCGCCCACCGCCTCGGCGCCGCCTCCCAGGTCTGGCAGGGCGGCCCTTAGGGCCGTCACTCCCCGAGAGGCGTAGGCCGCCCTCGCTGCCATGCCCTGCGTGTAGAGGCTCGCCGCCGCCTCGGCGCTCACGTCCACGCCCGACACGTTCCGCAGCACCAGCGCCAGCTGCGCACCGAGACGACTCAAAGACGGACAACCAAAAAAAGCGGCCGACCCCACCGCCTCCGACGCGCCGGCGGGACGGAAGCGGTCGGCCGAGCGCGCGACGGCCATGCCAAAGTCCAACAGCTCCAAGTCGGTGCAGAGCGAGTGCATCTTGGTGGGCTCGTGGCTCTCGAAGGCCTCGGCCATGACGGCGGCATCGCAGAAGACCTTGTCCTGCACCGTCTTTGCGAGAGCCGTCAGGACGAAGAGGGAGGCGGTGGAGCCCCCTGACGTCAGCAGCGCGTCGAGCAGACCCGCCTGGTGCGAGACCTGGAAAGAACGGGCGCTTTGCACTGCCAGAACTACTAGTGTTTCGTACATAGTCACAGGTTCGGGATTTGCGTTCCGTTCGCCGAAAAGTACTCAAAGTGAAACATTGATCCAATGTAATACCCACTTCACAAAACACCCACTGGCCATGGCCTATTGGTCCCAGTTTCCGTGGGCACCTACGCGATTGCATTCGCAGTCGGGGACACCTGGATAGATAGAGGACGACCTGATAGATACCTGATAGAGGACGAGCTGAAAGAAGCGCGCAGTGACGTTCGCGTCGGCGACGACGACCGCATCCGCCGGCCGGAGGCCCCCTTCGACCAGCGCCCCTCTCAGCGCCAGCTGGGACGAGAAGAGATTCGCCAGCGGCATGGACTGCCGCAGTTGGGCGGTCGTCGAGTTGGACAGCTCGGCCAGCAGTTGCACCACTCTGCCAAGACTGTCCAGGAAACGGGCGAAATCTTCGAATGTCTCATTCTCCGCCTTGGCAAAGAGCGAGGTGAACTGGCGCAGCGCGACCACAGCGCTGAAAAAGAAAAAAGAATTGTAGGAGTGAGCGACGACGCACGCGCGCAAGCTATATATCCCGTATGGCAGACGTATAGTCATTACTCGTCCTGCACAGCATGGCGAACGCGGCATGGATTATTTTAAATATCTCAAGCTGCATGCAGGAGATTATAGATCAGCAGTCTTTCGTTAGTTTTCAACTCAGCCAAACGCGGCGTTTAGCGAAACGCGAAGATTAGCTTGCGTTGTTTTCACCCCTGCTCTCTGTTAATTCCGCTTCTCCAAGGATCAGACCCGCACACACCCACCCTAGCCAAACAAACGCGGCGTTCGAGCAATAAACGCGCACGCATGCAAGCAAAGGGTCGTTGCTTGCTTTGTGTGTGCGTGCGTGCGTGCGTGTGCGCGCGCATGTGTGTGTGTGTGTGTGTGTGTGCGTTCGCGCAGAGCTGAGCTAAGGGTAGGTAGGGGTGCTACCAGCTCAGTGCTTGGCGGTGGGGAGGTACTTACGAAGACTGCTTTGGGAGACCCGAATTGACGATGCCTCCGTCATCACCGGTCGTGGCATGGCCACTGCAGTCCCGAAAGAACAAGGAACACAGCAGCGTTTGTGTGAACGGCAGCCAGCCCGTGGAAAGTGTTGCCTTCGACGAGTAGTGACCTATAAGCACATAGTTCAAGTATGTGCGGCTCCAAATTTGAAATACTTTTTTGTTACACACCTAGAGTGGTTGCACACTAATTTTTTTGTAGCACTCCTATTTTTTTTGTTGCACTCCTATTTTCCGTTTGCACACCTACTGCGCCGTCAATCGCCGTCAATCGATGAAAGCAAACGGAGGTCATGCAACGGTCACAGACGCATACCCCAACAGTGTACTCAGTGGCGGTGGTTATACACATAGGTGCTCATGGGGGGGGGGTATACCCCGTAACCCTCCCCTGGAAGCCCCTATCCCGAAAGACTTTCGGGACGACCCCTCCCCTGACTTTCATTATCTGGAACTTGAAGCCAATTTGTGTTGCAAAAATGGCAAAAAGTGTGCCTGCTGCGGCGCTGTCTTTTTGTACTTTTCAGCTTAAAGGTACATGGAAATGGCGTTTAGATCATGTTTTGAATCGTTTTGGAGTCCATTTTGAAGCGACTTAAGTAGCATTTTTGTGCAATTTCGATTTTCGACGTATAAAACTCCATCCCGAAAATTCCGATTTACCCACCCCTGCCTTCGAAAGATTTGGCGATTTCTGGCACAATTTCCGTGAGCGCCTATGGTTATAAACGGAATATTATTAATGCGTGCACCCGAATTACTGAATGTGTGCACCCCGATTACTGAATGAGTGCACCCCGATTTATGAACGCGTGCACCCTGATTTATTAATGAGTGCACCCCTTCAGATCAGGTCCGGAACTTACGTCCCCTCTGCTACGTGCGGCCCCTTTCTCGTTAATTCGCTTGTGCGCGCAACATAGATATAAAAGGTGGCACAAACAATGTCTAACGTAATTGCAATGCTAAAGTAATGCTAAATAGATTTTATGCGTTTTCGTCAGTGTAATGCGTTTTCATGCTTCCACTACAATATCATGCACATTCAATCGAATCAAGTACACTGTACATCCATTTTCCATGCCAATATCACTGCCGTCATCACTCGTTCTTCTCCGTCTTCTGCGTTCTCTCTTTCCTCTTGGCCATCGCGCGGCCGCTTGTTTCAGAAGAGCTATGGAGTCGGCAGCTGTAGCTCAAAACAGCGTTGCGGCACTTGTCTTCTTGTTCCTCCTCGTTCTTCTCCTTCAACGAGTCGCAGCAGACGGCCCTTGAGCTGCAGCTTCTTCCCTTCCCATGCGCATAGTTTCGCTTCCTTTTCCTCAACGGCTGCTGTGGCCATGTCGTCGCACCAGGGTTGCATAAAAAAAAAATTTCAAGTTTTTTTTTTAAATTAAAAAAAAAAAATTTTTTAAAAAAAAAAATGTTTTTTTTTTAAATTAACTTAGGTGCCATCATTGGTGCCAAATACCTGTACTATAAGATACTTTTAGCCTATTAGAGTGTCAAACACAAGTACTAGTGCTTCCCTAAAGCCTTTAGACAAGGGCGGATCTAGAGGGGGGCGAAAGCATACCTGTAACCGGGAATTGGACCTGGGGGGGGGGGGTCCGAGCGCTTTCTGGGGGGGGTGGTGGGGGGGTGGAAATCTGGAGGAGGGGGGGGGGTCTGGGCAGAAAAAAATGGGCAATTTTTGGTCTATTTTTAGTCAAAAATACACTGTAAAAGCCTGAAAATAGGTACTTTTTAGCCGAAATACACTGTAAATAACGCAAACTAGACACTTTTGGGTCGATTCTTGCTCAAAAACACTGTACAAAGTGCATTTATTTAGCAATATAGTATGTAGTAGAAAGTTTTCAAAAAGTCTGGGGGGGGGGGTTGGGTGGGGTTTCGCACGAACCTGGGGGGGGGTTGGGGGGGGGGTGGGGGGGGGTCAAAACCAGCAAGTGGGGGGAGGGAACCCCCCCCCCCCCCCCCAAACCCCCCCCCCCCAGTTACAGGTATGGGCGAAAGGGGCGATCGCCCCCATAGCTGGGCGGATTGCGTGTGGGGCAGGCGGGCGAGGGCGAAGGGCACGTGGGTAGGCGAGGGGTGAAGGGTGGGCAGTAGGTGATGGGCGAGGGTGAAGGTCAAGGGCCAGCAAGCAGGCCAGGGAGGTTTAGCATATGTCTATTTGTTTCCTATCGATTAACTACCCATAAGCGTAAAATTTTTGCCTGCGGCGCTGTAGTGAGCGTACAGGTCACTCTTGGACTAGAGACTCCTTTTGGGGGGCAGGATATAGGATTCCCTAAGCGAACAAATTTTCCCTGCAGCGCTGAGGTGGGCACGCCCTTGGGCGAAGTCAACCTTGGGCCCATGGGTGTAACTGGGTAGTGTGTAGGTGCAGGTCACCCCCCCCCCCCTCCCCTCAGCTTCGGTCAATCCTGCACGAAAAGTAGGACCACTCCTTCCCAGCTTTGGTCGAAACTGCACTCATTGCAGGTTAGCCCCATGGCTGAATCTGTTTCTCATACTTCCCAAGATGTTTTTCAAGCCTGTGAGCAGTATTTATTGTCCAAATATCGAAAATTTTGCCTGCGGCGCTGTATTTTACGCACCTGCAGACCATTTTGGAGTGTTCCGAGCGCGTTTTCGGCGCGTGTTCCGAGCGCGCGCGATTCACCAAATTTTGCCTGCGGCGCTGTGTTTTCAGTAAACCTGGCCAACAGTGGCGGATCCAGGGAGGGATGTGTTGGGGTTATTCGTGCGAGGCGAGCAGCACAGCAGCGATCAGGAAACACAGCGAGAAACACAGCGACTAGACTACACAGCAGCGGCAGCGCCGACGGCGAGCGCTGCGTCCCACAAGGAATGCAAACTGTCTGCCTAAAGGCTGTCCACGTGCGTTGCACTTTTCATCACTCCTCCTCAACGCGTGTGGCAGCTCAGCTTGACTCGGTCAGGCCCAGCGCCGCCCTCAGCTTGACGAAGGCGCTCTTCGACAGGCCTTTGGTCAGCACGTCAGCAATCATCTCGTCCGTGGGGCAGTAGCACAGCTCGATCGTTCCATCGCCCACTTTCTCTCGAACGAAATGAAATTTGATGTCAATGTGCTTGGACCGACCGTGGAAGACGCTGTTGCTCGCGATGGCAATCGCGCTCTGATTGTCCTCCAGCAGCGTCAACGGCTTGGTTGTCGGTTGGTCGAGACTCTGGAGCAGAGATCTCAGCCACACCGCCTCTTGCGTCGCAGCAGCCAGGGCAATGTACTCAGCTTCAGCAGTAGACAGAGCGACGACTGTCTGTCATTTGCTGCGCCAGCTGACAGCCGCTCCTGCGAGTAGAAACACGAATCCAGATGTCGAGCGTCGGTCGTCAGCATCTCCAGCCCAGTTGGCGTCCGAGTAGCCAACGAGCTCGTCTTTCTTGTTCTTCTGGTAGAGCAGACCCAGCTGTTTTGTGCCTTTCAGGTAGCGTAGAACGCGCTTGGCTGCTACCGCATGCTGAGTGGTAGGTTTTGCACAAAACTTGGCAAGTTGGGACACAGCAGCAGACACGTCTGGTCGAGTAGCCACAGCTACATACAGTAGACTGCCCACTGTCGATTGATACAGCTGTTGGTCTGCCAGTGTCGAATCTTCTGTTGCCACGGTGAGCTGGTTCCCTGCTTCCATTGGTGTTGCAACTGCGTTTGCATGTGTCATGTTGAGCTTCTCCAGCAGCGTGTTGATGTAGTTCTCTTGACCGAGCCAAACGGTGCCATTTTGGTGGTTCTGCACGACTTTCACGCCCAGGAAGTAGTGCAGCAGGCCTAGGCAGGAGGGGGAATTCTCCCTCCCGAAATCGAGAATCTAGGGTGAATGGGGAGAGGCTGGGCCATAGAAGAAGAAACGTGTCTAGCGAACCTACTTTTCCGCATAAAAATGCGTGTAGGTGGTCGAAAATCGCAAAAATTTTCGCCAGCATCGCCGATTTTATATATTACTTGTCAATTACGCACCGATTGGGTGCCCAAAACATCGTCGCACTGACCCAGCATCCCCAAGTATCAACAGGGTCTTCCCCTTCTCCTACATCCTTCCCCCTCTAAAAAATTCTGAATCCGCCACTGCTGGCCAACAGGCCAATTACAATCGCTCCTTGCAGTCAATTTTAAGGAAGAAGGCCTTGAGAGATGTAGAATTAGCAAAAAAAAAACTCGCTTGCAGCGCTTGCTTGCTTGTGGAAGTTTTGTACAAAGCGTAACAAAAATTTTCATGACTTTCAGAACGATACGTGACGTGATGCCAAAGGTTGAAAATTTTGCCTGCGGTGCCATTTGTATGCATGCAACGCAAAAAAATACAAATAAAACAATAGTAAAATTTTGGCTAGTTTTTTTCACCCTCTTCGCGAAACAAATTCCTGGTTTCCGAAATGTACGCCAGTGCTGCTACATAGGACTAATTGTTGCATAGGCTCGTTCGCCCCCCTAGCCGAAAATTCCTAGATCCGCCCCTGCCTTTAGAAGCATATTTAGCATCGTTCTAGTCAAATGGTGACAAAGCCGCTGCCTCTAAATGGTCGTGTACGGTATCGCACTATGTTGGGAACCAGTTGGGAACCCCAAAAGAGCTTAGTTTTGGTGCTAATAAGCAAGTTTATGCATGAATAACACCTAATTGTACCATCTAAACACCATTTAAACGCCTTTTTGCCACTCAAAAGCTAAATTTTACCCAAAAACAGAGAAATTTTTTTTTAAATTTAAAAAAAAATCCAACTTTTTTTTTAATTTTAAAAAAAATCCAACTTTTTTTTTAAAAAAAAAATTTTTTTTTTTTTTTAAACTTTTTTTTAAATTGTGCAACCCTGCGTCGCACAGAGACGACCACCGGTTGACGCCGTAAAACGCCTTCGCTTCGTCCCTATGGAGTTTGCTTCCAGTCTTTACTCAGTCGATCTTACACAATCCAAAAGCGTCTATGCAAAACACGCAAAAACTTGTTGGGGCCCTAAATGGGAAGAGGGGACGTAAGTTCCGGGAACCCTTCAGATTTATGAATGGGTGCACCCAAAATTTATGAATGCGTGCACCCAAGTCGGCATTCCATGGGATGGTGCGCTCCTTCATTTGCATGTGATCTGTTATCGACCAGAGCTGACTGTTGGATTGGGTCGCTGCCAAAAGTGACGCAGTCAAACGTGACTGCTGACCTCCAATCTTAACGTTCAAACCTATGGCAACATGCTGGAATCGCAGCGGGCCTTTCCTTCTTCTTTGTTTCAATACCTGCCTTCCTTCCATCCATCCTCTCTCTCAGGTCGCCATCCGTCATTCGCCTTGCTCTTCCGGCTTTGATCGCCCCATGTCGGCATCGTGGGCGTTCGTCTGGCGCCTCACGGGCTCGTCCGCTGTTGGCGTCGACGCTGTCAAAGCAGCGTTCTTGGAGTGGTGTTCTGCTAGAGTACTGCTTCATCAACGACGACGCCCCATGCGGCATCGCCTTCGACGCATCTTCACAGCGGTCCTTCGTTCTGCTTGCCGCCCGTCGTCTTCTCTGCCGTCTCGCGTACACAGGCCTACTCGCTGTCGACGCTGCGTAGCAGGGGGGGGGGGGGGTACCCTGTTGTCGTCCTGGGCACCTTGGACTCGAACAAGCGCTTCACTGCCGTCGCGCTGGGGGCAGTGGTCTGGGCATCATGGTGGTGTCGTCCTGAACGGTCCGCTTGGTGTCATTTGACAGTGGACGACTCCGGTCTCTGGGATGCATGCTGCTCTCTACCAACACGGCTCAGCATGATGATAGTACCAACTACCACCCTTCAAGGGCCTCCGCCGTCGGGCACAGTGGGCTTCAGACATCCAAGAGATGCACATGGCACCAACCAGCGCCTCATTCACGGCCGCTGCAACGTTGGCGCTGCAGAAATGGCGGCAACGCGGCTTCAACCTATTCACCGACTACGGCGCCCACGACTCTTGAACGCTCAGTGCTTGTGTGATGCGTAACGTTTAAATGCACGATGTACATAGAGTGCGAAACAAACCTGGGTGCACGCAGTCATAAATTTTGGGTGCACCCATTCATAAATCTGAAGGGTGCACTCATTAATAAATCGGGGTGCACGCGTTCATAAATCGGGGTGCACTCATTCAGTAATCGGGGTGCACGCATTCAGTAATATGGGTGCACGCATTAATTAGTTACCGTTATAAACACACAACTTTGTCCAAAGGATCGCAATATTTTCTGTGATTTCTCATATTTGTATAAGCACGAGTGAATAAACGACTATAAGCAAGTGCATTGCATGACTTGCTCGTTAAGTAAATTGTAATCGTTTCGGTCAGCTTGATGCTAAAATCCGCCCATTTTTACTGTAGCTTAAGTAAGTCAACTAGACAACTCAAGACTTTTCATCCAACACTCTTGCTTAACAAACGACATGCAAAACTGGAGAAAAAACCCACACGTAGGATAGTCAGTGGTGAGATCGCGCGTCCGAATAATAACGAGAATCAGGAACAGCAAGACCGGCGCCAATAGCTCAACCGCGAGCCAAAACTAAAAGAGCAATTCATATATTAAAAAGCACAAAAGTAATATTTTAGTGCACGTGGTCGACAACAACGTAATATTGATAGTACCTTCTGTCGGCGGCGGATAATAAAATTCTTTTGCAGGAGCAACCAAATTTGGCCACAGGCGCTGACCATATCTGACTCTGTCGACAGCTATAGCGCCTCTAGACAGCGTTCTGTTCTGTTACTTCATTGAGCACGGTTAAATCGAAACTAGGAGGCGTTATCTCAAAAATTCGCAATTCTATAGCTTGTGCGGTGTACTCATAAGAAGAAACATCTGACGATGACGCATTGAGCGCTCGACTTGTTAGTTAGGTACCGTGCAAACCTTTATACTGTACAAGAAAATCGAACAAAGGACTGTGTGGCTGTTTTTGACTTTAGTGTGGCTCGTTTTAGTGTCCCGCAACGACAGTACTTGCTATTATGTAAATCATCACTTTTTTAGCTTAATTTAGTGTTTTGCATATAGGAGCTCGTGTCACAAGAGCATTTATTGCGTACATTTTACGGAGGTTAACGGAGGTTTACGGAGGTTATGGCGCACTTTTCCAGCACATTAGTCAGACAGAGTCGATGCTTCTACACTGCAACTACAACTACTGCGAATTTCTCCACCACCCGTTAGTCCACCACATTTGTCGCTAGTGTCTCTATCATGCAGTGCAGCATTGTTATCTCCTACATACTAGCAGACTTGTTTTCTTTTTCGTCGGGCGGGCACCCCCAATGTGCAAACTTATTTACATGTACAGTGTAAGTCATAAATTTATAGTTCATATGTAAATTTGCATGTACTGTACGAGCGGAAATGAGGGGGGTGTTGTTGTTTGTGCCTTCGTTCGCATGGAGGAACAACATAACACTTTGAAGCTGACTTACAAATTTGTGTGGCAAAACTAATACCACGTATTTTGCAGTGTAGAATCCAATTCTAACATAAAAAGATTGCCCCATTTGAAACAAGAAACCACCCACCGCACGGACACGTCTTATTTTGACCTTGCGCACTTGTTTTCCAGTGGATTGGGGTGGATTGTGGAGAGTGTAAAGTGAATTGAACCTCTTCACCAGCGGTAGGAAAGCACCACGCACAGTTGTCAAAGTAGCGCAGAAGTTGTAGTAGCTAGCTAGTGTTGCGCCGGACGCGCAAGGGCTTACTGGCGACAGCGGCAAAACTTGGGCGTGTCCCCTTCGCCAATCTCCGACGCCCCTTCCCCCCCCCCCTCCACGCTTGACGCAAAGATAACGCGATCAAAGTTTGTAGGTTCCGAGTGCGTGAGTTGCGCAATGCCATTCACAAAAAGCTTTACGTTGCGTTGCCGAAGCAGTCCACGTTTTGGGTCGGACAAAAGAATGTGACACGTGTCATGCGCACAACACAATCAAACAGCGCGCTTCACCAGTATACCACCTGTCACGTCTACACCGTACACCGCCTGTCGCGAGTTTGACGCCAGCACGTTCGATCGCGCCCGGCAGCAGAAGCTGGCTAATTACAGGCCTGAGGCAGACGCCTACGCGCGGCTCGGCTACAGCGTGCATCTGGGCGCGGGTGCATCGTGGGGGCAGTGACAGCTGTGATCTGTTCCGAAGAACGACGCCTCGTTGCGGGCCCTCGGCATCCCAGAACGCTACGCGGCCACCACGCGGCGCTACATCGTCTCGGACACGATCGACTACTCGCGCAGGGTCTACTGATCTCGCATCGTGGGCGACAAATACGTCGACGGCCCTTTCTAATGACCACTCTTTGCCTTTTGACTCGTACACTTGATCGCATAGGAGAGAGCGGTTTCTTTGTTTTTACTGTGCACTGCTGAATCATGCACTCAAAGCGCTCTTGCGCGAAGAGGAGACTGTGGTGCAGTGATCGACAGTGGATACGCTGAATCTGCTCGCGTGTAATAGACAGAAAAGGGAGTCGGAAGCGCGGCAAGGCGAGTATGTAGCCTGCATTGGGCCAGAGCTCGAGGCCGAGGCGCTGCGCTATGACGACCGCACCGTCCTCTCCGACGACAGCTGGCTGGGCCCGATCATGCTTCACCACCTGCTCGGCGCCACCAGCAGCCCCAAGAATGGCAAGACAATCGCGACGTGGCCGAGCTCTTGAGCAGAGGCGATCAGACGATCGACTGAGCGAGGTGCTGGCAGTCGGCTCTGTTGACGCTCTGCAGTGCAGGGAGGACACGGCTGCTGCCGACGCCGGCCACCTCCTCATCGGCGTCATTCGCGCCAACGGTCTGTCCTCGCCCGGACGCAACCACACATCGAGAAGGTGGCGGAGCCTGTCGATCAGCCAGCCTCCAGCAGCCCCATTCTCGAGGTGGTCGGTGCCCCCCCCCCCTGCTCGACCTGCTCGTCCGCTGGACGCAGCTCGGTGGCGTCACGGCCGACGATGACGACCGCCCGTCGGGAGACCGCGTTTACACTCTGCTCAAGCTGCTCAGTGACGATGGCGCGCTCACTGGCTTTCTGCGGCAACGCGGCCTCTTGTGTAAGACGGGAGACGCCGCCGGGCCCGCGATGGCGGCCATCCCGCTCTGCGAGGAGGCGAGGCGCGTCTCCGCCGGTGGGAGACGACGCTGGCGCCACCGCTGACGACGCCACTCCGCGGACCACGACCGGCAACAGCACCGAAGACGCGCAAGGCCACGCCGCAACTAAAAGAGACGCAGTGAACAGCGCTCTCTGTCTTGCCCGCAGTGGCGTAGCCAAGGGGGGGGGGAAGGGGGGGAAGCTTCCCCCCCCCGAAATTCTCCGAAGCTAAAATTTTTTAACTTGGTACCCTCTGTTGCAAAAGTGCCAATCTGGGCATTTTTCTCAATTGCAATGCAAATAATGATGAAAACGACACTAAAAAGCCAAATTTTCGCCTGCGGCGCATTGGTTTGCATTAAAAACCGTGAAAGTTCGTTACCCTACTCTAAAAAATTTGCCTGCGGCGCTATTTTGAGCACGGAAATCTACCGTTTTCGACAACATTGCTAACGTTTTGGTGTGAATGTAGTCAGACAAACGAGCGCAAAGCGTGTAAACAGATTGGATGAGAGAGTGCTTTATGCTTCCCCAGCCGAAATGGCACAATGTCCAAAAAATTCGACAGGGTCCCCCCTGTTGCAAAATTGAGAATTTGGCCGAAATTGGACTTCCCCCCCCCCGAAATTAAGTCCTGGCTACGCCACTGCTTGCCCGCCGACGACGAGTCTCCTCCGTGCGACCTGTGCATTCGCGTCTCTCACTCTCTCTCGCATTCGCTCAGCTCGTTGTCTGTACTAGGCTTTGCGTTTGATGTCGATCTTTTTCGGTCGCGCGACCTAGCCGCAGTGACATGTGTCGTGTCCGCTTCTCGCTTCGAGCGCACGGCTCGCTGTTGGCCCAATAAAATTAACAGGCCAAATGAGCCGGGCCAAACCGAATGCATTTACCCGCCGAATAAAGCAACGCTACCTGTAGCAATTCGAGCAATGTACTGCCAACGTATTGCAATCAGTCAGCAGACTACCACGTTTGCTTGTGCTTCCGTTTGCTTAGGCTTTCCGCTCCCAAAAGCTCATATAAATGTTGTATTTTGCGGAGAGGTGTTTCTGCGTTTCTAGTTCGGCTTTTTCATATGGTTTTTTGTGCCCAGTTTGAATGTTGGCTATTTTCAGCTATCACAGTCGGCACCCAAAGCTAGGTCAAAAAGAATCGGACCAATCCATCCAACAGAGCTCTTGATTTGCCATTGGACACTTTGAAAAGTGGCACAAAAAAAAACGGGCCAAATTAAAAATGATTTTTTGTGCCCAGTTTGAATTTTGGCTATTTTCAGCTGTCACAGTCAACATCTAAAGCCACATCAACAAGAATCAACTAAATCAATCCATCTAGCACAGCTCATTTCAGCGTGTTGCAGGCATTGCGCTTTGGCAATACTTGCCGCTCCGCTACGCCTCTGGACACCTTCTACAAAGTGCTGAGAAGTGGTTCAACATCAATACGTGTCACACTAATGCTGAGAATGAATGACTCCCAAAGATGTGGCGCACGGTACGTACAACGAGTACAACGGTACAACGAGTAAAAAGTAACGCTCTCGCTGCCAGTTGAGTTGTCCTCCGCGTACTCAGAGTGGTGGTGACCCACGCGTTGTACACTTTTATCCTTCACTTGCACAGACTCGCTAGCAATTGCTACTCGCGGCGCACCGCGCTGACTGGAGGTCGGGCGGTGGCACGCGCGTCTTAATCAATGGCATACATCGTGTGTGTGTGTGCGTGTGCGTGTGTGGGCGTCGATTCGATACTACTACTACGCCATTTGACATGTTTATACGTAACTGACTGTAATGTCCCAACATCTTTTGCACAAGCCGGAAAAATGTCACGCCACCAGGCCCGAGTAAGCAAACCCCTCCGTGTAACTGCTACATCTGATGATTGCTGCTTTTTAAATCGGCTGTTTTTGTATACGCAGGTCATTTTTTTACGCAGCGCAGTGTGTTAGAAGGTGCATGTGCGCGCGCGCATAAAAGACTCTGCTGTCTGCAGCAGCAAAACTCCTTCACGTCAAAGTCTCCAACTGGCAAGCACCCATGTATATACAATAGCTTCCCCCAATTATAACGTACATTTCCCCAACGCCAACCCCAATGCATAGTCGGAGTGAACGTTAGTCACCAGGCGCTAATCAGAGTGTTTACTGTACAAGCGGCTCTGGATTTGTGTTGCGGCCAGTGCTTGAAGCTGTAGATAACGCAAGCTCGCACCGTATTTATATACCTACCTATGTATATGTACCTTTGCAACACTGGGGCGGCTGCATAGCAGTTTCGGGGTCGAGTCTGCTAACGCGGTCAACATGGCGCGACCAACGGTTTCAGAAACCCATGATCAAGAAGGACCAAAAAGAGAATGAGGTACCCCACTGGTCTTACACATTACATCACAATAGTTAATAAGTAACATAATAAAATTAAATCTTAAGTCCTCAGATTACATAATCAGGTACATTGTTAATTACATATACCTGAATCTGGCTAGATCATGTAATGAGTGGATGACAGCCGCTCCACGAATAGGCCTCCCGTTGTCTTTGCCCATGCCTCCGAGGGCACGGGAAGGCTTCCTGGGATCCTGGGCTGTACAGGAAAAGTTATTCAACTTTGGCAAACGCCTGGCCAGCAGTCCTGGCAATAGTCTCGGAGGGAACCTTCTATTCCTGGCATACCTTCAACCTCTCTCAGCTTTTCAAATGTACTTCCAGTACAATCTGCTGAACAAGGGTGCATGCCCACCCCCCGTGGTGCTGAAGGGAGATGCTGCAACATTGAATGCACAGTGATGAATGAGCAAATGAACTACAGCATATCTCGGAATAAGAATAATCACAAAATTACATGTGCATGTGGGAAAAACTGCATAACATGTCAACATATAACCACAAGGGACTACATAAAATTTACTACAACTAATCAAATTATAACCACAGGTTCGGATAATCAAGGTTCTTGGAACTGTAACACCAAAAATTTAGTTTACATGATAACTTGTAGAAAATGTGGCTACCAATATATTGGTGAAACTAAACGTCAGCTGGCTACTAGATTCAGAGAACATCGCAGAGCAGTGATCAATAACAAGTCTAATCTAAACTTATACAAACACTTTAGGACTAATAATCATACCGTTAAAGATATGGGAATAGAAATAATTCAGCAGTTTCATGATGATGGAGAAATTGCAAATAAGAACAGACTAGATGCTGAAAAATTCTGGATACAGCAGGCAAACACACTATATCCATATGGTCTAAATACACATATGAAGTCTCTGGGTACAGTACAAAGCTTACAAGATGTTATGAAAATCCCAAAAGACAAAAATCCATACTTTGCTGGAATAGCAATTCGTCGTGATAGAAAAATAAATTTTAATAAGAAACACAAGAAAAAATCAAAGAAAACACAAGTGGATGACATCAAAGCTGAAGACTTTATTGCAAAAGTTCAAAAACTTCAGAAAAATGACTTATTCAGTGAACTAAATCATTCAAATAGAAGATTTTTAGAATATATAGTGCAGAGGTGCCTTTATAAAAGGTATAATACTGAAATTGCATCACTACTAGTAGGCTTTCTTCTGAAAGATACTAAAAAATTAAATGCTCAAAAAATATGTAGGAACTATCAAAAAAGGATTGTGATTACTCATGTGCACAAAATGGTGTCACAGATTGGAATTAGCAAAATACTATCAAAAAGTAATATAAGCAAAATATTACAGAGACCCATACCAGAAATCAATTGGGACATCCAAATAATATACAAAACAGCACCACCTCAATGGACCAAGTTATGTAACTACAGCAAGGAACTGAAATCTCTTGATGAAGTTGCACTTACAACTGCTCTAGAAAATGTTGATAGATGTGGATGCAACAAAGTGTTTGCCCACAAAGATACTGGACATGTTATAACAGGAGACTTAAGCATAATTCAAAATGATGAACTTAGACATTGTCTATTACTTGGAACAAAATTCAAAACAAACATTTATGAAGACAAAAGAAAGATTTTTGAATCAATTCAGAATGAGATAAAACCATACCTACAAGGACTAGTTGCAAAACAAATCATCAACCACTCAGAGCTGACTTCAGTTGAAACAAGCATAATAAACCAACTCAAAAAAAGAATTCAACAGAACTTCCCTGAAAGGTCAAATAAGAAAATAAAATATGGAAGCATTGGCTATCTAAGAGCATTTCAGCAGAGCTATATCATCACAACTACAGACAAGGTTCCTGGCAATTATTCAATTATATGCAAAAATTATTATTTTAAAAAAATCGCAGAAGAATGTGGTATCAAGATTGAAAATGGAAGAATTGCCTTTCAAACAAATGAAACATATTTACCCACTAAATTTGACATTACAAAAGTAATATCAATTCACCACAATCTCTATAAAAAATATTTCACCATGAATCAAAAATACAATGACAAAGAAATTCCAATAATCTTTGCCAATCCAAAGCTTCACAAAGAACCACCCCAATTACGAACAATTGTAGCAGCCAGAAAATCTAGCCTGAAGCCACTTGAACAAGTTTGCAAGATGTTCCTTTGTCACTACACTACCCATTTTTACAATTATTGCAATGCTATATATGCAAGACAGAAGAACAAAGTCTATGTGTCAGTCAACAACTCATATACTGTAGCTGAAAGTCTAAAAGAAATGAAAACAATTAACTCAATTTATTCTGGAGACTTCAGTGCTTTATACCCATCATTGCTACATACAACAATCATTCAAGGAATCTACTCAGTTATTGACCTATGTCACAAGAATGCAAAGACAGACTATGTGTCTCTGAAGTCAAGGAAAGTAACATATCTAAACACATTTCAAAGCAATTCTCAATGTTGGCACAAAAATGAAGTGAAGGAATTATGCAAGGATATCCTACAAAATTCATATATGAAGTTTGCCAACATTATATTTCACACAATTAAAGGTTGTCCACAAGGTGGAGTCACTAGCTGTGCCTTAGCTGACCTTTGCTTAAGCTGGTATGAATATAAATGGCTCAAAGACAACAAAACAAAAGAAGACCAACACATCTTTAGGTATGTTGATGACATCTTAGCTATTAACTTTAGCAATTTTCAAGAAATTGCATCTCACATATATCCCTCTGAACTAAGACTGAATAATACTACAGTCTCCCATAACAATACACACTTTCTGGACTTGTCAATCGAAATTCAAAACAAAAATGCTGAAATACTTTTGTACAATAAAACAGATGCTTATAACTTCAAAATCAAACGTTACATGATGGCAGACAGCAATGTTCCCAAGAATATGCCATTTGGAATACTTAGAGGACAAGTGCTGCGTATACTTCGTTTAACAACATCAGAGATTGATATGTGGAACAGAATAAAGAATTTATATGATGAATATGTGAACTGCAATGGCTGCAATCAAGAGTTAACTTTGAAACATATAATAAAAACATTACATAACCAAGAAAATTTACTAAAAAGAATATGTAAAATTTACAACAGAAAAAACATAATAAAACAAATTTTATCAATTTGAAATATTTCACAAAAAACCTTTCTGAAACAGTCTCATTCTCAAACTGATTTCACAGTCTCATTCTGAAACTGATTTTCAATCTCAGTTCTCATTCTGTAGATTACTGTACATGGACAATTCAAATGACTTAAAACTGGAAGAGAATCAAGCTAAAGAAAATAGAATTGGAAATCTCAAAGAAAAATGATGCAGTGCACCACGACAATCGTGAAGCGAGGTGCACTGCAGTCTCTGATACATTTTTACAAGATTTGAAAGAAAAAATACAGAAATTTGTTAAATCAAGAAATCTACCTTGAAATCTAAAAAATCATGAAAAAATTCTCAAACATACCCAAAACCAACTGCCAAATATTGAAGAAAATGCAAGACAAAATTGTCTCTCTTTCCATCTTCCTATGAATCATCCCTGAAATTCATTCAAATCCCTATCAATTCTCAGAAATCCCTATCTCAGAACTCTTGAAAAACTTTCAAAACTTAAAGAACTTGTCTTGGAATCATCAAGAGCCTATGGTATGTTTTACAATATTATTTCTAAAAAAACTGCTATTCGGAGTTGGAAAACGATGAAAATCACAAGACCAGGTACATAAAATAAATACTTAATCCCCTTCCCTAGTAATGTGGAAATATCCCGCTATTTTGTCAGTTACAACCTAAATCTTAAAGGCTGGTTGCCTCTGAAGAGCCTCGCCAGTCTGAGCGTTAGGCATAGAGGCGAAACGCTCATTTATTAACTGAAAATAAATACTCCCAGTATCCTAATGTTAGGTATAGTACATATTATTTTTTAAAATAGCTACCATATTCATTCTAATAACATGACCTATGAAGAGAAGAAGCGTCTCCTCAAGTTTACCAAACCCGCGCCCAGGTGGGCGGAGCACGTTTTTGCAGTGAATTTAATTACAAAAACGACGCACGATTGCTTGCGTGCAATATTGCCGCATTCTGTTGCCTTAAGAAGTCCACACTATTATTAGGGTTGACGCTGACGAGCCTGAAGAGACACCCGGCGCTCCTCCACCCGTCTCGTTCCTTAGCTTGGTAAGTGTGGCTCGTTTAAAAAGTTGAATTGTGGCTGCACAAATTTTGGCAATTTGCAAGTGCTGCAGTTCCGCTACGCTCGCGGCAACGACTGGCTCCTGCTGTTCGTGGGATTGTCCTGCAGCGTGGCGGCGGGAGCGGGCGGCCCCGCGTTTTCGATCCTCCTCGGTCATACGGCCGAGCTGTTCACGAGCGCCCAGGTTCTGTTCGGACGACAGAACCAGTCGACGGCGGCCGAGGACCCCGAAGCCAAGCGCGTGCCGATCAGCTTTACTGCCGACGCGTTCGTCGACACCGCGTCCCGACACGCGGCCGGATTTTTCATCGTCGGCGTCGCCATGCTCGTCGTCAGCTTTCTAAAAGTATGCCTAATTAAAATTAAAACCGAAAACAGACTTCTAAAAGTACACTAAAAAACTAAAACCTATGTCAACATACGCTACGACAAATTTACCGGTGGGACCGCACCTCAGACTGAGGCGTGGATCTGGATCCGCGAGAACCAGCTGGTGCGCATCCGACTGGCCTACTTCGAAGCGGTGCTGCGCCAGGACATGAGCTGGTTCGACGACGCGCGGTCGGGCGCGCTCATCAGTCAGTTCCACGAGTGAGCAGAACGACGCACTCGCGTTGAGTGTGCTGCAATACGTTTGGTGTACACTGAGTGTCGTGACGACAACGAGCGGTGTTTTCAGCAACATGGAGCGCATCCGTGAGGGCGTGGGCCACAAGCTGGGCCTGACTATCTTGTACTCGGCGCAAGTCGTGGCCGCCTTCGCAATCGCGTTCTTCTACAACTGGAAGCTGGCGCTCGTCATGCTCGTCTGCAACGGGCCGCTACTGGTCGTACTCGGCTTCTTTCTCGCTGGAGTGAGCGAATTTCGAGACAAGCCGGACGGTACGGGAGGGGTCAAAAACTCGTTGATTTCAGAGAATGGCAAAGGCGGCAGCGCGCGGCGCACGGAGCTACGCGGAGGCGGGCGCAGTGGCCGAGGAGGCGCTGTCGGCCATCCGCACGGTGCTCGCCTTCAACGGACAGTGGCGCGAGCGGCAGCGCTACGAGACGGCGCTCGACAGGGGCAGGAGGGAGGGCCTCAAGATGGCCGTGTACCATGGCTGGGCGATGCTGTTCAGCCAGCTCATACCCACCGCCGCGACGGGCCTCTCTTTCTGGCTGGGAGCGCTGCTCGTCGATGCCGGCCACGCGGACGTCCTCTCCGTCGTCACGGTCTGCTGATGCTCGTTTGCCCACTTTTTGGCGAGGCAGAGCGCAGGGTTTCCCTCTCCCAAACAGGCTCACTGACACTGTTTTTGTTTTTGACAATGCTTAGTCGCCCTAAGCAAAAGTAAAAAAAAAGGTTTATTAGGTCATCTCCAGGCACCGACTGACTTCGCAATTGCAGGTGTTCTTTGCGGTGAAAATCGGCACGACGGTATTGGGCATGGCGGCGCAGCAGTTTTCGGTGCTCATGGCGGCCAAGGGCGCAGCTGCCGCCGTCTTCGCCGTTATCGACAGGGTTGGCCTATAGACCTGCGTGACTAGACTAGACCATTTTCAGATCATGCTCATCGACCAACCATTATTTCAGCTCTCCCCTCCTTCCACTTGTTTCTGAGGCACCCTTTCGAATATCCCCTTCCCCTGTCCATTTACAAGGCACCATCGTCTCTCCAGCGCTTTGTAGCCTCATTTTCAATAGCGAAACGTTAGCAACAACGAAATCACATTCAGCTACGACTGTAAATACGCAGGTTCCATCCATCGACGCCTCTTCCGCAAAAGGAGACAAGATTGAGGACTGCAGAGGCGCCATCACCTTTCAACGAGTCGACTTCAGCTATCCAACACGGCCGAGTCTCAAAGTAACCGTTGTACACCTAGGGATGGAGAGGGAAGAGTCTAGGGAAAGGAGCAAACGGTTTTCCAGTTTAAGGTTTTGCAAAACGTCAGCTTCAAAGTGGAACCAGGCGAAACGGTGGCGATTGTTGGACCCAGCGGTTGCGGGAAAAGCACCATTGTCAAGCTGCTGCTACGGTTCTACGACCCAACTGGAGGAAAGGTGCGCTGTGTATTGCATCCTGCTGCGCAGCAGCGGTTCTGCTTGAAGTATGTACACTCAATTCTCAATGACCGCGGCTACCAAATATTCGGCCCCTGGTAGGTACTTGAAACCCGACTTGTAGAATTGCTCTACGTAACCTGTTCTTCAGCTGCTCCTGGATGGTCACGACGTGTCTACGCTGAACGTGGCGAGTGTGCGCCGAGTGGCGGCGGTGGTGTCGCAGGAGCCGACGCTCTTCGACGACACCGTCTTCAACAACGTCCGCTATGGCGACCCCAAAGCCGGACGCAAGGCCGTCGTCGACGCATGCAAGCTGGCCGACGCACATGACTTTGTCGAGCGCCTACCACAGGTGGTTGGAAGAGCGCTGGGGAGGGGTGAGTCGTCATGCGTGAAGAGAACTAATCTTGAGGGCTACGACACGATGGTGGGCGAGCGTGGGGCGCAGCTGTCGGGCGGCCAGAAGCAGCGGCTGGCGATCGCGAGGGCGCTGTTGCGCGAGCCGCGAGTGCTGCTGCTGGACGAGGCGACGTCCGCGCTCGACGTCCACTCCGAGGCCCAGGTCCAGCGCGCCCTCGAGCGCGCCGGCCGCGGGCGGACCACCATCGTCGTCGCCCACCGCCTCTCCACCGTACGCAACGCAGACCGCCTGCTCGTGCTCGACGGAGGACTCATCGTCGAGACGGGCACCTACGAGGAGCTGCTCGACATCGAGGACGGAATGTACCTGTGTGTGTGTGTGTGTGTGTGTGTGTGTGTGTGTGTGTGTGTGTGTGTGTGTGTGTGTGTGTGTGTGTGTGTGTGTGTGTGTGTGTGTGTGTGTGTGTGTGTGTGTGTGTGTGTGTGTGTGTGTGTGTGTGTGTGTGTGTGTGTGTGTGTGTGTGTGTGTGTGTGTGTGTGTGTGTGTGTGTGTGTGTGTGTTCTCGCAGACGCCCGTAGCAGAGAAGTCGAGAAAGAGGCGCATAAGAGAATCACCGCCAGCACACTGTTTAGATTCAAGGGCTTAAGGCTGATTCACAATTAACGGTCTTCCCATCGGTCTCGGTCTCGGTCTCGGTCTTCCCATGCCAAACAGCGAAGACCGATGCGAAGACCGAGACCGAGACCGAGACCGACGATGTTGGGAACTTTGAACATTCGCTCCGGTCTTCATCGGTCTTCAGCGGTCTCGTGTTGAACGCGCGCGCTACCGTAGTCACGCTTTACTATAGCCGTCACCCTCAAAGAATTTGTCGGTATTCGCACAAGCGTAAAGCGACTAGGAAATTAGCCGAAATTGAAAACAAGGAAGAGTTTACGATGCGTCTTATTCAACAGGTGGAGGCGGCGCCGTCTCCTTGGATAATTGACGACTGCTCTTATACCAAAAATCCAAAAAAAACGGCGGCGGCATGGCGGCACGTCTCTAAAGACACGGCGGCGGGAAAATCTGCGCCGCCATTGCATACGTCAAGGTGGACGGGCTCGACGGCATTGTCCTACATTTTCTGTAAGCGTCGGCAAAAGCGGCAGCGTCAGCGAAAGCGTCGGCAGCAGCGGCAACGGTGTCGACGGCGGCGCTGACGACAGCTCCTGTAGCGGCGTCCGCGCCCCTGGCGGCGGCCAGAAGCGCTGGCGGCGGTCTGCGTCTGCCGCACATTGTCTGTCTGTTTGTCTGGTGGCAGTGCGTCCCCGTCGTCTACTGCGTGTGCTTTTTTTGTTTCCTACGGAAGTCGCATAAAAATGAAACAGGTCGAAACAAGGGCCACAGTACGCTCTTTAATACGCTGACAGGCGCGCATTTAACCGAAGATCATTGAAAGACCGGAGGCAACGTGTCGTCAATTTGGCATGGGTCAAAAAGTCCGAGACCGAGACCGAGACCGATGCGAAGACCGAGACCGAGACCGAGACCGAGACCGATGGGAAGACCGTTAATTGTGAATCAGCCTTAAGTCGAAGCGCAGGCGTTGGATGGCTTGGCTAGCAACACCACCACCACCACCACTACTAGCAGTCAGAGCGGCCACGAGTTGGCGAACTCGTGTTCAAGTGCGGTAGTACTGCAGAGTGGGGAGGGGGTAGTGGAATTAATTTCACGATTCATTCAAAAAACTGTTTAAAAATCTGTTCTGTTGTATTTGGGGCAATCCCAACACACCGTGGAGGCCTAGACAATGGCAAACATTGAGGAATGACCAAGCACGAGTATTACTGTATCACACACGGCGATCTTCTCCCGCGAGGGAAGGTGGGCTGTCCACCTGGCACGGATTTCGGACCGGAGTCGCGGAGCAGCCCGACACCGTGGGCAATGAGAGTGTTCATCGTTCTGCCAAGAGAAGAGTAATTCAGTGACCTCTGTGGATGGGAGTTGAACCCCCCGACCACGAGTGCGCCGAGCACAACGCCTTACACTGAGCTACTCGCTCTCATTAAATTTTTGCCGGAAGTTTCAGAAGAAGATATTGGCGATCGGGAGGAGCATCGAAATCGCAGCTCCTTAACCGACGGGAGGCCAAGGGGACGCTGGTCGACGGATCGGGCCCCCGTTGAGCGCCGTTCCTCGTGCCCTCTCGAGCCCTATTCCAGCTGCGAGAGCGTCGGAGTCGCGAGCATCATAACAGTTGTGCGTGTCTCCTTTGACCATCATGAATCGCAAAACATGCGTAGTGCACATGCAGCCGAGTGAAAGGAACCCAGAGACAGTGGGACGCGATGCGCAGCCGGTTAGCATCGCCAAAATCTTGGCGTCAGCCAGGCCGGAGTGGCCGATGCTCTTCCTCGGCTGCGCGGTTTTCGGCCTCTTCGGAATCTGCACGCCCATCTTGGGTTACGCTTTCGGCGTCACGCAATCCGTACGTTTTTTTTCTTCTTTTAAAGCTTCTTCATCTACACCACGCACCACCCGACCATAAAAGCGTCTAGATGTTTTCAACACGGGGCGAGGCACTTCGCAGGACCGCAGCCTACGTCGGCATCGCCTTCGGTCTGATTGGCGTGTTTACGGGACTGTTCAACATGTTGGGGGTTCGTGTGTTCAATTGTCGACTAACTACAAACGCTAGCGAGCTGATGTCCGCGTGTATCGTAGACTTTGCTCTGCGGTTCGGCCGGGGAGCGGCTGACGATGCGGCTGAGACTGCTCGTCTTCGAGAACATTCTGCGCCAGGACGCCGCATTCTTCGATCAGCCCGCGCACGCGACCGGCCACCTCTGCTCCCGTCTAGCCCTCGACGCCAGGGACGTCAAATCGGTCCGCATAAGGCGACGTTCTATCAGCTTCTAAAGCCCGAAATCTCAGTTTTCAGGCGATCGATGCCCGTCTCGGCCAGGTGATCGCCGCGATAGTCGCGTTGGTCGCTGCGTTCGCTCTGGCGGTCGTCGCGGCCGACTGGCAGCTCGCCGTCATCGCCAGTGTCGTATTCCCGCTCAACGCGCTCGCCGTCTACCTCGACAAAGTGCTGCAGGCCAGAGCGCTCACTGGCGCTCCCCAGCTCATGGAGACCAGCGCCAGAGTTGGACAACGCCACAGGCGTCCGAATGTGTTTTTTCGTTCCGCTTTTCAGATCGTCTCCGAGGCGGTGGAGAACGCGGCCACCGTCCAGGCGCTGACGCTGGAGACGACGCTCGCGAGCAGACTGCGGATGTCCCTGATCAGGGCCAGCCGAAGCGCCATCCGCAGCGGTCTCGTCGAGTCACTGTCATTTGGTGTCGTCTACTCCATGGCCTTCTTCGCCTACGGCGTGGTCTTCTATGCCGCCTCCCGACTAGTCATCGCGGGACGAATCGAGCCGAACGCCGTCTTCATGTCGGTCCCTTGTTGCACGGCTTTTGTTAGCAGTCGACGACGACGAGGGGCCATTCATTTAGCGTCGCCTTCGTCATTGGAATGACGTCGAATAGCTTGGGCACGGCTGCGACGTATTTGCCCGAGTACGTCAAAGCGAAACAGGCGGCCGGCATCATCTTCGCGATGCTCGGCATCAAGCCCAGCATTGATAGCCTGTCGACTGTGGGACACGAGCCGGTATACGTGCATAATCTTTATTGCAATTGGACTGACTTGGAGAACCAGGAAGCAAGCGTTAAAACCGTGCAGGAGTTGGAGGGCGAAGTGCGCTTCGAGCGCGTCGGCTTCAGCTATCCTTTGCGTAAGAAGACGGCAGTGCTGCGCGGACTGGAGCTGACGCTGGAGGCGGGCCAGACGCTCGCGCTCGTCGGCGCCAGCGGCTGCGGCAAGTCCACCGTCGTCGCCCTCCTCGAACGCTTTTACGACGTCGACGACGGACGCATCGTAAGGCACATACTCCGATGGAGAAAACCGGTCCGACGTGCGTGTACGTTTTTTGCCAGACGCTGGACGGTGCGGACCTGCGCTCGTTGAACGTGCGCCACGTGCGCGAGAAGATCTCGCTCGTGAGCCAGGAGCCGACCCTCTTCAACTGCTCCATCGCCGACAACATCCGCTACGGCCTGGACGACGCCTCTGACGCGTGCGTACGCCAGGCTGCTAGAGAGGCCAACATCCACGAGTTCATCTCCAGCCTACCGCAGGCACGACGAATGAGGCATCGAATTACTGTCTGAGATTCTTGGTCTTGATCGGAATGCAGGGTTACGAGACGCTGGTGGGCGAGCGGGGCCAGCAGCTGTCGGGCGGCCAGAAGCAGCGGATAGCGATTGCGAGGGCGCTCGTCCGTCGTCCCAAAATCCTGCTACTCGACGAGGCGACGTCGGCGCTGGATGCAGAGAGCGAAAATGTCGGCGAAAATGCGTGCGGGAAGCGAAGTGTTTACGGGTGGAAGACCGGACAACGTCTGTTGTAGGTGGTGCAGTCGGCGCTGGAGGCGGCGAGGAAAGGTCGGGCGTGCACCGTCATTGCCCACCGCCTCTCCACCGTCCAATCCGCGGACATTATTGCCGTCGTCAGGGACGGCAGGGTCGTCGAACAGGGTCTGCAATCAACTCGTTGTGTCCAACAGACAAATTGTCCTCACTCTAAGACGTTCCAGGCACTCATCAAGAACTTCTGAACAAGGCCGGAGAATACTTTCAGCTAACTGCAATGCACTAGCTATATTTTTCGATCGATATGATTTTTCCTATGTTTGAGGCCGCCACAGAGCGGAAGCAGTCAACAATGAATAAATAAAGATTGAACGCCCTGTGGCTGGCGAGGAATTGTGGAGGTGGCGTCTATAGGTGGCGACGCTCAGTTTTCCTGAGTCAGGATTCAGGAATGGCGCCTCTAAGCTCCACACGGAATTAGCAATGCCGACGTTGTGTGTGACCTCCCCCCAATCTCAGTGATTGTTGCGTGTGACATTCTGCAAGTTTTGAACTTCATAAACTATGATTACGCGAGCTCACGCACGGGAACAAACAAGCTGCTCCTAGCAAAAGCCCTCGATTTGAATTTGTGGATGCACACACTTTTAATGATTTTTGTAACCAATTTTTTTATTTTAGAGACATATTTTATTAGAAGAAAGTGCGCCGGGCAGCCTGGTCTACAGACGGACTGTTGCCTGAATTGGCACCATAAATTCTCAACCTCTCCTTACCGGCGACACTATTCAAGGGGTCACTGTTGAAGAGGGGCCAGTAGTAACACCCCCCTGTTCCGGGGGCAGGGCAGATTACGGTATCTTTTTTCGTACCACTTTTTCCAGGTATACGGTAGCCGCCAATCTCTTTCATTTAAGTGAGCTGAGGGGGGCGCCGGGGTACGGTAGCCGCTAAATTTTTTCGTTCAGGTGAGCCGAGGGGCCTCCCCCCTACCCTGGTGAGGTGGGGGAGGGTGCTGTTGGGCGGCCGCCACCGGCGGCCATCCCAACAGTAACCGCCGCGGCTGCGCTGCGCCAGTAGCCGTCTCGCTGCGCCCGCAGCCGTCTCGCTGCGCCCGCAGCCGTCTCGCTGCGCCCGCAGCCGTCTCACTGTTTTTCTATAACCGTTTTCGCGGGCAAAATTTTGGGGACTACGGTACTTCAAAATACAAAATTTGCCGTGCAAATTGTAGTGTGCTGGGGGTCCCAAGGCATTGCACTGTATGGCGCAGCCATACAGAGGTCGTCGCGCCACTGCTACTCCAGTCTTCTCGGCCGCAGCAGCGTCAGCACCCAATTTTCCGCAAGCTACAGTATGTTCCATTGTCTTGGAGTTGGGCAACAACGTTTAGCCGACTTCCGATCGCGCTTTGTCGCGTTTTCTCGCGAGTTCGTTGTTCAGGGCCGCGCCGAGGCCTTGACTGCCTGCTTGGACGTGGTCGACGCTGCCGTCAAGGAGGTCAACCAGAGCACGTTGTCACAGTAAGTGTGCGCCTGCGTCGTCAAGAGGTCGCAGAAACGGCCCACCATGTGCTGTAGTTGGCGGCGATCGAATGGCGGTGCTCGGTCGTCCTTTGCGGCTCGAGTGAGTTGGCTCTTCTCATCTGGGCGCCACTCTAGGTGTGCGTCTCTGACGCACCCCCAGTCATCGGCAGTTATCTCTGTGAGTGCGTGCGTTCGTGTGTTGGTGCTGGTGCTTTTGCAGAACCAGTAGTTGTGTCTCAGGTTTTGAAAGAATCGGACGTTGGCTTCCCCCATCTGGACGCTGCTCTAAGTGCCGAAGCTGTGTCGCCTCCCCGTCGGCGCCATCAGCAACCATCTGTGAGTGCGTATGTGCATCTCTGTGTTTCGGTGCAGGCGCATTTGCTTGTGCTCTTGCTTTCACTAGCGGATCCAGAAGGGGTGGATGGCCCCCTCCTGTCAGCTAGTGGAGGGAAGGGGAGAGGAAGGACGAGCACAGGAGCAAAGTGTGCATTCGTTTTCCATGGATTAAGGCGCACAAAAGTGTTTCGCCTGTAGTGCTGTGGTTGTATTGCGCTATTGTGTGTTGACCAAACGATGCAAATGCCGATGCCAGGGCTTTGGATAGACTTGCAATGAAAGAACTCCCTCTGTGTCAGATTATCCTGGATCCGCTAGTGACCTCGATGTTGGATTGCTGTTGCAGGCTTCAAAGCGCCCCAGCCATCAAGAGCCTACTCATCGACGGCCCACACCAGGTTGTTTGCCTTGTTGTGCTTGCTGGTGTGGATCGGCCCCATCCATTGTTGCAGCCTCGTCGGAGTCGGCAGCTCTCTTCCCCACATCGGCACCAGCCATCCAGAACCACCCCCTGAACGATCAGACAGCTGTGATTCTGATGTGATCGCGGGTGGGGTCGTGTTGGTGAACTGTTGCTGGGTGCTGTCTCTGACAATGGCTGTGATGCCACTGTTGGCTCTTGCTGCCCCGGGAGGAAATCTGGGGACCTGCCCCTGTGCTGGGGTAGTGGAGGGCCGCCCCCCCTTCTCATAGGTGCCCATGGAAATTGGGCCAGGGGAGGGGTAAATCGCCAAATTTTTGGAAGGCAGGGGGTGGGTAAACTGGGCAATTCGGGATACTTCCCACAGGGTGGGTGGGTGGGTGAGTGTCATGCATGGTCCATCAATGCAATGCAGCAGCACACTGTTTGAATGTACATGGTATGATGGTAAGAAGAAGAAGAAAAATGGTAGCCTGTGTTCTGCGATGAAGACACAGTAGACAACAACAGAAACTGCACTGCAAGAGTTGGAGGCCGAACCACGAATCAATGTGGTGGAGATCTGCGTCTACGTCCTGGCTCAAGCAGAACATTTGTATACAGTCTGCAGGCCAAGAGCGTCAGTTTCTTTCTTGTGGGCTGTTGTCAGGTGAGCTTGCAACTTGGTGTGCATCTGCACACCATCACAGTCACAATCTGGTGAGAGAACTTGTACGAAGAATGGGCTGATGAAATTGTAGAGGGAAAAGGAGGAATCAGCTAATGTTGCTGGTTCATCAGCTTGCTCAGCAGAAGCCTCAGCAGTAGGCTCAGCACCAGCAGCAGGTTCAGCAAGTACTGCAGCAACAGGTTCAGCATTTGCATGCTACTCTTTTAGTGAGATGTAGGTTTCCACTGTGGCTCGGGGCGTCCCGAGAGTTCCACCCAGAGAGTTTGAGCACTGAGATCAATGCAATACTGCAGTACGGTAATAAGTAAATTCAATCTGGGTAATTGTGTGTTCGTGATCGTGATGTTTGAAAATCGTCGTCAAACGGAATTAATTGTCAACAGTCGTCATAATAGCCATAATGTCGACAGGCTTGCTCGTTTCGACTCGTCGGCGCCGGCGGCCTCGGCGACCGCGGGCGCTTGTCGACAGGCTTGCTCGTTTCGACTCGTCGGCGGCCTCGGCGACCGCGGGCGCTTGTCGACAGGCTTGCTCGTTTCGACTCGTCGGCGGCCTCGGCGACCGCGCTTGTCGACAGGCTTGCTCGTTTCGACTCGTCGGCGGCCTCGGCGACGGCGCTTGTCGACAGGCTTGCTCGTTTCGACTCGTCGGCGGCCTCGGCGACCGCGGGTGCTTGTCGACAGGCTTGCTCGTTTCGACTCGTCGGCGGCCTCGGCGACCGCGGGCGCTTGTCGACAGGCTTGCTCGTTTCGACTCGTCGGCGGCCTCGGCGACCGCGGGCGCTTGTCGACAGGCTTGCTCGTTTCGACTCGTCGGCGGCCTCGGCGACCGCGGGCGCTTGTCGACAGGCTTGCTCGTTTCGACTCGTCGGCGGCCTCGGCGACCGCGGGCGCTTGTCGACAGGCTTGCTCGTTTCGACTCGTCGGCGGCCTCGGCGACCGCGGGCGCTTGTCGACAGTCGTTTCGTCGTTTTCATCGTTCGTCAGTCAGTTTCATCCAGTCGTTTCGTCCATTAAGCACGTGCGGTGCGGATGAGTAATACCGCCGTTGAATACCGCCATTAACTTCTGTGCTATAATTTGTCTTGTACTATTCAAGCATTCACTTCTAAGAATTTTTTACTGCATACTTAAAAAAAAACGTTACCGTACGCACAATCCAGTGTCCAGTCTTAACGCTCAAAGTAGTGGGTGGAACTATCGAGACCTCCCCACTGTGGCTGCAGTTGACTTTTCTCTGACTGTTTTTACAGTAATGAGACTGAGTCCTCTGAAATTGGACGATCTTCTCCCTTGCAACTAATTAAAAGTTCGATGTACTCATCGTTAGTTAGCATTGACGCAGTTAGCTTAAACTTGGCTGACGCAGTTGCTTGGGAGCTGGCAGCAAGTAATTTGGAGTCGCCTGGCTGTCCACTGATGCAGTTGCTTAGGAGCTGGCCCTGTGGCAGTGCCAGTGGCTGGCAAGCCAGTGGCAGGCAACTTGGCACTTGCTGACACAGTCGCGTGGGCTGCGAAGCGACAGGAGGTACTCCCAGTGCCCCGACAGGCGGAGCGGCTCTATTGACGACAGTCTGCACGCAAATTAACTGCGCCGCAGGCGAAAATTTGGCCATTTCTATGTCTCACCAGGAACACTTCGTTAAAATTAACGGTAATGGGCGGTTGTAATTGGCCAGGTTTGTTAAGAATTAAATATTACCTGGCCAACGGGTGAGTTGCACGCTTACCACAGCGCTGCAGGCAATTTTTTCGCATATTAGAGCGTCAACCTAAGGGAATCCTATGTCCTGGCCCAAAACGCTTCCCTAGTCGAAGAGTGACTTGCACACTCACCCACCACAGCGCTGCAAGCAAAATTTTGCGCGCATGGGTAGTGCGTTAATCTTAAAAAACTAGACATCTGCTTAACCTCCCTGACTGCCTGCTCGCGCTTGCCCTTCGCCTACCTGCCCACACTAGTGCTTCCTAGTGCCCTGCACACCCGTACCTAGAAAGAGAGGCTACAGGAGACAGATGCTACGTAACGTACGTGCACACATATTACGCGTCTTTGGGTGCCGGTTAAAACAAAAATCGATAAACGCTGTACGAATCAAAATCGATAAACGAGCAACCAAGTCAATGCCGAAGTAATGTTTGCACAACAGTTGCGCGGCTGCATTGCACTAGATGGTTGGCTATAGAGATGGGGAGGGGTATCCCGAAAATCCCGATTTGGTTTCGGGATTAGGTAGCCCAGGGGGAGGGTAATCCCGAAAGTCTTTCGGGATAGGGTCTTACAGGGGAGGGGTATACCCCCCCTATACCCCCCCCCATGGGCAGGTATGCCCCTTCTCCTCCACTTGGTGAGTTGAGCGACAAAGTGCAGGGCGGCAGGCCGGAGGCTGCCCGCCCTGCAGTGGGCGCCTCCGTCCTCAGCCAAGGCTTATGCTAACACAACTGTAGTTGAAGTCGTAGTGATCGTGGTGTGTGTGGTGTGTGCATGTTGGGTGTTGAAACAAGTTACAGTAGTGATATCAAGGTGTTTGGGTGTGTGTGTGTGTGTGTGTGGTGTGTGGGCTGTTGAGTCTTATGCTACCCTAACACAACTGTAGTTGAAGTCGTGGTGTGTGTGAGGTGTGTTGGAACTATCGTGTTGTTGTGTCTATGTGGGTGTTGGAGCACAGAAGTGAATGATTCAACAAGTACTTTTCAATCGAGAGAAAATCAGTGCTTGCACAAGTAGGTGACAAAGAACGGATTCGGATCATGTTTCACTGCCTTGATAGGGGGTGCTTCCTCAGACACAGTGCGCTTCATCTTGCCAGTCTGCTTGGATGGCTTGGGTGTATTCTCTGCATGCCCCTTGGCCTGCTTGGCACACTCGGGTGCTGCCTGCTTGGCTGGCTGAATCCCCTTGACTTGCTTTGCAGACTCGGGTGCTGTCTGCTTGGCTGGCTGAATCCCCTTGCCTTGCTTTGCAGACTCGGGTGCTGTCTGCTTGGCTGTCTGAATCCCCTTGGCTTGCTTGGGTAGAATCTTTGTGGGTTTGCGCCCGTGCTTGACTGGCTTGATAGCTTCATTGCCTCCTGCCTTGGGCTCCACTTGCTTACGAACTTCTTTGGCTTCTGCCTTGGGTTCCAGTTCCTCTTTGCCTCCAGCCTTTTGTTCGAGCTGCGCATCTTTGCTATCAGCCTTGGGTTCTTTGGCAGGTGGCTTGGATTGCACACTATCTTGCTGGCTATCTTCACTGGGCTCTTGGGGCGTGCCTCCATGCTGGAGGGCTTCTTCTTTGGGCTCGACTACATACCATGGGGGACCAAGAATGTCACTAACAAGGTCGCCCATCCAGTCTTTCTCCATGACTGATTGATATTGACAAATGGACACTGCTTTATATAGATTTGAGTGCATGTATGACACACTTCTGACAGATGGCGAGGTCTGATGGCAGAGCCAACTCAAAGTTCTCCTCGACAAACTCTACAACATCTTTATCATTCCTGCAGAGGTCATTTGAGTATGTTTGAATAATTTCTCTAGCAGGCACTACTCGACACCGATGATGCAGCATGTATAGACAGTGTGCTCCACATGTGTCTGTTCCAGGAGATTGCACTTGTCTTTTGTTGTGCCAAGTTGGCAGGTCAGACACTATGAATTTGAGCTCCACATCAACAGGTCTTCCAAATGTGTCGAACCACTCAGCACGCCCTCCTCGTGTCACATAGATTGCAATCCAGTGCTTGCCAGGCAATTGGTGTGGATCAGTGTTGATGATAACACAAGTGTTTGGATGTAGTGTTGGTACTCTGTCACATGCAAAGACACCAAGGCACACCTCAGAGATGTATTCATCAGAACTAACAGCAGACATCAACTGGCGAGTATTCATGCCAAAA
The DNA here is from genome assembly GCA_030248085.1 of Paralinhomoeus sp. GSCO2_6. Taxonomy (NCBI): domain Eukaryota; kingdom Metazoa; phylum Nematoda; class Chromadorea; order Monhysterida; family Linhomoeidae; genus Paralinhomoeus; species Paralinhomoeus sp. GSCO2_6. The sequence continues at coordinate 46,869 of JASAMY010000168.1, forward strand.
AGTCATAGTAGATCTCTCTACTCTGGTTTATATACATGACGGAATCATACTCTAGGAAGCAGATCAACTTGAGGTCACTTTTCGTTGCCTTTTCAAATGTGGCATCCAATGAGACAGCACCATTCTTGATCAGCTGCAGAGACTCGGATCCATCAGCAGTGAGGTCAAAGACAAGGAATGTGTATCCTTGGCCAAACGCATCATACGATATGCCATTTCCTGGACCATCCATTGGTAGGTTGAGTCCATCATACAGCATAAAGTAGGGCCTTGTGTACAACCCCCTCTCAAAGTCCATCAGCAATGGGTTCCTTGGCACAGGTACACCACCAACATGCAGCTGCATGCCGGTGAGAGAGAAGTGCTGAAAGTTGAAGGGATTCGTCTTCAACGATCCTGCATAGGCGTTCCTCGTCACCATCCCAAGTACAACACTGCGAGGCAGCTGTCCATTCGAGAGTGGCATGTTGTGAATCTCCTTGCGTCCACTCTCTAGATGCTTGACAATAACCTCAGTGCGATGGATTGCATATCTTGCAGGTTCGATAGCCAGCTGCTTTTCAACAGCCATTCACATTGATGGCATCACATCCACCTTCTTGACGTACCAGATGAGTGACTCGATTTCAACTTTGTATGTTTCATCATTCGTAGCTTGCAGACAGAACTGTTCAGGCTGGCGGTGCAACTCGAGTAGAATGTCAACACCATTCAGCATGAGCTTATCGTGACTGAATGTGTCTGTATGAAGAGCACCCATCAGCTCGACATACTTGCTGCCATTGATCAGAGCAGCACGATGCTTCCAGCCCTTGTTATCAGCTGGCGTATCAAATGCACCAGGAGTATCTTGATACCACCCGCCAATGGTGAGAATGCCAGTCTTTGTGTCCTTGGAGCATACCTGTAACTGGGGGGGTGGTGGGGGGGGCTTGGGGGGCCCCCCACTACTTTTTCAACCACCCCCCAACTCCCCCCCGACCCCCCCCCCAGAATTTGCCCCCAGGAGTTGCGACATGTCTTTAACGATAAATGTGGGTCACTGTTGGAGTTTTTAATTCCTGTTCAGTGTTATATTAACATAAAAAATATAAAAAACACTGTTTACACCCTTTTTATACCCATTTTAGACCAAAAAGTACCATTATAATTCAAACAATGGCCAGCTACCCCCCCCCACTTTTTGCTCCGGAGACCCCCTCCCCCAAAATCGGCCAGCTACCCCCCCCCACTCTGCCAGACCCAGTTACAGGTATGCCTTGGAGCAGTTGAGCAGGTTCTCAATGTAGCAGCGATAAGCATAATTGCTGCCCGAATCGTACACCATGCGACTGTTGAAGTGGAGTCGCACTTGCTTGAACAGGCTGCATGCAAAGTTGTTCACCAGACCAGCTGTATAAGCAGTTGCATCTCCATCTGCTGCAGCCATATTTCCATTCTTGGTCTTGACTGAGAACTTCATGTACAGGAACTTCAGTTGCTGAGAAGCGCAAGGTGTTGATTCAAAAGGGTAGTGGACTACTCACTGCTGTGCTACTGCCAACAGTTGCTGCGGTCACTGCATCACTACTGGAGGATGCGTAAGATGAAGCTAGTCCCTGCAGACATGCCTGATATGGCCAAGACACACATGAATGCAACTGGTCAAGAGATGCAGGATATCATAAAGGACTACACTGTGGATGATGACCTCAGAGTCAAACTGTTTCATGATGCTCTTGCTCGCTACTCAGTTGCAAAGGACACTGTGAAGAAGCCAAAGCCAGTGCTAGTGAAGCAGGTGGAGACATTGGCAGATATACCATGGAAGCATGTCTTGGATGGAATTCCATACACAAAGCAGGACCCAGGGGTAGTTTGCGCCACCGCTTTTTTTGACTAAGTCCAAAGGGCCTGTCCGTTTGAATGGAACCCGGGTTCCTACAGACAGTATGTGTACCGCCAACTGGTCAATGTGTACCGCCAACCCGTCAATTGGTACCGCCAACACGGCACTGTGTACCGCCAAACCGTCCATCAATGTGTACCGCCAACCCGTCAATTGGTACCGCCAACCCGGCAATGTGTACCGCCAACCCATCCGTATTCCCAGTCAAGACGCGTTCGGGGAAGACTGCAAATTCCCGGAATACGGACGCTTTGGCGGTACACATTCGCCTGCCGAATGCGTACCGCCAAGCCGGCAATCTGTACCGCCAACCCGTCCGTATTCCCAGTCAAGACGCGTTCGGGGAAGACTGCAAATTCCCGGAATACGGACGGTTTGGCGGTACACATTCGCCTGCCGAATGCGTACCGCCAAACCGGCAATCTGTACCACCAACCTGTCCGTATTCCCAGTCAAGACGCGTTCGGGGAAGACTGCAAATTCCCGGAATACGGACGCTTTGGCGGTACACATTCGCCTGCCGAATGCGTACCGCCAACCCGGCAATCTGTACCGCCAACCCGTCCGTATTCCCAGTCAAGACGCATTCGGGGAAGACTGCAAATTCCCGGAATACGGACGGTTTGGCGGTACGCATTCGCCTGCCGAATGCGTACCGCCAACCTGGCAATCTGTACCGCCAACCCGTCCGTATTCCCAGTAGGGATGAGCATGGGCCGGGCCGGCCCGGCCCGGCCCGGCCCCGGCCCGGCCCGTGGGCCGGGCCGGGCCGGACTTCCAGGGCCGTTGTGCGGGCCGGGCCGGGCCGGGCCTGCGTTTTGAGGGTGCGGGCCGGGCCGGGCCGGGCCGGATGTTCTTGGCTGGCCAACGTAGATAGCTACCTATGTAATGCATTGTAAGTATCTGCGACTATTCTGCACCGTATTAGCAACTTTGTATTCTATGACGCGCGTATTTCGCGCTCAAATGGTGCAAAGGCCGTAAAATGGTTGTGAACTGCGATTCTGAGAGGTGGATGCGCCATTCCGTTAAGTAAATCAAGCCAATTGGCATACGGTATTTCAGTAAATTGTACACTGTAGTGACTGTACTTATTTCGTGTTGCGGGCCGGGCCGGGCCGGGCCTGCGATATTGAGCAGTTGGACGGGCCGGGCCGGGCCGGGCCTGGATTTTGAGGGTGCGGGCCGGGCCGGGACGGGCCGGACTATCTGGCGGGCCGGGCCGGGCCGAGATGTGCAGGCCCGTGCTCATCCCTAATTCCCAGTCAAGACGCGTTCGGGGAAGACTGCAAATTCCCGGAATACGGACGGTTTGGCGGTGCGCATTCGGCAGGCGAATGTGTACCGCCAACCCGGCAATGCATACCGCCAACCCGTCCGTATTCCCAGTCAAGACGCGTTCAGGGAAGACTGCAAATTCCCGGAATACGGACGGTTTGGCGGTACGCATTCGCCTGCCGAATGCGTACCGCCAAGCCGGCAATCTGTACCGCCAACCCGTCCGTATTCCCAGTCAAGACGCGTTCGGGGAAGACTGCAAATTCCCGGAATACGGACGGTTTGGCGGTACGCATTCGCCTGCCGAATGCGTACCGCCAACCCGGCAATGCGTACCGCCAACCCGTCCATATTCCCAGTCAAGACGCGTTCGGGGAAGACTGCAAATTCCCGGAATACGGATGGTTTGGCGGTACGCATTCGCCTGCCGAATGCGTACCGCCAAGCCGGCAATGTGTACCGCCAACCCGTCCGTATTCCCAGTCAAGACGCGTTCGGGGAAGACTGCAAATTCCCGGAATACGGACGCTTTGGCGGTACACATTCGCCTGCCGAATGCGTACCGCCAAGCCGGCAATCTGTACCGCCAACCCGTCCGTATTCCCAGTCAAGACGCGTTCGGGGAAGACTGCAAATTCCCGGAATACGGATGGTTTGGCGGTACACATTCGCCTGCCGAATGCGTACCGCCAGGCCGGCAATCTGTACCACCAACCCGTCCGTATTCCCAGTCAAGACGCGTTCGGGGAAGACTGCAAATTCCCGGAATACGGACGCTTTGGCGGTACACATTCGCCTGCCGAATGCGTACCGCCAACCTGGCAATCTGTACCGCCAACCCGTCCGTATTCCCAGTCAAGACGCATTCGGGGAAGACTGCAAATTCCCGGAATACGGACGGTTTGGCGGTACGCATTCGCGTGCCGAATGCGTACCGCCAACCTGGCAATCTGTACCGCCAACCCGTCCGTATTCCCAGTCAAGACGCGTTTGGCGAAGACTGCAAATTCCCGGAATACGGACGGTTTGGCAGTACGCATTCGCCTGCCGAATGCGTACCGCCAGGCCGGCAATCTGTACCGCCAACCCGTCCGTATTCCCAGTCAGGACGCGTTTGGGGAAGACTGCAAATTCCCGGAATACGGACGGTTTGGCGGTACACATTCGCCTGCCGAATGCGTACCGCCAACCCGGCAATGCGTACCGCCAACCCGTCCGTATTCCCAGTCAAGACGCGTTCGGGGAAGACTGCAAATTCCCGGAATATGGACGGTTTGGCAGTACGCATTCGGCAGGCGAATGTGTACCGCCAACCCGGCAATGCGTACCGCCAACCCGTCCGTATTCCCAGTCAAGACGCGTTCGGGGAAGACTGCAAATTCCCGGAATACGGACGGTTTGGCGGTACGCATTCGGCAGGCGAATGTGTACCGCCAACCCGGCAATGCGTACCGCCAACCCGTCCGTATTCCCAGTCAAGACGCGTTCAGGGAAGACTGCAAATTCCCGGAATACGGACGGTTTGGCGGTACGAATTCGCCTGCCAAATGGGTACCGCCAAGACGGCAATCTGTACCGCCAACCCGTCCGTATTCCCAGTCAAGACGCGTTTGGGGAAGCCTGCAAATTCCTGGAATACGGACGGTTTGGCAGTACACATTCGCCTGCCGAATGCGTACCGCCAACCCGGCAATGCGTACCGCCAACCCGTCCATATTCCCAGTCAAGACGCGTTTGGGGAAGACTGCAAATTCCCGGAATACGGACGGTTTGGCGGTACACATTCGCCTGCCGAATGCGTACCGCCAAGCCGGCAATCTGTACCGCCAACCCGTCCGTATTCCCAGTCAAGACGCGTTCGGGGAAGACTGCAAATTCCCGGAATACGGACGGTTTGGCGGTACGCATTCGCCTGCCGAATGCGTACCGCCAAGCCGGCAATCTGTACCGCCAACCCGTCCGTATTCCCAGTCAAGATGCGTTCGGGGAAGACTGCAAATTCCCGGAATATGGACGGTTTGGCGGTACGCATTCGCGTGCCGAATGCGTACCGCCAACCCGGCAATGCGTACCGCCAACCCGGCAATGTGTACCGCCAAACCGTCCATAAATGTGTACCCCACACGCGTCAATCAGGGTGTACGCGTCAGCGTACACCCTGAAATTCGCACCACATAATGAGATATTGGCAACCAAAATTTCGGCAAATCCGACCAAAAGTTTGTCAACTATAGGCGCTTCAACCGTTCGTGACACCGCTGTGCTGTAATGACACAAGTTATTCGTCCGGACTTGGAATAGGTTACTTTCGACAAATGGGAGCGCTCCGATGCCCGTGTCTCTGTCAGCCCTCTTCGAAAGGCCATTTTTTAGGTGTTTTGTTCCAAAAGTTTGTTAGCTATAGACGCTTCAACCGTTCGTCGCAGAGCTGTGCTGTAATGATGAAAGTTACTCGTCTAGACGTGGAATAGGTCACTTTGAAGAATGGGACCGGTCCGATTTCCATGTTTCGCACCTCGACCCTCTTGGCGCACCCCCATTTTGGGCAAAATTTGGAACTATGATCGTGCATTATTTTTGATTTCCTGAACCAACTCTGGCGCGTGATAGCTCAAAAAAAGCGCATTCAAAGGGGGATTCGATAGTCATAACACGCTTCCATACGCTTGTGGATTACCGAGAGGTTTTTGGAGATGTTATGAAAAGTGGGTACTGCCAAGCTTTTTGGTTCGTCGCCCACTCGCGCCTGCATCAATTCAAATGAAACCTCGCAGGCATCTATCTTCCACATCAAAAAATAAAATTCCCACAGGGACTGTTGCTACATGCCGTATATCGTGAGCTATGGTTTACTGGGCACATTCTTCTTTTTACCATGTTCCCTAAATCAACAGGTCGCTGGTTCGAATCCCATCGATTCGATTCGATTTATTTTAACGATGACAAACGCCTGACACAGCAATACTGCCGTTAACTGCGAGAGCAGGGCGCGCCATCGGTCAAAGGAAAAGATACAGAATACACATAGTGCTCGAGATGGGGAATAATTGGACTTTACCTGATATCTATGGAATGATCGAAATTGTTTCTACGTAGAAACTCGTGAAACTCGGACGAATCGACATGTCTTTGGAACTGTGTGGGGCTGAGATCAACGACGTGTTGGGGAAGGGAGTTCCAAATTTTGGCAGTGAGGTACAGAAAGGAATGAGATGTAGACACTTTGGAAGGGTTGAGATCGATCTGACGGTTATGATTGAGACGAGAACTGCGACGCGCTTGTACCATTGGGAGGAAGGGAGCGAAGAGATTCGAATTACGAGAGAAGAGAAGGGAGTGAAAGAACCGCATACGTCGGGTTAGAACAATGCGCCAGAGGGGGGGGGGGGGGCGCGGGGTCGCCGCAGAGGAGGGGGGTAGGGGGAGAGATAGTCGTTTCTGAGCGCGCGCAGCATCTGCCGCTGGACTTTCTCCACGTTCTGCCTGCAGTAGGCTGGCCCCGGGAACCAGACCTGAGCAGCGTACAGCAGGGCCGGCAGGATGCAGACCTTGTAGACCCTCTGCAGCACGTAGCCCGGCGCCCGTGGCCGGAACTGTCTGCAGAGGACGCCGATCGCTCTTTTCGCCTTGGTCACCGCCCGCTGGCAGTGCGGCACGAATGAGAGCCGCGAGTCGAGTCGCACCCCCAGGTAGGGGTGCTCCTTGACCCACTCCAGCTGCTCGCCAGCCAGCGTGAGCGGTGGCGGCTGAGTTCGAGGTGCCCCATAGCTCAGCTGCATCGCCTTGCACTTTGGGGGCTGGAACTGGAGGTGGCGGTCGTTGGCGATGGTCCGGTGGAGCGAGTCGATGTCCTGCTGGAGGTCGAGATAGTCTGATGGTCTAGGCGTCGCCTTGATGATCATGAGGTCGTCGGCGAACGCAGCCACCTCTGTGCCGGTGGACAGTTGTAGGTGCTTGACCCGGTTGACGTACGCCACGAACAACACGGGGCCAAGCACACTTCCCTGTGGGACGCCGGAGAGCACGGGCAGTCTGGCTGAGGTGTTGTTGGAGTCTGCGCGGACGCAGTAGGTCCTGTTGTCCAGGTAGGACCTCACCCACCCCAGCAGGTAGTGCGGCACCTTGAACTCGGCGTCCAGGCAGCGAAGGAGCTCGCCGTGGACGCAGGAGTCAAAGGCCTTGCGAATGTCGAAGAAGACGGCAGCGGCCTTTTGGTGTTTGTCCACGAGGCGGCTCAGTTGGTGGGTCACGTAGGTCAGACATTCTACGGTTCCTCTGCCCCGCCTGAAGCCGAACTGGGTGTCGGCTAGGAGGGGCTCGATGTAAGGCAGAAGCAGCCTGAGGATGTGCGCCTCCAACTGCTTAGAGACGATGGAAAGGAGTGAGATGGGCCGATAGTCCGAGGGGGTCGCTGGACAGATCTTCTTGGGAACCGGGATGACCGTCGCGTCCTTCCAGCAGCTGGGGACGACTCCCTCCGCCAGGCTGCGCTCGAAGAGGATAGCGAGCGATAGGGACAGCGCCGCCGCGGCGTTCTTCAAGAGGACCGCTGGCAGTCCGTCAGGACCGGTGGACTTGTGGACGGCCAGCTGGGTGAGGCCTTTCTCGACGAGCGCCAGGGGAAAGCAGCCAGCAGGAGGCTGCTCAGGCACCAGCAGCGGCCCAGTCACCACCTTTTGGTTCCAGACGCTCTGGAACTGGTGAGCGAGCGCCTGGCTTGGGGCGACCCCTGGGAGTGCCGCGAAGACGATCTTATCCTTGACTTTCTCTCCATTGAGCCGGCGATAGGTCTGCCAGAACTGGCGGATGTCCTGGCAGTCGGCGAAGGCCCGCTGGACGTAGTGCCGCCTGGCCGCGTCGATCGCCTGCTTACCCCTGCGTCGCAGACGAGCAAACGCTGCGCGGAGGGCTGGGTCGCGCAGGGCGGGGTCGCGACTGCTGGCCCGCCAGGCCAGGTAGGCGTCCGTCTTGGCCTTCAGCAGCCGACCGATGGCGGCCGTGTGCCAGCCGGGCTTATTAGCCTTCCTGCTGCGCGGCCTCGAGTGGGGCACTGATTGGCGGACAGCACGCTCCACCCGCGCCGTCCAGAGCAGCGCCGCCTCCTCCACCGTGGGCGGCTCTATGGCAGCCGCCAGCAGTCCTGCCTCGGCCAGGCAGCGCCGCACGACTGCCCAGTCGGCTCTCCTGTAGTTCGGTTTGGGCTCCTGCTGTTGCTGATGGTGGTGGTGATGGTGGTGGTGCCTGTGGTCAGCTGAGCAGCCCAGCCGTGCCGCTACCACGGCGTGCAGCTTCTCGATTGGCGCGCACAGCGACACGTCCACGACAGGTACGCCTCGCCCCACGAATAGCAGGTCAATGGTGCGCGAGCGATGAGTGGGCCCGCGCACCATCTGTTGCAGTTCAAGGGCGTCGGTGACAGCCAGCAGCGGGCGACACTCGTCCAGGGCTGGATCCATGTTGAAGTCGCCCGCCACTACACTGCGCCTCCCACTGCCAGTCGCCAGGTAGTCCATAAGGTTGGCGCAGAAGTCCTGGACCGGTTCTCGGGGCGGCCTGTAGCAGCTGACGACAGAGATGGGACCTTGCGTCGTGACGACACGGACGCCCAACACCTCCGAGGCGCAGGGCAACGTCAGCTGCTGGCCGTGCAGCGAGTTGCGACAGTACAGCGCGACTCCGCCACCGTTTCTGGTACGGTCGCGTCTGTAGAGCGTGTAGTCGTCGCAGCACAGCTCTTGATTCTTGATGGAGTCGTCAAGTTTCGTCTCTTGGATCAACAGTAGGTCGACGCCGTAGGTGGTCAGATGGGAACGCACCAGGTCCAGTTTGGAGAGGAGGCCGTTCACGTTGGCGCTGTGTATGGTAAGTTCCGATCGGTTCGCCATGAGTCCGACAGGGGGCGCCACAGCGTGTGGAAAAATCGATAGCAGCAGCAGCCCGACAGCGCGCATAAAGAAAGATGGCGGAATTGTTGAGATCAGGCTTGAGATCGGCGATGGAGAGGGTTGAGATCAGAGGCGAGAACTTGAGATCGGAGACCAAGGTTGACCCCAGCAGCACAGTAAAAATTAGCGACGAGATGTCGATCCGCCAGGAATTTGAGGCTTCCAATTGTTGGGTGTATTATCGATTTTTTTTTTGTTCCTCCCTTACGGACACGTTTTGAACGTAGGTGTTGGCTTGGATGAGGTAGAGGCGCCTGCCTGTGCTTTTGCACGTCTCCCCTTGGGAAACCGATCAGCATTGCTTTACTGCAGTGTTTCCAGTCCATTCCATATTTTTTGTCTCTTTTCTAGCTTCTTTTACCAGAATTTTGCAATTATTTGAGCTGCAGAAAATATTTATGGACGGATGCTCGCTACAGCCCCTAATACATGAAAATGACACATCTGCACACCCGCACGCACGCGCGCTCGCGCACGTACGCACGCACGCACGCACGCACGCACGCACGCACGCACGCACCGACGCACGCACACACGCACGCACGCACGCAGCTACGCACGCACGCACGCACGCACGCACGCACGCACGCACGCACGCACGCACGCACGAACAATGTGTACAGTGGTACACGCTTTTCACGAGCTTTATGGTGCAACAGTGAGCATGCGTCCATTCTGGTCTGCTGCTGTGGGTTTGTATGTGTGTGCGTGCGTGAGTTTTTGATTAATCTTTCTTTTACGAAAAAACACTGTATTAACGAAAATTTCGCAGATGGCTGCAAAAAAAGGAGAATATGTGACACTCCTTTAGGCCCAGTTTGAAAAACCGTGGTATTAAAAGTAGGCACTTCATGAGATGATCAACTTCAGTTTGGACAAACGGTGTATAATCGAACCAAGCGCAGCAACGCGTCACATATTCGGCGTTTGTTGTGCGAGCCATCGCACACAGCCACAAGACTACCAGTATCAATCCACCCTCACAAACTCTTTCATCTCTCTGACGATGCGCATCATTCATTAGGCATCGTATGGATGGACAGGGCACACACCCAAAGATTCTGCATAAATAATTAAGGAAAAATTTGCAGGCAGCTGCAAAAAAGGGGAATATGTGACTTCCGTAGAGCTGAAGTCCACTTTGAAAAAAGATTGTATAAATAAGAGCATTGCAGTGGAGTCCACTTTGAAAAACGATTGTATAACAGCATTGCAGTTGATGTGCAGTCCATTTTGAAAAACGATTGTATAAGAGCATGCAATGGTATGAACAATCAATTTGCTTGTCACATATTCGGCGTTTTTAGCGCTCGCTACATGATGACAGAATACAGTGGCACTTAGCATACTAGGAAAAGCGCATATCTACCTACGCACACACACACACGCGCACACACGCACGTACGTACATAGACACTCAAATATTTTGTAAGTTGGAAATGATGATCCAATGAATAGAATATTTTGATTCTACCACAGTTCGAATTACGATACCTACAAATTGTTCTATTCTGCAAACATACGTGCAGTCTGGAATTGGGATAACTGATTCTTTGAAGCACAGTAACAGAAATTTGTTGTGTTAATGGATGGAGAATATGCACAACAGGCACTTCAGGTATAATTTAAGGAGCTGTTCTACAAACACAATCTACATTACCGTTTTGAAACTTATCATTTACCTGTCCTTTGAGAATCCGTAATCAGCAGCATCGAAATACATACCACACCACACCAAGAGTCCAGTTGCGCTTATGGTTTTTAGTTCTATCTGCAATGTGCGTAGGGCAGTGGTGTGTGTCACTTTTAGCTGGGCAACAGTGATGTCACTAGAATGACTGTTGTCCGAAATCAAATATGCCAAAACAGCTCACGCTAAAAACGCCGAATATGTGACAAGCAAATTGATTGTTCATACCATTGCATGCTCTTATACAATCGTTTTTCAAAATGGACTCCACATCAACTGCAATGCTGTTATACAATCGTTTTTCAAAGTGGACTCCACTGCAATGCTCTTATTTATACAATCTTTTTTCAAAGTGGACTTCAGCTCTACGGAAGTCACATATTCCCCTTTTTTGCAGCTGCCTGCAAATTTTTCCTTAATACAGTGTTTTTTCGTATTGATATGTACGAAATGTGCTCCCACGCGTGCACGGATTTCGAGTGCAAACAAGGTGCACCCACACAGGGGGCGTGAGTTTCCCTACCACAGTAGCATACATGTACCCGAGTTTTTGAAGTGGGGGGGGGGGGGGACGCCAGAGACCATTCTGTGGGGGGAGGGGGTGTTGTAGACGAAACGTCGTATTAAATGTGTACAGTGTACAAGTTCAAAACTGTAGAATTTCTTTACAAACACCTTCCTTCCTGGGCAACGTCTCGAACACCAAGGACGTGCTGCAACTCCTCGAGTTACAGAATCAGGGGCTGAACACCAGCGAGTGGCGCATGACGCGCTCGTTACCCCAAGCCCGACCACGAGGACGCCACCACAACCAGCATGCTCGTTGAGGACGCGTCCTATGCGACCCTCTGCGCGGCCAAGATGGTGGTCAACTACGGCGTGCGTGCGTGCGTGCATGCGTGCGTGCGTGCGTGCGCGCGTGCGTGCATGCGTACGAAAGTGCGTGCGTGCGTGCGTGCGTGCGTGCGTGCGTGCGTGCGTGCGTGCGTGCGTGCGTGCGTGCGTGCGTGCGCGCGTGCGTGCGTGCGTTCGTGCGTGCGAGAGTGCGTCAGTGCGTGCTTGCGTGCGTGCGTGCGTGCGTGCGTGCGTGTGTGCGTTCGTGCGAGAGTGCAGGCGTGCGTGCGTGCGTGTGTGCGTGCGTGCGTGCGTGCGTGCGTGCGTGCGTGCGTGCGTGCGTGCGCGAGTGCGTGCATGCGAGAGTGCGTGCGTGCTTGCGTGCGTCGGTGTGTGCGTGCGCGCATGCAAGAGTGCGGGTGGTCGTGCGTGCGTGCGTGCGTGCGTGCGTCAGTCCGGCGTGCGTGCGTGCGTGCGTGCGTGCGTGCGTGCGTGCGTGCGTGCGTGCGTGCGTGCGTGCGTGCGTGCGTGCGTGCGTGAATGTGTGCCTTGTGAGGTTGCACATGAGAGTGCACATCCCAAAAGCACTTGAAGTCAGCCAAAAAACATTTTAACATCTGAAAAGAAAAACGAAAAAACTGAAAAAAATGCAGGGTGGTTCATGGGAACAACATGGGTGGGGCAGGAAGGGACACTGGGGTAACGCAATATTGATTGGTTTTTAAGAGATGGCAGAGACGCCAGCGGGAGTCGAACCCGCGACCTCTCGATTTGTTGTCCAAGACGCAACATTACTAAGTGTTCCGGATCTCAAGATTGTGGGCATTTAGGAAGAATCCATTTGGGGGATTAATTTCTGATTGTATACAGCATATGTTTGCAAAGTTTCATGCCGATTAATTTAACAAAAAAATTATAAAAAAAAAAATTAAAAATAAAATCATTTTTCGAAGGTTCAGGAGCTCATATCTCATTATCCAGTGATGAAACTTTAAAAACATTGACCACCGATGACTCGCCTTGACGTATTGTTCACGAAAATAAAAAAAAATTGGGGGTTTACATGGCATTTTTTGGAGTTTTACTCTTGTCGGAACTATAAAAAAAAATCGCCATTGTCGATATAGACACTGGTCGCGCCCAATTTGTTGAAAGTACAATGCTACATGTCTAGGCGATCAACTTTCACCATTATAGCAAATCTCTGCGATGAGCGGTTGAGGCGCCTATAGCGCACAAAATTTTGGCCAAAAAAACGACTATGTCCAAAAAAACGGGGAAAATCGGCCATAACTCAACACTGGTAGGACCTAGAGGCAAATGCTTTGCATGTTGAAAATGCCATCATGGGTCGCGCTTACACGCCAAGTTTCAGGCCAATCGCTCTTGGCGTTCGCGAGCGGCGCTCCAAAAAAGTGGCAGAGAACATGAAAAAAAAAAAGACGCGTTTGCGAAACATTTTTGGAACTACTGACCCCATTCAGTAAAACAAGGAAACGCGTTATGGCGCGTTCGATGCCCCAGAAGAAGGCGGTTTATTTGAGCCATAACGCGCCGAAATCCGTTCAGGCAATCAAAAGTTATAGGCGATCGAAAATTCAAAAACCCGCATTCAGAAGTCGTCACATATTAGGGTTGTACGCTGACGCGTACACCCTGATTCTGCTACCCTCCCCATCTTAAATTTTTAATATGTGGCTTGCCCTTACAGTAAGTGATATGCACCGTCAATTCACGATCTTGAGTACCAAGTACATTGTATACCCTACATTCAATCTTCGATTCTCGTTCATTTTTGTTCCGCTTCTGTTACCCTGTGCCTATGGACGGACGCAACTGCCATCTGTAGATGTCCAGTCAAGGACAAGGCCCCCTCTCGTCTCTGAGTGGTCTAAGGAATGGAAGGCCTCGGTGCTCATACAGCCTGGACTGCCTTTCCAGTGATCCAAGCGAGCACAACAAACGCCGAATATGTGACGTGTTGCTGCGCTTCGTTCGATTATACGCGGTTTGTCCAAAGTGAAGTTGATCATCTGATTAAGTGGCTACTTTTAATACAGCCTTTTTTCAAACTGGGCCTAAAGGAGCGTCACATATTCTCCTTTTTTTGCAGCCACCTGCAAAAAATGTTCCTTAATCTGTACCGCCGACGGCTTAATGTGTACCGCCAACCCGGCAATCTGTACCGCCAACCCGGCAATCTGTACCGCCAAACCGTCCGTAAATCTGTACCGCCAAGCCGTCAATGTGTACCACCAACCCGTCAATCTGTACCGCCAACCCGTCAATCCGTACTGGCGAAGCGGCTTTATTCAGACGCAGCACGTCTTCTCTCCAAATCAAGATTGCTGCACTGCACTAAACACCTTTTGGCCGTACAAATTCAGGCATCGGCGGTCCGCATTGCCAATTGTGTCTGTCTCGTATTTTTGTGTCTGTGCGTACGTGCGCGCGTGTGTGTGTGTGTGTGTCTCTCTCTGTGTGTGTGTGTGTGTGTGTGTGTGTGTGTGTGTGTGTGTGTGTGTGTGTGTGTGTGTGTGTGTGTGTGTGTGTGTGTGTGTGTGTGTGTGTGTGTGTGTGTGTGTGTGTGTGTGTGTGTGTGTGTGTGTGTGTGTGTGTGTGTGTGTGTGTGTGTTTGTCTGTGCGTCGGTATCTCTCTGTGTGTCTGCCCGTCCGTGTCTGTACATCTGTATGTGTCTCTTTGTGTTTCTCTCTGTTTCGGTGTGCGTCTGTCGGCGTGTGTCCGTATGTGGGCGTCTGCGTACAGGTGCTAGCGTGCAGGCGGAGGATATAGATGGTAGCGCGCAGGTGGCGGCAGCCGCAAAGGGTCGCCTGGGTGGGGAGACAGCGCCGTGTGTCTGGGGGGGGCGGCTGGACGCAGCAAATGACCCGGTTTTTTTGCGATCGTTTCAGCTGCTCTGATACACCCAGTTGCTGCATAGGTACTTCCAAATTAACAGACTTTGCGTGGGGCGAGGGGGCACGTGCCGCCCAAAGGGTTACTGAAACAGCATTTGGCAGAGTCTGGTCCCGAATCCATTACTTTGCCCATGCTCTTACACATAGTGCTCCCTTAACGAACAAACAAACGAGACATGCAAGGCAATCGATAGGCTTGCGTGCTTCAGCTTTCCGTTGTCGGCGTTAATGTAGGTGTCCGCCGTTGCGTCGTTAGCTACGCGTCGGTCCTCGAGCGATTGCGCGCGCACCTGCGGGGCACCAATCTCTGCTTCGGGGAAGCTCTACGAGCCGACCTTGATGTGGTGTCGACAGCACCGATTAGCACGCAACAGCGCCGCCCATCCTTCTTTACGAGCGTACGTTTTTTTTTGCTTCTACACATCTGTCTCGCACTAGCCATAGTATCGGCAGATAACAACGTAGAGCGATCGAGAAATAGAGCGGCATTAGTCAGCCTCTACAACACAGTCACTGCAAGAAAGGGAAAACTAAAGTGAAATGCTGTTTGCAATTCTTATTTATATATGCGAAGTTCTGTTCGACGAGGTGTAAGCTCAAGCTGCAGCAGAAGTACTGGACGGTGCCCATCAGCTACAGCGGTGTCAAGTACTACTGCGGTAAAGATCCGTACAGTAAACACGCTAGTGCAAATTTAGTCGCAAAACATCAGTCAATTGCTCGTTTGATCGTAGTGTGCTAATAAAAACTTTGCGATGCTTCCTACTTTAGGGGTCCCGAAGGGCGGTCTGACTCCGGAGCAAATGATTGCTCAGCAGCCCAAGATCGTCCAGCTGATCATCCGCGAGGTCGCTGAGCAGTTGGGGCTCTTCAACGACGACTTCAAGAAGAGCGTGAGACAGGCTCCGGAATTCGACAGCGAGTTCGACGTGCAGTTCTGCACGTGGACGCGGCAGGCGCTAGAGTCTGCCAAGAACAACGCTAGGTCGATATTCTATTGTGTGCCAACAAATTGGTACACAAACGGCTCTGTCTCTTTTATTAGGAAAAAAGCGTACGACGCGTTGGAAGCGACGCAACGGCACGGCAAGCCCTCGCAGTGCTTCAAGCTTTCCGAGGAGTGCCTGCTGCCCGTACTTCCAGCGCAGGGACAAAAACGACAAAATCGGTCAGCACGTTACGCGTTGCTACATCGTTTGGTGCACAGACGTGTGACCTATTGAAACAACAGTGCAGGCATATCATTAGGCTTGAATGCGATTCAGACCCAGCACCTTGCGTCGGACCACCGACGCCCAAGGACGACAAGACGACATCGACATCGACAGCGAAAGAAGCGGCGGAGTCGATGGAAGAAAGCTTCTAAAACGTGACAAGCGCACTTGGATTACTGTTTGAGTAATCAGAAGAAAGGAGTTGGTTGCGAAACTAGACCAGCACGTTACAGCTCATTCTATGCAGACTGCATCCGCACAAAGCAATAAGCCACAATAAACACACTTGCCGAACGCATATTTCGCCCTTGACACCTCTTGCACACCATTCACCCGTCTAACTCTAGACCACAGTCTAAAACAAACACAGAAATGTAGTATAGCACCCACACCCAGACGCGCCGTCGCGTCTCGAACATCTAATTGCAGATTCGCGTCGCGTTGCAGATGTGGACAACGCGTCTGCAGCGGCCGTTGATTAGCGAGCGCCCTTCTCGTCTGGTTGTGAAGTACCCCTGTAGTCCGCTTTGCAACTCTCCAACAAGATACACCTTAGTGGAGGTTCTGCCGGCTTTCTTTCTCTACGACCCCACATCTCCTCAACTACATCCGTGCGCTGCCGCGCACGGTGCTCTAGTTGCCCTCGTCGACTAACTGTAACTTTAAACACTTGCTTCACACTAGTCCAGGTGCCAACCCCCCCCCCCCCCCCGAATCACACCTTCCTCTCACACAGACCACCGTCTCCTGCTTGTACCCCGTGCACACTACCACCAGCATACACAGCCACACATAGCCATACACACCCACCGACACATTCACACGCGAAATCACAGGAATACACACACACACACAGACACACACACACACACACACACACACGCACACACACACACACAGACGCACGCGCGCACGTAGGCACAGACACAAAAGTACGACAGAGACACAATTGGCAATGCGGACCGCCGATGCCTCAATTTGTATGACCAAGAGGTGTTAGTGCAGTGCAGCAATCTTTATTTGGAGAGAAGACGTCCTGCGTCTGAATAAAGCCGCTTCGGCAGTACGGATTGACGGGTTGGCGGTACAGATTGACGGGTTGGTGGTACACATTGACGGCTTGGTGGTACAGATTTACGGACGGTTTGGCGGTACACATTGCCGGGTTGGCGGTACACATTGACGGGTTGGTGGTACACATTGCCGGGTTGGCGGTACACATTCGGCAGGCGAATGTGTACCGCCAAAGCGTCCATATTCCGGGAATTTGCAGTCTTCCCGAAACGCGTCTTGACTGGGAATACGGACGGGTTGGCGGTACGCATTGCCGGGTTGGCGGTACAGATTGCCGGTTTGGCGGTACGGATTGACGGGTTGGTGGTACACATTTACGGACGGTTTGGTGGTACACATTGCCGGGTTGGCGGTACAGATTGCCGGGTTGGCGGTACAGATTGCCGGGTTGGCGGTACAGATTGCCGGGTTGGCGGTACACATTCGGCAGGCGAATGTGTACCGCCAATGCGTCCGTATTCCGGGAATTTGCAGTCTTCCCTAGACGCGTCTTGACTGGGAATACGGACGGGTTGGCGGTACGGATTGACGGGTTGGCGGTACAGATTGACGGGTTGGCGGTACACATTGATGGCTTGGCGGTACACATTTACGGACGGTTTGGCGGTACACATTGCCGGGTTGGCGGTACACATTGCCGGGTTGGCGGTACGCATTGCCGGGTTGGCGGTTGGCGGGTTGGCTGCTCAGCAGCCCAAGATCGTCCAGCTGATCATCCGCGAGGTCGCTGAGCAGTTGGGGCTCTTCAACGACGACTTCAAGAAGAGCGTGAGACAGGCTCCGGAATTCGACAGCGAGTTCGACGTGCAGTTCTGCATGTGGACGCGGCAGGCGCTAGAGTCTGCCAAGAACAACGCTAGGTCGATATTCTATTGTGTGCCAACAAATTGGTACACAAACGGCTCTGTCTCTTTTATTAGGAAAAAAGCGTACGACGCGTTGGAAGTGACGCAATGGCACGGCAAGCCCTCGCAGTGCTTCAAGCTTTCCGAGGAGTGCCTGCTGCCCGTACTTCCAGCGCAGGGACAAAAACGACAAAATCGGTCAGCACGTTACGCGTTGCTACATCGTTTGGTGCACAGACGTGTGACCTATTGAAACAACAGTGCAGGCATATCATTAGGCTTGAATGCGATTCAGACCCAGCACCTTGCGTCGGACCACCGACGCCCAAGGACGACAAGACGACATCGACATCGACAGCGAAAGAAGCGGCGGAGTCGATGGAAGAAAGCTTCTAAAACGTGACAAGCGCACTTGGATTACTGTTTGAGTAATCAGAAGAAAGGGGTTGGTTGCAAAACTAGACCAGCACGTTACAGCTCATTCTATGCAGACTGCATCCGCACAAAGCAATAAGCCACAATAAACACACTTGCCGAACGCATATTTCGCCCTTGACACCTCTTGCACACCATTCACCCGTCTAACTCTAGACCACAGTCTAAAACAAACACAGAAATGTAGTATAGCACCCACACCCAGACGCGCCGTCGCGTCTCGAACATCTAATTGCAGATTCGCGTCGCGTTGCAGATGTGGACAACGCGTCTGCAGCGGCCGTTGATTAGCGAGCGCCCTTCTCGTCTGGTTGTGAAGTACCCCTGTAGTCCACTTTGCAACTCTCCAACAAGATACACCTTAGTGGAGGTTCTGCCGGCTTTCTTTCTCTACGACCCCACATCTCCTCAACTACATCCGTGCGCTGCCGCGCACGGTGCTCTAGTTGCCCTCATCGACTAACTGTAACTTTAAACACTTGCTTCACACTAGTCCAGGTGCCAACCCCCCCCCCCCCCGAATCACACCTTCCTCTCACACAGACCACCGTCTCCTGCTTGTACCCCGTGCACACTACCACCAGCATACACAGCCACACATAGCCATACACACCCACCGACACATTCACACGCGAAATCACAGGAATACACACACACACACAGACACACACACACACACACACACACGCACACACACACAGATGCACGCGCGCACGTAGGCACAGACACAAAAGTACGACAGAGACACAATTGGCAATGCGGACCGCCGATGCCTCAATTTGTACGACCAAGAGGTGTTAGTGCAGTGCAGCAATCTTTATTTGGAGAGAAGACGTCCTGCGTCTGAATAAAGCCGCTTCGGCAGTACGGATTGACGGGCTGGCGGTACAGATTGACGGGTTGGTGGTACACATTGACGGCTTGGCGGTACAGATTTACGGACGGTTTGGCGGTACACATTGCCGGGTTGGCGGTACACATTGACGGGTTGGTGGTACACATTGCCGGGTTGGCGGTACACATTCGGCTGGCGAATGTGTACCGCCAAAGCGTCCATATTCCGGGAATTTGCAGTCTTCCCGAAACGCGTCTCAACTGGGAATACGGACGGGTTGGCGGTACGCATTGCCGGGTTGGCGGTACAGATTGCCGGTTTGGCGGTACGGATTGACGGGTTGGCGGTACACATTTACGGACGGTTTGGCGGTACACATTGCCGGGTTGGCGGTACAGATTGCCGGGTTGGCGGTACAGATTGCCGGGTTGGCGGTACAGATTGCCGGGTTGGCGGTACACATTCGGCAGGCGAATGTGTACCGCCAATGCGTCCGTATTCCGGGAATTTGCAGTCTTCCCTAGACGCGTCTTGACTGGGAATACGGACGGGTTGGCGGTACGGATTGACGGGTTGGCGGTACAGATTGACGGGTTGGCGGTACACATTGATGGCTTGGCGGTACACATTTACAGACGGTTTGGCGGTACACATTGCCGGGTTGGTGGTACACATTGCCGGGTTGGCGGTACGCATTGCCGGGTTGGCGGTACAGATTGCCGGGTTGGCGGTACACATTGCCGGGTTGGCGGTACGCATTCGCCAGGCGAATGTGTACCGCCAAAGAGTCCGTATTCCGGGAATTTGCAGTCTTCCCCGAACGCGTCTTGACTGGGAATACGGACGGGTTGGCGGTACACATTGCCGGGTTGGCGGTACGCATTGCCGGGTTGGCGGTACGCATTCGCCAGGCGAATTGAAGAGTTGTGGAAAAAAGGCGATTGCAGTGCTGGGATTCGAACCCAGGTCTCAGGGTTTCCGGGCCTGGATGCTAACCACTACACCACACTCGCACGCCTCCTATTCCACAAATCACGCATGATAAGCCAGGAGAAACGGCGGAGCCGGCATTGCCTGGCGTCAAACACCGCCCACCTGGATGTAACAATTGAAGAGTTGTGGAAAAAAGGCGATTGCAGTGCTGGGATTCGAACCCAGGTCTCAGGGTTTCCGGGCCTGGATGCTAACCACTACACCACACTCGCACGCCTCCTATTCCACAAATCACGCATGATAAGCCAGGAGAAACGGCGGAGCCGGCATTGCCTGGCGTCAAACACCGCCCACCTGGATGTAACAATTGAAGAGTTGTGGAAAAAAGGCGATTGCAGTGCTGGGATTCGAACCCAGGTCTCAGGGTTTCCGGGCCTGGATGCTAACCACTACACCACACTTGCACCGCCGAATGTGTACCGCCAAAGCGTCCGTATTCCGGGAATTTGCAGTCTTCCCCGAACGCGTCTTGACTGGGAATACGGACGGGTTGGCGGTACACATTGCCGGGTTGGCGGTACGCATTGCCGGGTTGGCGGTACGCATTCGCCAGGCGAATGTGTACCGCCAAAGCGTCCGTATTCCGGGAATTTGCGGTCTTCCCGAAACGCGTCTTGACTGGGAATACGGACGGGTTGGCGGTACACATTGCCGGGTTGGCGGTACGCATTCGCCAGGCGAATGTGTACCGCCAAAGCGTCCGTATTCCGGGAATTTGCAGTCTTCCCCGAACGCGTCTTGACTGGGAATACAGACGGGTTGGCGGTACACATTGCCGGGTTGGCGGTACGCATTGCCGGGTTGGCGGTACGCATTCGCCAGGCGAATGTGTACCGCCAAAGCGTCCGTATTCCGGGAATTTGCAGTCTTCCCCGAACGCGTCTTGACTGGGAATATGGACGGGTTGGCGGTACACATTGCCGGGTTGGCGGTACGCATTGCCCGGTTGGCGGTACGCATTCGCCAGGCGAATGTGTACCGCCAAAGCGTCCGTATTCCGGGAATTTGCGGTCTTCCCGAAACGCGTCTTGACTGGGAATACGGACGGGTTGGCGGTACACATTGAGGGTTGGCGGTACGCATTCGCCAGGCGAATGTGTACCGCGAAAGCGTCCGTATTCCGGGAATTTGCGGTCTTCCCGAAACGCGTCTTGACTGGGAATACGGACGGGTTGGCGGTACACATTGCCGGGTTGGCGGTACGCATTCGCCAGGCGAATGTGTACCGCCAAAGCATCCGTATTCCAGGAATTTGCAGTCTTCCCCGAACGCGTCTTGACTGGGAATACGGACGGGTTGGCGGTACACATTGCCGGGTTGGCGGTACGCATTCGGCACGCGAATGTGGACCCTCCCCGAACACATCTTATCATGCGTGGTTTGTGGAATAGGAGCCGTGCAAGTGTGGTGTAGGGGTTAGCATCCAGCACCGGAATCCCTGAGACCTGGGTTCGAATCCCAGCAGTGCAATCGCCTTTTTTCCACAACTCTTCAATTGACCGGGAATACGGACGGGTCGGCGGTACACATTGACGGCTTGGCGGTACGTATACAAACCGCCGTGACGTCTACGTAGAAATGTATGGGGAAATATGCGCCACCCCCCAGGGGTAGTTTGCGCCACCGCCCATACAACTGCAACACTAAGTTTGGTCGACGGTGGCGCATACTACCCCTGGGCCCAAAGCAGCGTACTGCCAACTCTCTCATGGACTTTCTACAGTCTAAGAGAGACAAGATTAAGTTCAATGAAGGTGGTGAACTGTTGGATAGCAATGGCCATCCAATCTCTGGTTCAAACATTGGGCGACTGTTCCACCATGCAGTACGAGACTATGTTAGAGAGAATCCAGTTGGTTGGGACGAGTTTGAGGCAATGCTCATGCAGAACCATGTTCCAGAGATGGCTCTTGGCAACAGATTCAAGTTTGCTGTGCGTGAAGGGCCTCACACTCCTACATCACTACATAGACCCAAGCCACCTCGAACGCCAAAGAAGGCGAACAAGAAGAGCCCCCAAGTGGGCTCAGGACGACCCCTGATAGTGAACAAGAGTGCCAAGCATCCAATCAAGGAGACATTGCGATTCGAATCTCTATATACCTAAGTGACCTCTCTGTGACAAGCGCTGTTGCATTATGAATCGTGTGCTGAAAAAACTCTACTTGACACCTGGTTCCCCTGCCTACTTTGCTGGCGTAAACACATTGTATAGAGAAGCAAAGAAGGTCAACTCACACATCAAGCAAAAGGATGTGATTGACTACCTTCAGTCTGTCAGCACCTACACAAAACACAAACCTTCACTAAGAAGGTTCAAGAGGAATCGAATGGTATCACTTGGCATTGGATATGACTACCAACTAGACCTCATTGACTACTCCAACCTTTCAAGGCACAACTCTGGTTTCAAATACATCCTGTGCTGCATTGACATCTTCTCAAAGTTTGCATGGGCTGAAGCTAGGTATAAAGAACAAGATGCCAACTAGTGTACTACAAGCCTTTAAACGAATGTTGAAGAAACAAGGCAACCCTGCACAGATTATGACTGATCGTGGCAATGAGTTCAAAGGCCAGTTTGCCAAGTGGGTCAAGGATAACGACATTGTTCACATTTGGGCACCTGATCCAGACATCAAGGCTGCAGTTGTGGAGCGGTTCCAGTGCACTATCAAGAACAAGATTTCAAGGCACTTAACTCACAACAACACAAAACGTTACATCACAGTGCTGAACAAGATCATTGAAGGGTACAGCAAGACCTATCATCGATCGATCAAGATGGAGCCATTCAATGTCAACATCGACAATGAGCCAATGGTTAGAGCTACACTGTACAGCACTCCTCTACCTGACAGTCCAAAGTTCCAGTACAAAGTTGGAGATGCTGTTCGCGTTATCAAAGAGAAGTCAAAGCTAGGAAAGGGCTACTCAAGGCAGTTCACCGATGAAGTGTTTCTGATATCAACACGCCTAGAGCATCGACGCCCAGCCACTTACCGCATCGAAGCGTTGGATGGGGAAGCAATTGAAGGGGTGTACTATGAACCAGAACTGTCTATGGGTGAAGATTAGTAGGTGATAAGAGTATACCTATAAGCGCCAGCCAAGTGTTGACAACTCCAATGGACTCCAACTCAGATAGCAGTAGTAGGCACTGGCCATTGTGTGGATCCAAATTTCCAAAGTCGGAGATTGTGTTCTTTTCCCAAGTGATTGCAGTCTACTTGCTGATCATTGCTGCACTGGTGAATGTGTCGCTTGGTGAAGGTGACAAAAACATCTGGTGGTCAGTTCTGAGCGCCTGCATTGGATACATTCTGCCCTCACCAAACCTAAAGAAATGAGTGAGTTCTACATTACGGTCCCAAGCAACACGGTTGAAGAGAAAGCAATCTCAGTGTTCACATGCAAGTTGGCTGAAACTGTGGACTTGGGACCTGGAGATTGGGTTGTTGCACTGAGTGAGTTGATCTAGCCAGTCAGCTATGTTACCCACAAAGGATGTGCACTAGAAGTCACCATGGAAGACTACATACCAAAAAGCGTGAAAACCCTCTTCAGACCCAATCCTGAAAAGAGAATCAGAATTCCAGTTGGATCGCACTATCTAGAACGTATTCCAGAGGTGAAGACAATCTATCGACTTGAGGACAACCATTACACCAGTGCAAATGAGATTGTCAACCGACTCATGAATGAGTTCAAGAAGATGAATGATGTAAAACGCCAGTATACATGGGGGTTTGAGAAAGCTGCTGAGGATGCAACCCTTCTATGGGACAGACAGGAGGAATCGCTCAAGCTTACCTATGATCCTAGATCGAACAGAGTCAACCTGCTCATACAGGAGCCTGTGCACCATGTGAGGATGACCAAAACACTTGCCTACAGTTTGGGCTTTACTGAGCCTGTGTTGAAGAAGGGAGCTCTGCATCGTGCACAACTGCCACCTGACCCAAAAGGTGGAAAACATGTCTTCTTTGTGTACTGCAACCTCGTCTACCCTTCATTGGTTGGAAACACACGTGCTCAGCTGCTCAAGATCGTTGCACCCAAAGGAGAATATGCCTCTATTGCCATCGCCGAGTTCCCACAGCTGCAATACATGCCAGTCGCACTCAAGCGATTCCATGAGATTGAGATCTCTATAACAGGCACCGATGGAGAGCCAATCAACTTTGCATTTGGAACCATCTACTGCAAGTTGCACTTTCGAAGAAAGCGGTTGTGATTAGTATATAAGCACCCATCCCAGTGATTCATTGTGACAATGTATCTGGATGTGTTGCGCTTGAATGAGTTTAACGATCCTGTTGATAAGCTGAACACTCGAGCGACACTCTACATCTTCCTCTTTATCATTGGTTTGGCTGTTTCCAAGCAGCTAAGCCCAATACATTGCATCACACCGCCATGGGGAGATGAGTTGGCTACAGATCCCAAGACTTGGGCTGACTATGTTGAGTCAATGTGCTTTGTTAATGGAACATATGCATTCAACACATACGAGCCAAGATTGGATCGACCAATCAACTGGTACCAGTGGATTCCCTTGATTCTCTTTCTTCACAGCATAGCACTTCTCATACCCAACTGGATATGGCACATCTGCCTCACATACTGTGGTGTCAAGGATCCAGCCAAAGCAGAGAGACTACCAGATTCACTTGTCTACTGCTACCTGACAGTCAAGTTCCTCTATTTGGGTGTGATTCTTCTGTTCTATGGTATAACCACATACATGCTAAATGGCAAGTATGGTTGGTTTGCCTGGAAGAATGGCCTCTTTCCATTGAAGGTCTACTGCAACTTTACATCCAAGCACATGGGTACGATTGGGAACCAGTATTGGGTAGAGTGTATCCTGCCTGGCAATGTGCTGTATGAAAAGGCATACCTATTCTTGTGGTACTGGCATGCTGTTCTGGCATTGGCTACGGTTGCTAGTGTGGTCTACTGGTGTATGCACCTGTGGAGTAGTGGGAATAGTGCATTGCACCTCCAACTGACAAGGCTCAACTATGGAAAGAAGATGGATGCAACAGTATAAATGGGTGACTCACCAATCATTAGCATCATCATGGACTTCAATGAGCTTGTTGCGTTAATCAATGTCAAGTCCTACCGTTGGATTCCTGGGTTGAGGGCAGCAATCATTAAACGTTATGAGAAACTGGATCTACCAAGACCACCACTACCGACACACTTTACAGAGGAACAAGTGGGTGGAGGGCAAGACATCCATCCATTCACTATTCAAGACAAGGGATGCACAAAATCAACCAAGTTTCACACAGATTGCTACAAGTTTGGGCTAGCAATTGACGACACCGATTTCAATGCCACTCGTGATCTACCAGTTGCGCTGGAGGCATTACTAAACACTGCGGTGACACACTCATCACCTACAGCACAGATTGGAGTCACTATTGCACATCCAGGAATGAACAAGGAAGCGTTGGTACCCTTCATGACCAAGGAAAGACTCTCTGTGGAGCGACTGGTCAACCAAATGAACATCTTATGCAGTCAAATAGGATCATTGATCTAGATGGCCTTGATGTCAATGTAACCACGATTGACTTGCCTTGACGTGCACAGTGATTCTTGTCAGATCATTCAGTTGTGTGTACCAACACCCCACATAGAGGCAACAACACCACATATGTATTCACACACACACACACACACACACACACACACACACACACACACACACACACACACCTCACACTCCCGCATGCAAGCACACACACACACACACACACACACACACACACACACACACACACACACACACACACACACACACACACACACACACACACACACACACACACACACCATGATCACTATGACAACTGCAGTCATTAGCTTGTCAGGACAGCATAAGGCTGAACACCCACACCCACACACATGCACGCACACCACCTCACACACACGCACACCACGATCACTACGACTTCAACTACAGTTGTGTTAAGCCTTGGCTGAGGACGGAGGCGCCCACTGCAGGGCGGGCAGCCTCCGGCCTGCCGCCCTGCACTTTGTCGCCCAACTCACCAAGTGGAGGAGAAGGGGGGCGGCCCTCCACTCCCCCGGGGCGGGTCCCCAGATTTCCTCCTGGGGCAGCAAGAGCCAACAGTCGCATCACAGCCATTGTCAGAGACAGCAGCACGCAGCAACAGTTCACATGCATGCCCACCCCACCCACGATCACAATGCGCATGAGAATCACAGCTGTCTCTGATCGTTCAGGGGGTGGTTCTGGATCGCTGACGCTGGTGCCGATGTGGGGAAGAGCTGCCGACTCTGACGAGGCTGCAACGATTGATGGGGCCGATCCACACCAGCAAGCACAACAAGGCAAACAACCTGGTGTGGGCCGTCGATGTGTAGGCTCTTGATGGCTGGGGCGCTTTGAAACCTGCAACAGCAATCCAACAAATCCAACAACGAGGTCACTACCGGATCCAGGATAATCTGACATAGGGGGGAGTTCTTTCATTGCAAGTCTATCCTAAGGCCTGGCATCGGCATTTGCATCGTTTGCTCAACACACAATAGTGCAATCCAACCACAGCACTACAGGCGAAACGCTTTTGTGCGCCTTAATCCATGGAAAACGAATGCACACTTTGCCCCTGTGCTCGTCCTTCCTCTCCCCCTTCCTCCCCTAGCTGACAGGAGGGACCATCCACCCCTTCTGGATCCGCTAGTGAAAGCAAGAGCACAAGCAAATGCGCCTGCACCGACACACAGACATGCACATACGCACTCACAGATGGTTGCTGATGGCGCCGACGGGGAGGCGACACAGCTTCGGCACTTAGAGCGGCGTCCAGATGGGGGGAAGCCAACGTCCGATTCTTTCAAAACCTGAGACACAACTACTGGTTCTGCAAAAGCACCAGCACCAACACACGAACGCACGCACTCACAGAGATAACTGCCGATGACTGGGGGTGCGTCACAGACATCGGAACCATCGGAACGACAGCATGTCATCTTGGTGCGAGCAAACGACTCATTCTCAACAAACATACCGTTTTACTGTGTCCCAAAATTAGTGTGTTTCTCCCCCCCCCCCATCGACTTCTGAAAGATCTGAGATTCACCCCCTCCCAGCTTCGATGGTCAGTTGCACCACTGTTCTCCAACGGTCGCTTCTCTCTTTTTCTCTCTCGAATGAATCAGCAGCGCAGGGCGTCGCTGCTAGCGAGCGGTTGTACGTACGATTTACGGTTGTACGGTTAAGGCGGTCCGCGTGCGTGATGCACGATACTTCTAACGTGCGACTGCAATTGGGTCAAGCTCAAGCTCTAGAATGCAGCGCAACGACATGCTGCCGACATATCGAAGCAAGCGTCTTATAGACTTTATACTCTTGGCAGTTTCATATCCAAGGGAGGGCAACGGGGACCAGTCGCGTAGCCAGGATTTACAGGGTGGCCCATTTATCTATCCGGAGTTTTGATCGTTTGTAACTTTGCGTATACTGGGCAAGACGAAACAAAATTTGTACAAGATAAAGTTTTTGGGCGCCGAATTTCAAGAAGATCTAATGATGGCATCGCTGGTTATGCACTTGAACGTGACCTCCGTTTTTTATCACGTAACATTCACGTTGGTCAGGTGTAAATCGCATTTGTGCACTGTCTTCTGGCGCATTTTCGCAATAATTCTGTCAAAATACGTTTACAGGGCGCTGCTTCGGCTCGGCAATGTTTACAAAAGTTCCTAAAACGCGCCAACGCCAACGCGCCAGATGCAATCTCATTTTCTGGACTTCACAGTAAATCTTAAACTAAAAAGCGCGCTCATCCGATGAAATCGCGCCATTGTGCCAGATCGCAACAGATTCTCTTGAAAATTGGCGCACAAAAACTTTGAACCTGTACCTGTATCTGACCTGTATCTGATACAAATTTTGTTTCGTTTTGTTCACTAAACGCAAAGTTATCAGCGATCAAAAGCCCGGGTAGATAAATGGGCCACCCTGTATAATTGCAACCTCTCCGTCACATGGAGCACTATTGGAGAGAGGGGGGGGAGATAAAGGGGCAGATGGTTTGGGCGATAGTGCGCGCAGGCACGTTCGCGTATTGTAGGTAGTAGGCACCTAGGTATGTAAGTACACCACATAGGTATTCTGCACTTGCTCAATCAACGGCTACCGCCCAATGCGCTCAATGCCCCCGAAAAGCGCCACAGCTCCTACTATCACAAGAGCCACCTAATCGTCATTCGTCACCCCTTGGTCCTGCGTAAAATGCAGTTCAGGACAAGTGTGTAGGATTTACTAACCAACGGTGTTTCCCTGATTTCTGGAGTGGAGGCGACAGCCAAGTGCGTACGGCCGTGTGCGTGTTGTAAACTCGTACGAACTCTCCGTCCACCAGTGTTGGCAAGAAGACTATACAACTGCACTGCACGCGCCTGGCAGATTCATATCTGCCCGTCATGTGTAGACAGCACGGAACGTGAAGCTGCGTTTCGTACATGTATGTATGTTCTCATTATGTCCTGTATTAGTCACCGCTCTATAAGTATGGCTGCCGCCCAATGCTGATAAGACCCCCGATTTCTAACACATTTCGAGATTCCGTGTTTGATTGCGAGATGTAGGTAGACTGCTCAAAAAAGAGCACCCCGGGATCTATTTCTTGTTTGACGGCGCAAGATAACGATGTGTGCTAGCAGTATTATACATCGGAGTGGTTAGTTACTACTCCATAGCGCGAACCACAGCATGACTAGCTACTAAAACAGCAATCTAATATGGCTCGCCACACCCTTGCAGAAACGGGGCGCATCACCGAACTTGACAATATGAGCGAGGAAAAACGTCTACTCAAGTCACCGGCAAATAATGCGTACGCAACGAGCGGCGGAAACCTGTTCTAATGAGCACGCGTGCAAGCTCTTTGCTTTGCAGGAGAGCGCTTGGCGAGCTCCAGCGGCGACCGAAGACTCCAGAAGTTGTTCCTTCCTCTCAATCCCAAGTCTCCTTCTTTACTTTGGTACCTAAGTGGACAGTAGTGAACCGTTGTAGTACGACTAGACAAGGGGAGGACAGTTTCGGTACGCGCGGGGCAACGACTGGTTGCTTCTGGCGGTGGGCGTGTCGAGTAGCGTGGTCATGGGCACGGGGGTCTCCGGACTGGCGCTGCTCGCCGGCTTCAACACGGACCTGCTGACCAGCGCCCAGGTGCTCGTCGAGCGAGGCAACCGGACCACCGCGTCAAGCAAGATCTTGCTCCCCGACTTCACTCTGGACACCTATCTCCAGGGCAGCTCCTGGTACGCCCTGGTACAAGTGACCATCGGCTTCGTGATGCTGGTTGCAGCGTTTCTCATGGTTTGCTTTTCCGGATGAACTCACCACGGATCTGATGTTAGTGCGATGACATGCGTCGCTCACTGCAGACGGAAGCATGGATCTGGATTCGAGAGAACCAGCTGGTGCGCATTCGACAGGCGTACTTCGAGGCTGTTCTGCGCCAGGACATGGCCTGGTTCGACGGCGTCCAATCTGGCGCGCTGACGAGCCAGTTTTACGAGTGGGTAGAGAACCACAGCTTCATCTTCCTTACACATAACACACCAGACTATATCTAAACAAACGCACTTGCAAGCCCGTATTTAGCAACATGGAACGGATTCGCGAAGGCATTGGCGACAAGCTCGGCCTGACGGTCGCGCACGTGGCGCGGATGGCGTCGAGCTTCTCGATCGCCTTCGTCTACAATTGGAAGTTGGCGCTGCTCATGTGCGTCTGCAACGGACCCCTGTTGGCCGTCTTGGGCTACATTCTCTCGGGCGTGAGGAACTGAGAAGCACTGCTGTGTGAAATGGCAGAGTAGTTGCAAGCTTTTTGCAGAAAGTGGAGAAGGCGGCGGCGCGCGCCGCACGGAGCTACGCGGAGGCGGGCGCGGTGGCCGAAGAGGCGCTGTCGGCCATCCGCACGGTGCTCGCCTTCAACGGACAGCCGCGCGAGCGCCGGCGCTACGCGGCGGCGCTCGACAGAGGGCGACAACAGGGCGTGAAGCTCGCCCTCTATCAGGGATGGGCGTTGCTGCTCGGCCACTTCCTGCCCACCGCCTCCATGGGGCTCGCGTTGTGGCTGGGCGCGTTTCTCGTCCACTCGGGTCACGCCGACGTCCGCTCCGCCGTCACTGTCAGTCGTATGCGTGGCTTTCGACTCCATTCTCTGTTCGTGCACGCTTTTTAGGTCTATCTTGCCGTAAAAATCGGCTCGGCAGCCGTCGGCATGGCGGTGCAGCAGTTCTCGGTTCTAACTGCCGCGAAGGGAGCCGCATCGTCTGTTTTCGACATCATCAACCGGGTCGATTCGATAGCCTCTTGCGCAAGGATGTGCATGTGCGACGTCTCGTGTTTTACAGGTACCCTTTATCGATGCCTCTTCCCAGAAAGGCGCTAAAATTCGACATTGTAACGGAGCCATCGCTTTCGAAAACGTCAGCTTTTGCTATCCAACACGTCGCAGCATTGAAGTATAATGCGGAGACTTGCTATGGATGTTTCTTTTTTGAGTTTTTGTATGTTTATTTGAAGGTTCTAAAAGACGTCAGTTTCAAAGTAAAGCCCGGCGAAACAGTTGCGATCGTGGGGCCGAGCGGCTGTGGAAAGAGCACCATTATCAAGCTGTTGCTGCGGTTCTACGATCCGACAGCTGGACAGGTTTGGGGACTTTTCGCGTTTCCGGCGAATTTCTGAGTACACTTCTCTCTTATTCATCAGGTGCTGTTGGACGGCCGCGACGTGTCGACGCTGAACGTGGCGAGTGTGCGCCGAGTGGCGTCGGTGGTGTCGCAGGAGCCGACGCTCTTCGACGACACCGTCTTCCACAACGTCCGCTACGGCGACCACAAAGCCGGACGCAAGGCAGTCCTCGACGCCTGCAAGCTGGCCGACGCACACGACTTTGTCGAGCGCCTACCACAGGTGGTTGGGAGAGCGCTGGGGAGGGTTGAGTCGTCATGCGTGCACGCATGACGACTCGCATGACGAAGAGAACTAATCTTGAGGGCTACGACACGATGGTGGGCGAGCGTGGGGCGCAGCTGTCGGGCGGTCAGAAGCAGCGGCTGGCGATCGCGAGGGCGCTGTTGCGCGAGCCGCGAGTGCTGCTGCTGGACGAGGCGACGTCCGCGCTCGACGTCCACTCCGAGGCCCAGGTCCAGCGCGCCCTCGAGCGCGCCGGCCGCGGACGGACCACCATCGTCGTCGCTCACCGCCTCTCCACCGTACGCAACGCAGACCGCCTCCTCGTACTCGACGGAGGACGCATCGTCGAGACGGGCACCTACGAGGAGCTGCTCGACATCGAGGACGGAATGTAACGACTGCGCTGCGTTTCGGCCAATTTGACTTGAGGACCACGCGAAAGAAGCGCCTAGATTCAAGGGCTTGGTCGATTCGCAGGCGTTACACAGCTTTGGTCGCGTCGACGACAGAGACGGCAGACCTGGTACACATCTGTTGCCGTCTCAAGGTGGACTTGCATGACACACTTACCTACATGCTCTTGAAGAATTGACACGCACGTTTCAGAAGAGATTTCTCTTTGTGAAGACCGGACACGTCCACGAACAAACTCGTCTGGTGAGGAAGAGGCTTTTCAAAGGTTCGGGTTAAATCACGTCGAACGAATGGCGTTTCCTTCCGAAGTTCATATGAGCTGTGAACGCGTGGCATTGGCGGCAAGCCGTGAAATGCTGGTGTGTCACTTATCAGTTCACCGGGGGGGGGGCAGAAAGGCTTAACCCTTTGTGACACCGCCAACGTTTCAGCACGAGGAACGAAAATTATTCATCAAAAATGACCGCAATGTCAAGTCCGCAAGCCTGACGCAAATCTTTGCAGCGGCCAGGCCGGAATGGCCGCTGTTCCTCTGTGGCTGTGCGATATTCAGTCTCTTTGGGCTGTGCACGCCCATCACCGGCTACGTGTTTGCTCAAACGCAAGCCGTGAGCGCTCTTGGCTTGTCCCATTCAATGCCCCACAGCGAATGTGCAAATTGTGGCATCCCGACGATACATGACACAGATACCGTGAAACCATTGATGAACGGTAGTAGTTGGAGGTTTCCAATAAAACTCTCTTCCTACTATACTGGCGGTACGTACATAACACTATACGCCTCCGTCAATGGCATTACGGTGTCTGTGTGATGTATCGTCGGGATGCCACATACCTACCTACATATATGGCAAGAAAACGCCCACGCAGATGTTCGCTACCCGCGGCGACGCGCTGCTCAAGACCGCCACCTACGCCGGCGTCGCGTTCGTGCTGCTCGGAATCTTTGCGGGACTGTTCAACCTGTTCGGGGTGAGATTCGCAGACACCTTGCGTGCCCACGACCGACGCATGCGTGTATCCAGAGTCTATTGTGCGGCTTGGCGGGAGAGCGGTTCACGATGCGACTGAGGCTGGGCGTTTTCGAGAACATTCTCCGACAGGACGCCGCCTTCTTTGACGATCCGGCGCACGCCACCGGACAGCTCTGCGCCCGACTCGCGCAGGACGCCAGAGACATCAATTCGGTTCGTGGAACGTTGCAGTTGCAGGAAGTTTGCGCAATTGGGCAAAGGCGCTGGTTCCGAAACCGCAAGGTGCGGAGTTCGATCCTCAGCGTGGCAAAACTGCCAAAAACAGTAACCCATTGGGCGAGGGGCTAACGCAAAAACTGTGCCCTCTGATCGCTCATTGAGATGATCGGTTATGTACCGGGTGGGCCACCGTAAACTTCTGACGTTTGAATTTCTCAAGCGTTCCTCCATGGATTTTGTTGAAATTGTGTGCACTTGTGTAGTAGAAAGATCCAACTTAGATCCATGACACATTTCAGTTAATTCGACCGACCCAATAATCTGTTATGGCTTGACATAGAGAACGAGTCAATTTTTAAAGTGCAAACCATCACTTTCAACACTCTCTGCTCATCTCTTAGCTACAGAACGGTTACAGAAGGTATTAAGCTACAGAAGGTCAGCAGCTGGCTGTATCCAGCCTTTCCCGACCGTTGTTGGCCGAAAGAGACCGATTGAATGCCTTCCAAGATCGCCAGATCTCAGTCCTGTCGACTTCTCCATCTGGGGCGTCTTGAAAGAAATCATATTACGCCGAGCCGCAAAGAAGAACAGCTCAAAGAAGCCCTTGAGAACGCGTTTGAACACATTGACGCTGAACTCCAAATCTCGCTGTTCTGTAGCTAAGAAGTGGTGTACAAAGTTAAAAAAATTCAGTATTTTTTTTTAATTTTGCCCAAGCCTGGGTGTAGGTGTTCATCCACTGTACTGTAGGTATAGTGTAATTGGTACATAGTTGGTGTCTGATTGCTGCCATGCGCCTCGAACCGCACACGGCTGTGCAGAGACTTTGTCTTCCTGTGCAGAGTGCAGACTGTGCAGAGACTTTCAGAGACTTTGTCACCGCAATGACGACCGGGACGACGACAACAGCGCGACTGGGCGACCGGCCCTTGTACCGGCTGCCGGGGGCGCTGTACCGTCGGCTCAACATCGAGCTTCTCATCAGCGCGCCATTTCTTGCCCTCGCCATGGTTCACCCGTTTACGCCCACTGCCACCGCGGTACGTGCTGCGGCTGCGCAGCCACTGAGGACCAAAGTTGTCGCTTCACAGACGAGGCTTCGTACCCTGCGGTCGGAGACGCTCGTCAACGTGACGGAGACGGAGGCGGCACTGCAGGACAAGCGCGACCTGACCACGCTCGTGCAGTACATGGAGCTGATCGTCAGGTCGTCGCAGCTCATACTGACACCGCTCATCGGTAAGGAAGAGGTCTCATTCACAAATCACCATAGAGTAAAATCGCAGCCATGTTGTCCGAGAAAGTTGTAGCAAAAGCGACGTAGTGGTAGCCCTCTGAGTTGTCTGAGTTGCGGATAGCGTTGTCTCAGGATGGATCTGATAACCCCAGGACGACCTTGATGCTCGAAGAAGAAAACGACGCTAGGTTGCGGCTTCGGCTTGCACAGTGGGGACGGTGACGTCGAGAGCTTTGTCTAACACAAATCCCAAAGAACCCGAAACTTCTGTGGGACTGGGACTTCTATTATGCATACACTTCGCCAGCAAATGTCGAGCGAATACTAACAAACGATCTTTAAATGCACTACTAGGGCCAGAATTCACTGGGTGCTACAATGTACAAATACCAGAATCTGACCATTGATGCATAGCTACGTAGGTGCAGTGTATGTATACATTGCACGCACGGACTGTGCGAGTGCAGGAGGCTTGCAGGCAGCTACGTGGACACGCTGGGATCGAAGGCGATCGTGGCCATGATGATGGCGTCGCTCTGGGCGTACGTGTTCCTCACGCAGCTCTTCTTCAGCGTCTCTTTGGGAGTGGGCGTCTGGTTGCGCTTCGCCTGTGCGCCCTTCCAATCAATCGGCGTCTCCTCTCTGAGCGCCGGCTGGGCCTATCTCAATCTCGACACCGAACTACACGATCCCCCACTGCTCTACGCCAGGTACTACGCGCTCCCGATTGAGGCTCTGAGGGTACATTGTATAAGAGTGTCGCTGTTGCTGCGCTTGAGAACCTGACAAGCAGTTTTGCAAAACACGACCGTACAAGTCAGGGGTGTTCAGGGCCGTGCTCGTCAACATCATGAAGAGTTCCGCACGACTCGTGGCTTTTTTCTCTGTCGGCATATTTTTCACCAACGTCCAGTGGGCCTGCGTCACTGCCTTGGCGATCCTGACCGCAGCTGTCTTTTACTCTATTTTTGGACTCGCGGACATACGACCAAAGCATTCGTCCGCATCGAATAGGTCGCCGGTGTCAGAACCCTAATTCAACGGAATTCCTTTACCAAAATTTAATCATTTAGACACGACCGCGCAGCAAACGACCAGCAGATCGGCGTTTGCCGTTTCTTCGTCCAGACAAAGGATGTGCTCGCGGACGCGCTGGTGCAGTTGAAGGAGGCCTTTTGGGTTCTGATCAAGAGACGCGACGGCTGGACGCGCTTCGTGCTCGTCTGCTTCATGCTACGCGCAGCCGTCACCGGGGCCGCAGACTTTCAAGAGGAGAGTGCGTGCCGCCTGACCAGGAGTGCACAGGCTCCCCGCGACATCCGTTCTCTTCAGCCCTACTGAGCATCTACACACTGGGAGAGCCGTTTCACTGGACCGCACAACTCTTGGCGCGCTACTTCCTCATCAACTCCGTCGCGGGTACGCGAGGATGCAAGACAGAGAGAGAGATCATAATGGGAAGGCAGAGCATTGATATAAAATGCAAAATGATATAGCAATAGAACATAAACCATGCAACAAGACCTTTGCAGGCCTGAAAATTTATAAAAAATAATTGGCAAAATGAATTACAATTAATTCCCTGCATGTTGCAGCTGTGTTCGGACACGTCGTCGTCGCGATGGTCTGTCGTCGGCTGTTCCGCATGAGTTTCGGCCTGATCATCTGGCTCGGCACCGCCTCCACCGTCGCCTCCGCCCTCGTCGTCGCTTTCTCGAGCAACACTTGGCATGTGAGGACAGCGCAGCCGACACTCTGAATGTTACACGCCCAATTATGCGGAGTGCCTGCTGAATGAGTGCCATTCTTAGATCTACTCGAAGGTCGGCTTCGACATGGTGTCGACTGCCTCGGACAGCGCTTGCGTGAAGCTGCTGGCCGAGCTCACGACTCCTGAAGAGGTGGCTCCCTTGTCAAATGTTGTCTTGTTCGCACTTTGTGTAACTATTTTCCAATATCTGCACAAGCACAATATGTGTACAGTACATCGCTTGGATATCCCAAGTTTTCTTTCCAGAACGGCAAGGTGTACGCTTTGTGGATCCTAGCCGTGTCGGTCAGCATGGCCATACAGACGTTCTTCTTTGCGGAAGTGTTCAAGGCGACGATGCGGACGCAGCCGCGTCTCGTCTGGATCCTCCTGG
Source organism: Paralinhomoeus sp. GSCO2_6 (assembly GCA_030248085.1). NCBI lineage: Eukaryota > Metazoa > Nematoda > Chromadorea > Monhysterida > Linhomoeidae > Paralinhomoeus > Paralinhomoeus sp. GSCO2_6. The sequence goes on from JASAMY010000168.1 coordinate 82,787, forward strand.
CGGCGCTCGGCTTCCTCTCGCTGCTAGTCTGGACCGCCGCTCACGCTGCCGACGTGCTCACGCGCCACTCGCGCCCACGACAGCCAAGAAACAGCGGCGAACCCGTTGCGGAGCAACAGCGATTCGAGACCGAGACTATGAGCGATTCACAGTTTGGGGAAGAGGCTACCGACGCCTCCCAGTGACCAGAAAGTGTGGGTACAGAACTCTGGGTCTTCGCGCAAGATAGCGAATGAGAGTCCGTGTAGGGCTGCTGTTGCGCACATTCACTTGAGGTTGAGTTATAGTGCAGGACGCATTGCGCCGCGCTTCGACGATGCAAAACTACAGATTCGCAATCATCATCACATGCACATATCAGAACGCACCTCTTACTGTGGTACAGTGTTTAGTTTTTAGTGCAAATGATACCGAATTGCCGGTATAGTCAAACGCAGACAACACAAACCCTGCCCCCAGAGCTTAGGTCTAGCAAATTGTTAACACAATAGTAACTAGCGATGTAGTGAATGTCTGCAAACACTTATTTTAAATTATGTTCATTATTACAAAGTATACAACTGTTTTAACTATGTGACATTTTTTTAATGTTTTCACAGAGGGCGTTCATTGGAGGGGGGGGGGGGGAGGCGGTCGTCAATTCTTGCAAAAAATAATCGTGAATTGAACTTGAGAATATACGCGCAAATCGCCTTCTTTAGCGGCTAAACAATAGTATAAAGGGTTTTTTTTTAATTATCACATTTCTTTTTTGAATAACTTTTGTTTCCTTTGGCGGATTGTTTTGAAATTTGGAACACTTATACTCAAGACTTTAGGATTTTGTATGAAAAGGGAATCGTCGAATTCGGTGTAGGATTCCGAGAGTTATGGCGCTCAGAATCAAATGTCTCGTTTTTTGGCAGATCTTACGAACTAAATCGGTCGTATCGTAACTGATCAGTACTGTATGCAAAATTTCAAACGCAAAACTGCTTTTGCTTTGCGCGGGCTCGTCTAATATGGTCGGCGTACAGAATTCTCTAGTGCTGCTCGACTGAAACCTCCCCTCTCCATCCGCCCTCCCCCCACTCCACTCGCCCACCCAACGGCCCTCTTCTGGGCCACCTCAACAAGGTTCAAGTCTTACTCTGCGCCTCCACGTGGTGATGCCTGGGCAACGTCTCTTTTATGAGGCGACAAAGCGGAGGGGCACTGATAGCAGCATGATTTTCTTAAACATCAGCCCAACACAGCACCAACACCAGCCCAGCAATGGTGTTTTTTTGTTCTCAAAAAGAGACATCTGATTTGGAGCGCCATAACTCTCGGAATTCTCAACCGAATTCGACGATTCTTTTTTCAGACAAAATCCTAAAGTCTTGGGGATATGTGTTCCAAATTTCATTACAATCCGACAAAGGAAACAAAAGTTATTCAAGAAAGAAATGTGATAATTAAAAAAAAACACCCTTTATATAGGTAGTTCTAGTGCGTACAGGCAGTAAGCAGGACCTAAACGTAGAACACTGCATGACAATTAAGGTGTTGTGCAGCAAATCATTGTATATCTGTGCTCCAACCTCCAATGCGAGCCCCCCATTAGAAGGGGGCGTTCATTTTTCAACCCTGTCATTCCATGTGCACCAATGTATAGAAACCGATTCCAGAATGACTGAGACTCACGCCTAAACGATGCCAAAATAGTAGTCACCGTAAACCCTTCTAATTTCGTCGCTTCCCACTGCAATTAGCTCACCCCCTTGGACCCTTGAGTTTACCACCCCGCTGTATTTTCAACCTGTCAAAAGCGAGAAAGTGAGTAAATCCTAGTGTTTTCGAGTACTTTTCAGTGTTATATGACCAGTCAAATAGCGCTACTCTAACTCCATTTTTTTAACATTGACTAAAAAGTACCTATTTCGACACAATTTGGTGACAGCAGCTTCCATCTGGACATCTATCCGCCGTCCCCCCCCACTCGATCAGACCCGATTACTACAGGTATGGTACTGGAGTAATAGAGTCTGCGCGGAGAGACTGACGCTTTGAACAGATGCTGTCTCGCTCCCTCTCTGTCTCTCTTTTACACTTTGTACACTTTGTACTTTGTACACGTTGTACACTTTTGACCCTCACCAACGCATAGTAGTAGGCCCAGGAGCGATTGCGACGGCCCGTGCATCGCCGTGTCCCGCGCTACTCTTTTGCGCAGCAGCCCATCGTGTGAGGCTAGCTACTGACTAACACATACTGTCGCGCGACGCGGCTGTCGGAAGAACCTCTGAACAAGTCGGTCAAATGTCGCGTTGTATAGCCGACCCGACTAAGCAGCTCCCTCTCCACGCATCTGTCAGCAAACGCTTCCGAGCTGACAATGCTTTTTTACGTCGGCTTTGTATGCAAAGGTCGCTTGGTGCGCGTCAGTCAGCCTCCACTGTTCAAATCTGCGGTCAGCGTCGCGGCCAGTGCTTAATGCTCTAGATAACGTTACACGCTGGCGCTATGTACCTTCTGTAGTTCTTTGGGCAGCTACGTCAATGCTACACATCTGGCTGGCTCAAAACTCTGCAGTAAGTAAAACAACAGCATGGCGCGACAGACACTTTCAGAAGCCGCTTACCCAGACGCACGTAAAGAAATGAGCGAGGAAGAAAAGAAGCGGCTCCTCAAGTTCACCACTGCAGAGTAAGCGTACGCTTCTTGCCACGCGTATGTGCAGTTCAGTTTGAAACGATGCACGCATTCATTCAAACTTGTCGCACACTGGCGCACTGCACTGACACTCTCAGGACTGACGCTGAAGAGCTTGGAGAGACGTCCGCCGCTCCTCCAGCCGTCTCATTCTTCGCCTTGGTAAGCGTGGCACGCTCAAAGCCGCATAGAGCTGCACAGGGGCAGCAATTGACTACTGCAGTTCCGCTACGCTCGCGGCAACGACTGGCTCCTGCTGTTCGTGGGATTGTCCTGCAGCGTGGCGGTGGGAGCGGGCACCCCGGCGATCGCGATCCTCATCGGCCACACGACCGACCTGTTCACCAGCGCCCAGGTTCTATTTGAACTGCCGAATGGGACGACGGCTGCCGAGGACCTCGCAGCCAAGCGCGTGCCGGCCGATTTCACCGCCGACACGTTCCTCGACACCGCGTCTAGACACGTCACCGGATATTTGGTCCTCGGCGCAGTCATGTTTGTCGTCGCCTTCCTCAAGGCAAGCGTTGAGATCAGACGTGAAACCGGGTTTTCGGTGGGGAGGAGCGCTTTCTGGGGGTGGCTTATAGGGAAGAAAGAAAATTTTGTGGGGGGGGGGGGGGCTTCTAGAGAAGGCGTACTTGAGTGGAGGGGACGAGATTGCAGAGTGGGAGTCCCGTAATATGCATGGCTGCGATACTGCAATAAACGTGTCAGACCGCGAAAGTACGTTTCAGACTGAGGCGTGGATCTGGATCCGCGAGAACCAGCTGGTGCGCATCCGACTGGCCTACTTCAAGGCGTTGCTGCGCCAGGACATGGCCTGGTTCGACCAGGCACAGTCGGGCGCGCTCATCAGTCAGTTCCACGAGTGAGCAGAACGACGCACTCGCGTTTTCATTCACGTCATACATTGTGCATAAGTCCATTGCGCAGTTATCTCTGTTGTCGATCTACAGGGTGGCTCACGATGCAACGTCCAACTGCTCGCCACTTGCTCTTCCCTGGACCAATCTTTTCGAAACTTTAATATGTTGTGCTGCGAACCTTAACGTAGACGTGTGTAAAACTTCAGTCAAATCTGTTGAAGGAATAATCTTTCATTCATTTATGCGCCGTATCATCGACTTTCAAAGTGCCCCATGTCTACAGCAATGCATTTTGGCGCAGCCATCTGCTTTATCACAACAAAAGCTCGAGCACAACTGGATGTTGAAGTGACAGAAGGCATTCTCTGCTGATTCTTTTATCTTTGGAACTTGCTGGGAATTTGCAGTTTCTTCAACAACCCTTTACACAGAATAATCGACTGGTGTCAGGTTATCAATCATGCAACCTTGGTGGCCGGTCGAAAGGTCCTCCATGGCCATGCCTGTGAAAACGATGCATAAAATGCGTTCTGTCTTTTCGACGTCCAGGCGTGCTCGACTTTTGTTGTGATGACGCAGATGGGTGCGCCAAAAGCATTGCTGGAGGGAGACATTAGGCACTTTGAAAATCAATGATTTGATGTATATAGATACATAAATAAAATATTGATCCCTCAACAGAGTCAACCGAAACTTTGAATACATCTCAGCAAGGTTTAGAGCACAACATAGTAAAACTTCGGAAAGATTGGCCAGCGAAAGAACAAGTTGGACGTTGCACCATGGGCCACTCTATATTGTGGGGTTGGGCTAGCGCGTTGACCATTGCGCGAAATGGCCGATTGCTGGGTAGGGCCGTAACACATACTACAAAAGTGTGAGTGTGACTGTGTCCCCGATGAGCAATGCTTTTAGCAATATGGAGCGCATTCGCGAGGGCGTAGGTGACAAACTGGGTCTGAGCATCTCATATCTGGCCCAAATCCTGACCGGCTTCTGCATCGCCTTCTTCCACAACTGGAAGCTGGCACTGGTCATGCTCGTCTGCAACGGACCACTCATGGCAGCATTCGGATACCTTCTTGCTAGCGTGAGCTATGTAATTGCAAGTACCGTAAATCCTCCAATACAGCCCCCCCCCCCCCCCCCCCCCGACCCCCCATTTTTCCAAAAAACTACCCCCCCCCAAAAAGTATGTATCTCTGGGGGAGGGAGTTGGGTGGACGGAGTACCACCAGCAATCGGCAACCTTACACCTCCCCCTCCCCACGTGAGTGGCTTTTTCATTTTTTCTTTTTAGTGTTGTTTGATAATAAAACGGCTAAACTGCGCTCCTTATGCTCGAGTTTGACCCATTTTGTCCAAAAGTAACAGAAAGCACAGAAATCTGTTTGATCTCAGAAAATGGCGAAGGCGGCGGCGCGCGCGGCACGGAGCTACGCGGAGGCGGGCGCGGTGGCCGAGGAGGCGCTGTCAGCCATCCGCACGGTGCTCGCCTTCAACGGACAGCCGCGCGAGCGCCGGCGCTACTCGGCGGCGCTCGACAGGGGCAGGAGGGAGGGCTTCAAGATGGCCGTGTACCAGGGCTGGGCGATGCTGCTCAGCCAGTTCATCCCCACCGCGACGACGGGCCTCTCTTTCTGGTTGGGAGCGCTGCTCGTCGACGCCGGCCACGCCGACGTCCTCTCCGTCGTCACGGTCTGCTGATGATGCCCACGGTTGTTGGCGGGAGACGGGAAGTTTCTGTGTTCCCAAATGGAGGAACTGAATTCGCAGCCGCAACCGCAACACTAAGCCAATGACGGTGCCCAAAGGGGGAGATTGGATCAATACGTTGTCAAGAATGTTTGTCCACGTTAGGAACCAACTACAGACCAAGAGAGGGAGTATTCTTTGCTTAGCAAGTTGCCTGTGGTGGAAGCAGCTTGCCAGTGGAGAGGGGCGTGTTCATGTTGGAAATACTGGGAAACTTGCAAAAATGAGTAAAACATTTAGCTTGCAACAGCTTGTACGAGAGAATATTCACAGAAAAGATTTGCCCCTCCTCGCCAACCCGGCTTTGACACTGATCAACCAATGACATATCACGTTCAATCTCTGTCATCTCGAGCCGCTGGAATCGCTTTTGCAGGTGTTCTTTGCGGTGAAAATCGGCTCGGCGGCATTGGGCATGGCAGCACAACAGTTCTCGGTGCTTATGGCGGCCAAGGGCGCAGCTGCCGCCGTCTTCGCCATCATCAACAGGGTTCGCAGTCGCGCATAACATGGTGCATACCGCAAATTCTCTAATAGTACCCCAGGGTTCTATTGTTTGAACCTTCGGCTATTGTTGAGAGACTACTATTGGAGGTGGGGGCACCATTAGATAATTTATAGTTAGTACACCTCTACAGGATGGAAGGATACTGTAAAGTGTACCACTTACAGATCATGTATACCCACCTCACAAATATGCGCTAGAAACAGCAAAACATTACACAGTTTAACTTTCAGTCATAACTGTTAGTGCGTATTTATGGTAGGTTCCATGCATCGACGCCTCTTCCTCAAAAGGAGACAAGATTGAGGACTGCAGAGGCGCCATCACCTTTCAAAGAGTCGACTTCAGCTATCCAACACGGCCGAGTCTCAAAGTAACCGTTGCAAGGATGGAGGAGGCTAGAGCACTCAAAATGTTCGATTTAAGGTTTTGAGTGACGTCAGCTTCAAAGTGGAACCAGGCGAAACGGTGGCAATTGTGGGTCCCAGTGGCTGTGGAAAAAGCACTATCGTCAAGCTGCTGCTACGGTTCTACGACCCAACGGGAGGAAAGGTGCGTTGTATTGTGCTTAATGCTGTGGCGGAATGCTGCCCAGTATAACTAATGGTTCTGCAAAGTACATACACGTCGACGAAGCAATAATCTCAGTTTGCAATTTCAACCCTAGGCACTAGATACTCAATTTGCAATCGCTCGATGCGAACTTGGTCCGTCTTTAGTTGTTGTTGGACGGCCGCGACGTGTCGACGCTGAACGTGGCGAGTGTGCGCCGAGTGTCGGCGGTGGTGTCACAGGAGCCGACGCTCTTCGACGACACCGTCTTCAACAACGTCCGCTACGGCGACCCCAAAGCAGGACGCAAAGCCGTCGTCGACGCCTGCAAGCTGGCCGACGCACACAACTTTGTCGAGCGCCTTCCACAGGTGGTTGGGCGAGCGCTGGGGAGGTTTGAGTCGTCGTACGTGAAGAGAACTAATCTTGAGGGCTACGACACGATGGTGGGCGAGCGTGGGGCGCAGCTGTCGGGCGGCCAGAAGCAGCGGCTGGCGATCGCGAGGGCGCTGTTGCGCGAGCCGCGAGTGCTGCTGCTGGACGAGGCGACGTCCGCGCTCGACGTCCACTCCGAGGCCCAGGTCCAGCGCGCCCTCGAGCGCGCCGGCCGCGGACGGACCACCATCGTCGTCGCGCACCGCCTCTCCACCGTACGCAACGCAGACCGCCTCCTCGTACTCGACGGAGGACGCATCGTCGAGACGGGCACCTACGAGGAGCTGCTCGACATCGAGGACGGAATGTAGCGTTCTTTTAGCCCTCAAGTGCGAAAAGAGAGTGGCCACAACCGAACTGTTCAGATTCAAGGGCTTAGTCGAAGCGCAGGTGTTGGATGGTTCGACGGACAGCTACGACGATGACAGTAGGCAGAGCGGTCATGAGTCAGCGAACTCGTCTTCAGGTCTGTTGGCGGCAAGCTGAGCGCGTAACTCACACAATGTTTTTCTTCAACAGCTTCAGAACAGATTGGAAATCGAGTGAAGCCTCGAAAGCGAAGCACGTCAGCCGAGAAGAGGTCCCGGAGTAGCTGTTCGAGCGACTCTCATCCGGGTCCAATCGAGCCGCGTTCCTCGTTCCTTCTCAAGCCCTATCCCAGCTGCGAGAGCATCGCATTCGCGAACGAAAGCATAACTGTTGTGCGTTTCTTATAAAACGCATACCTACCGTAAATCCTCCAATAGTGCCCCTGGGACACTATACTCGACCTCTCTTCACCTGGGGCACTATCGGAATTTGTATTGCGTTTCTTAGGTGATTAACAGTTCAAAGTACCTGAAATGTCAGTCATTGATGTGTACACACCAGTTACATGTTACCTATTGCTTGATTTGTGTCCCTGTATAACGCAAATCATATGGTACATCTTGCCTCGGGGGCACTATTGGAAGACTCATGGTATCACATGCGACTAAGGATGCGCACGCAACGATACTGCTTTGCAGCCTAATGAAAGGGGTCCAGAGACAATAGGGCGCGATGCAAAGCCAGTTAGCGGCACCAAAATCTTGGCGTCAGCCAGGCCCGAGTGGCCGACCATCTACTTCGGCTGCGCCATGTTCGTCCTCTACGGAATCTGCATACCACTCATTGGTTACGTTTTTGGCGTCACGCTATCCGTGAGTTGTTTCTTCTTGTTCTTCCTTCTTTACATACACCACCAGAGAAAACCTCAACATGAATAAAATGAATCTAGATGTTTTCCACGAGAGGCGAAGTGCTACGCTCCACCGCTGCCTACGTTGGTGTCGCGTTCGTTCTGCTCGGCCTTTTTTCAGGACTGTTTAATATGCTGGGCGTTCGTTTATTCTATTGTCATCCTAAGACCAACCGGGTGAACCAGACAAAGAGTGTCGAAATTTGTATAGAGTCTGCTGTGCGGTTCGGCCGGGGAGCGGCTGACGATGCGGCTGCGACTGCGCGTCTTTGAGAACATTCTGCGCCAGGACGCCGCATTCTTCGACCAGCCCGCGCACGCGACCGGACACCTCTGCTCCCGTCTAGCCCTCGACGCCAGGGACGTCAAATCGGTTAGGCTATGGCGATGGCGACGTCCTGGCAAAGTCCAGTGCACGAAATCCATGTTTTCTTCGAATGCAGGCGATCGACACGCGCCTCGGCAACGTGATCGGTGCGATAGTCGCATTGGTCGCTGCGTTCGCGCTGGCGATCGTTTTCGCCAACTGGCAGCTCGCTGCCGTCGCGGGCGTCGTCTTTCCTCTCAACGCCCTTGCCGTCTACCTCGACAACCTGCTGCAGGCCCGAGCGCAAACCGGAGCTCCCCTGCTCATGGAGACAAGTGCTAGAGTAGGGCAATTTGGTTAAACATGGCAGCTACTACATACAGGGTGTTTTTTTTTGTTTTAGAGAAAAATTCCAATAACTTTTTAACCGCTTAACTCGATTCGAACCAAATTTTGATCGTTTATAGCCAACACCGGGCGACGTGCTGTGTTAAAAGTTTCACGCTTCTCCATTACTCCTACCATGAGATATGCAACACCAACTTAGGGGGTCGAATTTCGGCGACTATTCTGGTAAGAAAATACGATTACCTATGTATGTTGCACGGGTGGGTGCTTAAACAATCGTTCCCCAGCACTCTAATATTCGAATTTTCTATGTGCAGTATCATATTTCGTACTCTGTTCCAAAGTCGAATAGCGGGATTTTAGGAAACGGGCTGTTTTCCAATTTTCTGAAAATTCCGACAAACGAACGAGACTAATGCGGATTCGGTAAAATTCCGATAATGAACAAAACCCCAGTGTTGAAAACAGATGCATTTGATGCCCAATGCAGCATGGAATATGCATCAGCTTTGGGCTGTGCTTGGTAACACGAAACATGAGCAATCACTCAACAGTCACAATTTTTAGGGACGAAATTTGACCCCCAAAGTTGATGTTGCGCACGTGTATCTCGTTGTAGGGTAACGGAGGAATGTGAAATTGTGGCACAGCATGTCGCCCGGTGTTTCTTATGAACGTTCAGAGTTTGGTGAAATTTGGTCAAGCGGTGGGAAACTTATTCACATTTTTCACTGTGTAAAACAAATAAAAACACCTTGTATGTATATATGTTCTGTATTTCTGCTTAGCATTAATTTGTTCGTGAAAGTATTTATTTTCACAACAGGCGTCCGAATGTGTCCTTCCGTTTTGTTCGACGACGATTCAGATCGTCTCAGAGGCGGTGGAGAACGCGGCCACCGTCCAGGCGCTGACGCTGGAGTCGACGCTGGCGAGCAGGCTGCGTCTCGCCATGCTCAGGGCCAGCCGAAGCGCCATCCGCAGCGGGCTCGTCGAGTCACTGTCGTTTGGTGCCGTCTATTCCATGCTCTTCTTCGCCTACGGCGTCGTCTTCTGGGTCGCCTCTCAGCTAGTCATCGCGGGACGCATCGAGCCGAACGCCGTTTTCACGTCGGTTCCTTGGGGCACGGCTTTTGATAGCAGCCGACGACGACGAGGGGCCATTCCTATAGCGTCGCCTTCGTCATCGGCGTGACGTCGAGTAGCTTGGGCACGGCTGCGACGTATTTGCCCGAGTACGTTAAAGCGAAACAGGCGGCCGGCATCATATTCGCGATGCTCGGCATCAAGCCCAGCATTGACAGCATGTCAACTGTGGGACACAAGCCGGTATACGTGCATAGTCTTTATTGCAATTGGACTGACTTGGAGAACCTGGAAGCAAGCGTTAAATCCGTCCAGGAGTTGGAGGGCGGAGTGCGCTTGGAGCGCGTCGGCTTCAGCTATCCTCTGCGTAAGAAGACGGCGGTGCTGCGCGGACTCGAGCTGACGCTGGAGGCGGGTCGGACGCTCGCGCTCGTCGGCGCCAGCGGCTGCGGCAAGTCCACCGTCGTCGCCCTCCTCGAACGCTTCTACGACGTCGACGACGGACGCATCGTGAGGCACATACTCCGATGGAGAAAACCAGCCCGACGTGCGTGTACGTTTTTTGTCAGACGCTAGACGGTGCTGACCTGCGCTCGTTGAACGTGCGCCACGTGCGCGAGAAGATCTCGCTCGTGAGCCAGGAGCCGACCCTCTTCAACTGCTCCATCGCCGACAACATCCGCTACGGCCTGGACGACGCCTCCGACGCGAGCGTACACCAGGCTGCTAGAGAGGCCAACATCCACGAGTTCATCTGCAGCCTACCACAGGTACATAGGAATGGACGAGTCCATCGTCTTACTCTCTGGAATTCTCGAGTTTGCTGGAACTTAGGGCTACGAGACGTTGGTGGGCGAGCGGGGCCAGCAGCTGTCAGGCGGCCAGAAGCAGCGGATCGCGATCGCGAGGGCGCTCGTCCGTCGTCCCAAAATCCTGCTGCTCGACGAGGCGACGTCGGCGCTCGATGCAGAGAGCGAAAATGTCGGCGAAAATGCGTGCGGGAAGCGAAGTGTTTACGGGTGGAAGAGCAGACAACGTGTGTTGCAGGTGGTGCAGTCGGCGCTGGAGGCGGCGAGGAAGGGCCGGACGTGCATCGTCATCGCCCACCGCCTCTCCACCGTCCAAGCCGCGGACCTCATCGCCGTCGTCAGGGACGGCAGGGTCGTCGAACAGGGTTTGCAACCAACTCGTTGTTGTGCCGAACACGCACAAACTGTTGTCAACTCTAAAACGTTCCAGGCACTCATCAAGAGCTTCTGAACAAGGCCGGAGATTACTTCCAACTAACTGCAATGCACTAGCTGTATTTTTCGATCGATGTGATTTTTCCCTATAGTTTGAGGCCGTCACAGAGGGAGACCCTCAACAATGAATAAATAACACCCTGCGGCTCGCAACGAATGATGGAGGTGGCGTCTGCAGGTGGCAACTCTCGGTTCTTCTGACTCAGGAATGGCACCTCTAAGCTCCACAAGGAATTATCAATGCCGACGCTGTGTGTGACCTCCCCCCCCCAATGTCAGAGATTGTTGCGTGCGATCTTCTGCAAGTTTTGAACTTTACGCGAGCTCACGCACGGAACAAACAAGCAGCTGGTTGCAAAAATCCTCGATTTAAATTTGGGAAGCACACACTTTTAATGCTTTTTAAACCTTTTTTTTTCTTTTGGAGACATATTTCATTAGAAGAAAGTGCGTTGGAGTGCCGACGCACTTTCTGTTGGCGGGCGGCTGTTGGCGGGCGAGCGGTTCACGATGCGACTGAGGCTGGGCGTTTTCGAGAACATTCTCCGACAGGACGCCGCCTTCTTTGACGATCCGGCGCACGGCACCGGACAGCTCTGCGCCCGCCCCACTCGCGCAGGACGCCAGAGACATCAATTCGGTTCGTGGAACACGAAAGAAATACAGTTGCAGGAAGTAAAGACTGCGTCTGCACTCTGCATGCAGCGTATGCGCTAGGTATACAGTGGAGACTGTGTGTGGCTATCGGCGTCGGCAGGCGATAGACGCCCGCTGGGGACACGTCGTGGCACGCCGTGTTGGGCGGCTTGGCGATCGGGATCGTCTCCGCCGGCTGGCAGCTAGCTGCCATCGCCTGCGTCGTCTTCCCGCTCAACGCGCTCGCCGTCTGTCTCGACAACGCGCTCGCCGTCTGTCTCGACAGCACCTCCACGGCATTGGTGCAGATCACCAACAAGATAACAACGGGCTTTAACAGACCCAAGCCGGCCCTACGCAGCGTCGCGGTGGCCCCAGACCTGTCAAAGGCGTTCGACTGCGTCGACCTCGACAAGCTCAGGGGCCAACTGCTGAACTCGCAGCTGCCACGAGGCACGGTTCGGTGGCTGTCCGCCTATCTGGCGGGGCGGACAGCGCGGACCCTCTACAACGACACGCACTCTCGGTCGCGCAAGGTGCGCACGGGCGTGCCCCAGAGCAGCGCGCTCAGCCCGACGCTCTTCAACCTCTATCTGGCGGACATGCCCCTGCCCCCCACCCCCACTGGAGGTGACGGCATACGCTGACGACATCACCGTCGTCGCGACTGACAAGAATATCCATACATGCGCGGCGGCCCTGAATGCCTGCCTACCTCCCGAAACTGACGGACTTTCTCCAGGCACGCTATCTGTCGGTCAGCGCACCGAAATCCCAAACATCAATCTTTACCGCTTTCGCAGCAGAAGCGAAGACAGACCCGCACATCTCGATCAACAGCAGCCAGGTCCCGCCAAGCCCTACACTGAAAGTGTTGGGCCTGCAGCTAGACTGCCGCCTCTCCTACGAGGCACACGTCAAATTGGCGATTGGCTCCAAGCGCAATTCAATGCTGAAAGCTTTGGCGGGCACCAGTTGGGGTGCGACTGGCTGACACCGAATGAGCAGCATTGACCATCTTCACGACGAGACGCGCGTCCTTCCACTACGCGCCCACACGGAACTGTTATGCAAGCAGTTCTCACTGGGCTGCCACCGACCTGGACATCCATTGAGCGCTCTGGCGCTGGGGCCACATCCCACCGGACTCAGACACATCTTCACAAGGTACGGTGGCGCGACCCGCCACCTGCTGGCAGGAACATACAAAGCAGGCCTCACGAGTCTGCACACGAGCGCTGTGTCAGGGGCGATGGGCCTGGCCCAGCCAAACAGAGTTCTCGGCCAACGCCCCCCCCCCAGAATCAGCGCAACAGAGCAGGCGCTGCCTCGCCTGGTTCGCTGTCGACTGGCACAACTACGATCTGGGCATTGCACGCTGCTCAATGACTATCAGAACCGGCTGCACCCTACGGTCAACAACACCTGTCCGACCTGCGCGACGACACCCCATGACACCACCCACTTTCTCAGCTGCCCAGCAGTCGCAGGCCCGCCTTTGTCAGCCACTTGCCTGTGGACAGACCCACGCCAAGTGGCGACGAGATTCCTTGGCTTTACCGATCTAACGACGGACACACACAACGCGCTGCAGACGCGCGCCCAGCGCTCTCCGTCGCGACTCACGGAGACCAGCGCAACGGTCAATGGGGCGCCTCGAGAGGCCACCGTTTAGCTAGGTACAACAGGTGCATTCAGATCGTGTCGGAAGCGATCCAGAACGCGTCGACGGTGCAGGCGCTGACGTTGGAGGCGGCGCTGGGGCGGAAGCTGCACTGCGCCCTGCTGACCGCCAGTAGGCGAGCGATCCGCGGCGGTCTCGTCGAGTCGCTGTCTTTTGGCGTCGTCTAATGGCCTTCTTCTCGTTCGGCTTGGTCTTCTGGGCTGCCTCGCGTTTTGCCGCCGCCGGCTGCCTCGAGCCCAACGACGTCCTGAGGTGTACGGTCGTCGACTGTTGACGAAGCGCTCGGAAGTAGAGGGTTTACGGTATCTTAGCATCGGCATCATCACCTGCTTAGGTCGGTCCGCTTTGCCCTCTAAAAACATAGCCGAGCAAATCGGCATACAACACGGACAAACGGATCATTACGACTTTTCCGTTCAAGTCGTTCGCACTCGCTCGTCTCATGGACACGGGGCCAAACAACTCCACTGTGGTTGTTGCCAAATACAACACCGAAACGTACGACTTACACTAATGCTGTATGAATTCGACGGCGGCTGATCCTGTCGACCGTTGTGCACTTCTATTGGCAGGGGATCCGGTTTGGCGTCTCAGCGTGCGGTTGCGTACTGGCGTTGCGTTGCTGGTTGTGTGCATTCGTCTGTCGCAGCGGTAGCCCAGATGCACTCATCGCCACGATCTGAAACTCGCCTGCGCCCGTGCAACGTGCGGCCGCCATCATCCATGCCTTGCGCTGTCAGGCTCGACACCAACGTACACTGACTGCACAGTGCACTCACTCATTCACTCGCGTGCGTGCGCCCTTCTCTCGGCCCACTATAACTCAGGTCTGCGTCGACAATTCTCTCCTCCATGGCGGATCCAGAATTTTTTTCGGAGGTGGGGGGGAAGGATTTAGCAGAAGAAGGAACCCTGTTGAAATTTACAAATGCTGGGCCATGTCGACGATGTTTTAGGCACCCAATCGGTTCATTATTGACAAGTAGTATACAAAATTCGGCGCCGCAGGCAAATTTTTTGGGATTTGCGGCCACTTACACGCATTTTTATGCGGAAAAGTAGGTTCGCTAGGCACGTTTCTTCTCCCACGGCCCAACCCTTCCCGCCTTTTCCCCTAGATTTTCGATTTCGGGAGGGGAAATTCCCCCTCCCTCCCACTCTGGATCCGCCACTGTCTCTCCTTAGGTTCAACTGCAATTTGCAGGGTTCTTGTAGCAGAGCTACGGTGTAGCTGTAGGTGCAGGCAAGCTTGGGTAAAAAAGTTTCATTTTTTTCTTAAATTAAAAAAAAAATTAATTAAAAAAATATTTATTAAAAAAAAATATTTATTAAAAAATTTAAAAAAAACGTTTTGTATTTTTAAATGTCCTCAGAGAACGTTTTGGATGTCAAATCAATGTTGCAGAAGGTGTTTTAAGCCTCGTAGATTGTCAATGACAGCGAACTAAAGCATTAAAAGCCGTTAGAAGTGCAATTTAGTCAATTACAACTAAACTGATAGTTTTTTTCTTGAGTCGGACTACGACTATGACTGTTGAGACTTGGTATGACATCCTCCGGAACACCTCCAATAGTGCTAATTATGGTTATTTAGCTTATTCAGGCTGCTACTAAGTGTGTATATAAGCTTAACGCACTAAAACCAACGTTTTGCCTTGTTTTTAGCACCTTTTGGACAATTTTGACAAAGTTAAAAAAATTCAGTATTTTTTTTTAATTTTGCCCAAGCCTGGGTGTAGGTGTTCATCCACTGTACTGTAGGTATAGTGTAATTGGTACATAGTTGGTGTCTGATTGCTGCCATGCGCCTCGAACCGCACACGGCTGTGCAGAGACTTTGTCTTCCTGTGCAGAGTGCAGACTGTGCAGAGACTTTCAGAGACTTTGTCACCGCAATGACGACCGGGACGACGACAACAGCGCGACTGGGCGACCGGCCCTTGTACCGGCTGCCGGGGGCGCTGTACCGTCGGCTCAACATCGAGCTTCTCATCAGCGCGCCATTTCTTGCCCTCGCCATGGTTCACCCGTTTACGCCCACTGCCACCGCGGTACGTGCTGCGGCTGCGCAGCCACTGAGGACCAAAGTTGTCGCTTCACAGACGAGGCTTCGTACCCTGCGGTCGGAGACGCTCGTCAACGTGACGGAGACGGAGGCGGCACTGCAGGACAAGCGCGACCTGACCACGCTCGTGCAGTACATGGAGCTGATCGTCAGGTCGTCGCAGCTCATACTGACACCGCTCATCGGTAAGGAAGAGGTCTCATTCACAAATCACCATAGAGTAAAATCGCAGCCATGTTGTCCGAGAAAGTTGTAGCAAAAGCGACGTAGTGGTAGCCCTCTGAGTTGTCTGAGTTGCGGATAGCGTTGTCTCAGGATGGATCTGATAACCCCAGGACGACCTTGATGCTCGAAGAAGAAAACGACGCTAGGTTGCGGCTTCGGCTTGCACAGTGGGGACGGTGACGTCGAGAGCTTTGTCTAACACAAATCCCAAAGAACCCGAAACTTCTGTGGGACTGGGACTTCTATTATGCATACACTTCGCCAGCAAATGTCGAGCGAATACTAACAAACGATCTTTAAATGCACTACTAGGGCCAGAATTCACTGGGTGCTACAATGTACAAATACCAGAATCTGACCATTGATGCATAGCTACGTAGGTGCAGTGTATGTATACATTGCACGCACGGACTGTGCGAGTGCAGGAGGCTTGCAGGCAGCTACGTGGACACGCTGGGATCGAAGGCGATCGTGGCCATGATGATGGCGTCGCTCTGGGCGTACGTGTTCCTCACGCAGCTCTTCTTCAGCGTCTCTTTGGGAGTGGGCGTCTGGTTGCGCTTCGCCTGTGCGCCCTTCCAATCAATCGGCGTCTCCTCTCTGAGCGCCGGCTGGGCCTATCTCAATCTCGACACCGAACTACACGATCCCCCACTGCTCTACGCCAGGTACTACGCGCTCCCGATTGAGGCTCTGAGGGTACATTGTATAAGAGTGTCGCTGTTGCTGCGCTTGAGAACCTGACAAGCAGTTTTGCAAAACACGACCGTACAAGTCAGGGGTGTTCAGGGCCGTGCTCGTCAACATCATGAAGAGTTCCGCACGACTCGTGGCTTTTTTCTCTGTCGGCATATTTTTCACCAACGTCCAGTGGGCCTGCGTCACTGCCTTGGCGATCCTGACCGCAGCTGTCTTTTACTCTATTTTTGGACTCGCGGACATACGACCAAAGCATTCGTCCGCATCGAATAGGTCGCCGGTGTCAGAACCCTAATTCAACGGAATTCCTTTACCAAAATTTAATCATTTAGACACGACCGCGCAGCAAACGACCAGCAGATCGGCGTTTGCCGTTTCTTCGTCCAGACAAAGGATGTGCTCGCGGACGCGCTGGTGCAGTTGAAGGAGGCCTTTTGGGTTCTGATCAAGAGACGCGACGGCTGGACGCGCTTCGTGCTCGTCTGCTTCATGCTACGCGCAGCCGTCACCGGGGCCGCAGACTTTCAAGAGGAGAGTGCGTGCCGCCTGACCAGGAGTGCACAGGCTCCCCGCGACATCCGTTCTCTTCAGCCCTACTGAGCATCTACACACTGGGAGAGCCGTTTCACTGGACCGCACAACTCTTGGCGCGCTACTTCCTCATCAACTCCGTCGCGGGTACGCGAGGATGCAAGACAGAGAGAGAGATCATAATGGGAAGGCAGAGCATTGATATAAAATGCAAAATGATATAGCAATAGAACATAAACCATGCAACAAGACCTTTGCAGGCCTGAAAATTTATAAAAAATAATTGGCAAAATGAATTACAATTAATTCCCTGCATGTTGCAGCTGTGTTCGGACACGTCGTCGTCGCGATGGTCTGTCGTCGGCTGTTCCGCATGAGTTTCGGCCTGATCATCTGGCTCGGCACCGCCTCCACCGTCGCCTCCGCCCTCGTCGTCGCTTTCTCGAGCAACACTTGGCATGTGAGGACAGCGCAGCCGACACTCTGAATGTTACACGCCCAATTATGCGGAGTGCCTGCTGAATGAGTGCCATTCTTAGATCTACTCGAAGGTCGGCTTCGACATGGTGTCGACTGCCTCGGACAGCGCTTGCGTGAAGCTGCTGGCCGAGCTCACGACTCCTGAAGAGGTGGCTCCCTTGTCAAATGTTGTCTTGTTCGCACTTTGTGTAACTATTTTCCAATATCTGCACAAGCACAATATGTGTACAGTACATCGCTTGGATATCCCAAGTTTTCTTTCCAGAACGGCAAGGTGTACGCTTTGTGGATCCTAGCCGTGTCGGTCAGCATGGCCATACAGACGTTCTTCTTTGCGGAAGTGTTCAAGGCGACGATGCGGACGCAGCCGCGTCTCGTCTGGATCCTCCTGGCGGCGCTCGGCTTCCTCTCGCTGCTAGTCTGGACCGCCGCTCACGCTGCCGACGTGCTCACGCGCCACTCGCGCCCACGACAGCCAAGAAACAGCGGCGAACCCGTTGCGGAGCAACAGCGATTCGAGACCGAGACTATGAGCGATTCACAGTTTGGGGAAGAGGCTACCGACGCCTCCCAGTGACCAGAAAGTGTGGGTACAGAACTCTGGGTCTTCGCGCAAGATAGCGAATGAGAGTCCGTGTAGGGCTGCTGTTGCGCACATTCACTTGAGGTTGAGTTATAGTGCAGGACGCATTGCGCCGCGCTTCGACGATGCAAAACTACAGATTCGCAATCATCATCACATGCACATATCAGAACGCACCTCTTACTGTGGTACAGTGTTTAGTTTTTAGTGCAAATGATACCGAATTGCCGGTATAGTCAAACGCAGACAACACAAACCCTGCCCCCAGAGCTTAGGTCTAGCAAATTGTTAACACAATAGTAACTAGCGATGTAGTGAATGTCTGCAAACACTTATTTTAAATTATGTTCATTATTACAAAGTATACAACTGTTTTAACTATGTGACATTTTTTTAATGTTTTCACAGAGGGCGTTCATTGGAGGGGGGGGGGGGGGGGGGTCGTCAATTATTGCAAAAAATAATCGTGAATTGAACTTGAGAATATACGCGCAAATCGCCTTCTTTAGCGGCTAAACAATAGTATAAAGGGTTTTTTTTTAATTATCACATTTCTTTTTTGAATAACTTTTGTTTCCTTTGTCGGATTGTTTTGAAATTTGGAACACTTATACTCAAGACTTTAGGATTTTGTATGAAAAGGGAATCGTCGAATTCGGTGTAGGATTCCGAGAGTTATGGCGCTCAGAATCAAATGTCTCGTTTTTTGGCAGATCTTACGAACTAAATCGGTCGTATCGTAACTGATCAGTACTGTATGCAAAATTTCAAACGCAAAACTGCTTTTGCTTTGCGCGGGCTCGTCTAATATGGTCGGCGTACAGAATTCTCTAGTGCTGCTCGACTGAAACCTCCCCTCTCCATCCGCCCTCCCCCCACTCCACTCGCCCACCCAACGGCCCTCTTCTGGGCCACCTCAACAAGGTTCAAGTCTTACTCTGCGCCTCCACGTGGTGATGCCTGGGCAACGTCTCTTTTATGAGGCGACAAAGCGGAGGGGCACTGATAGCAGCATGATTTTCTTAAACATCAGCCCAACACAGCACCAACACCAGCCCAGCAATGGTGTTTTTTTGTTCTCAAAAAGAGACATCTGATTTGGAGCGCCATAACTCTCGGAATTCTCAACCGAATTCGACGATTCTTTTTTCAGACAAAATCCTAAAGTCTTGGGGATATGTGTTCCAAATTTCATTACAATCCGACAAAGGAAACAAAAGTTATTCAAGAAAGAAATGTGATAATTAAAAAAAAACACCCTTTATATAGGTAGTTCTAGTGCGTACAGGCAGTAAGCAGGACCTAAACGTAGAACACTGCATGACAATTAAGGTGTTGTGCAGCAAATCATTGTATATCGGTGCTCCAACCTCCAATGCGAGCCCCCCATTAGAAGGGGGCGTTCATTTTTCAACCCTGTCATTCCATGTGCACCAATGTATAGAAACCGATTCCAGAATGACTGAGACTCACGCCTAAACGATGCCAAAATAGTAGTCACCGTAAACCCTTCTAATTTCGTCGCTTCCCACTGCAATTAGCTCACCCCCTTGGACCCTTGAGTTTACCACCCCGCTGTATTTTCAACCTGTCAAAAGCGAGAAAGTGAGTAAATCCTAGTGTTTTCGAGTACTTTTCAGTGTTATATGACCAGTCAAATAGCGCTACTCTAACTCCATTTTTTTAACATTGACTAAAAAGTACCTATTTCGACACAATTTGGTGACAGCAGCTTCCATCTGGACATCTATCCGCCGTCCCCCCCCCACTCGATCAGACCCGATTACTACAGGTATGGTACTGGAGTAATAGAGTCTGCGCGGAGAGACTGACGCTTTGAACAGATGCTGTCTCGCTCCCTCTCTGTCTCTCTTTTACACTTTGTACACTTTGTACTTTGTACACGTTGTACACTTTTGACCCTCACCAACGCATAGTAGTAGGCCCAGGAGCGATTGCGACGGCCCGTGCATCGCCGTGTCCCGCGCTACTCTTTTGCGCAGCAGCCCATCGTGTGAGGCTAGCTACTGACTAACACATACTGTCGCGCGACGCGGCTGTCGGAAGAACCTCTGAACAAGTCGGTCAAATGTCGCGTTGTATAGCCGACCCGACTAAGCAGCTCCCTCTCCACGCATCTGTCAGCAAACGCTTCCGAGCTGACAATGCTTTTTTACGTCGGCTTTGTATGCAAAGGTCGCTTGGTGCGCGTCAGTCAGCCTCCACTGTTCAAATCTGCGGTCAGCGTCGCGGCCAGTGCTTAATGCTCTAGATAACGTTACACGCTGGCGCTATGTACCTTCTGTAGTTCTTTGGGCAGCTACGTCAATGCTACACATCTGGCTGGCTCAAAACTCTGCAGTAAGTAAAACAACAGCATGGCGCGACAGACACTTTCAGAAGCCGCTTACCCAGACGCACGTAAAGAAATGAGCGAGGAAGAAAAGAAGCGGCTCCTCAAGTTCACCACTGCAGAGTAAGCGTACGCTTCTTGCCACGCGTATGTGCAGTTCAGTTTGAAACGATGCACGCATTCATTCAAACTTGTCGCACACTGGCGCACTGCACTGACACTCTCAGGACTGACGCTGAAGAGCTTGGAGAGACGTCCGCCGCTCCTCCAGCCGTCTCATTCTTCGCCTTGGTAAGCGTGGCACGCTCAAAGCCGCATAGAGCTGCACAGGGGCAGCAATTGACTACTGCAGTTCCGCTACGCTCGCGGCAACGACTGGCTCCTGCTGCTCGTGGGATTGTCCTGCAGCGTGGTGGCGGGAGCGGGCATCCCGGCAATTTCAATCCTCATCGGTCACACGACCGACCTGTTCACCAGCGCCCAGGTTCTATTTGAACTGCCGAACGGGACGACAGCGGTCGAGGACCCCAACGCCAAGCGCGTGCCTGTCGACTTCACCGTCGACACGTTCCTCGACACCGCGTCCCGAGACTCGACGGGATATCTGATGGTCGGCGCGGTCATGCTCGTCGTCGCCTTTCTCAAGGTAGCGAATACACGCTGCGATAAATTGGTGTAGCCTAAGACCGCATGTTAGACCGAGGCGTGGATCTGGATCCGCGAGAACCAGCTGGTGCGCATCCGACTGGCCTACTTCAAGGCGGTGCTGCGCCAGGACATGGCCTGGTTCGACGACGCGCGGTCGGGCGCGCTCATCAGTCAGTTCCACGAGTGAGCAGAACGACGCTCGCGTTTTTTATTTACGTTATATACCTACCATACGGTTGACGAGTGTCACCAATGACGCAAGACTTTCAGCAATATGGAGCGCATTCGCGAGGGCGTAGGTGACAAACTGGGCTTGACCATCTCATACTTGTCCCGAATCCTGACCGGCTTCTCCATCGCGTTCTGCTACAACTGGAAGCTGGCGCTGGTCATGCTCGTCTGCAACGGACCGCTCATGGCCGCATTCGGCTACCTCCTTGCTAGCGTGAGCTAATTTCGAAGGGGCAACCAGACGGGACGGCGCAGGTTGAAAAATTAGTTCATCCCAGAAAATGGCGAAGGCGGCGGCGCGCGCGGCACGGAGCTACTCGGAGGCGGGCGCGGTGGCCGAGGAGGCGCTGTCGGCCATCCGCACGGTGCTCGCCTTCAACGGACAGCCGCGCGAGCGCCGGCGCTACGCGGCGGCGCTCGACAGGGGCAGGAGGGAGGGCTTCAAGATGGCCATCTACCAGGGCTGGGCGATGCTGTTCAGCCAGCTCATACCTACCGCTGCGATGGGCCTCGCCTTCTGGCTGGGAGCGCTGCTCGTCGACGCCGGCCACGCGGACGTCCTCTCTGTCGTCACGGTCTGCTGATGCTCGTTGCCCACTGCGGTTGGAAGGATGGAGAGGGAGGGTTCCAGGTCCCAATGGAGGAGTGCAACATTTTATAGTTCTGTTGTGACAACTCATCTCAGGCGTAGACTAAACTGTGTCTCTACTCCCTATATGTAAAAGCAAATAAGGAATAAGGAATACCTAAGCACGTTTCCACGCGAGTATTCTTCAAAAGATTTCAAGATGCGTCCCTTGCTGGGAAATGATTCCTAGATAAAATGAACTGATGTTCACGCTTTGCCCTATGCAATTCAACGGCTTCTTTATACGTCTCCAGTCGCTTACATCACCTTTGGAGGTGTTCTTTGCGGTCAAAATCGGCTCGGCCGCATTGGGCATGGCAGCGCAACAGTTTTCGGTGCTCATGGCGGCCAAGGGCGCAGCTGCCGCCGTCTTCGCCGTCATCAACAGGGTTGGCCTATAGACCTGCGTGACTAGACCATTTTCAGACCATGCTCATCGACCAACCATTATTTTCACTGGTATAATTGAGCCCCTTCTAATTTCTCCATTCCCTGTCTCCAGTTGTACAAGTCAATTTAGTCTCGTCTCGTCAGCGCTTCCTCGATCTACTTTTACTACGCTCTATAAACAGTCAGTCACGTTCAGCCGCGACTATTAATAAATGCCTGCAGGTTCCGTCCATCGACGCCTCTTCCACAAAAGGAGACAAGATTGAGGACTGCAGAGGCGCCATCACCTTTCAACGAGTCGACTTCAGCTATCCAACACGGCCGAGTCTCAAAGTAATCGTTGCATGGATGGAGCAGGCTCTGAGCAATGAAAACGATATTTATATGTTCGATTCAAGGTTTTGCAAGACGTCAGCTTCAAAGTGGAACCAGGCGAAACGGTGGCCATTGTTGGGCCCAGCGGCTGTGGAAAAAGCACCATCGTCAAGCTGCTGCTACGGTTCTACGACCCAACTGGAGGAAAGGTGTGTTGCTTGCACCGCTTTGTGCCAGGTTGTACTGAAAGTGATATAGCATACCCCAAAACCCCTTAAGATGTGTTCTTTGAACTGATGGATCTTTCGACAGTACCTACAGCACTTCAGCATGTACCTATGTAATACATGGTATGTATGTCGGTATGTACACTCAGAAGCGAATGTCGCGTCGATTTCACTCGAACAACCGGGGCCTATCATTTAATTAACCAGAAATAACTACCGTGAATCCTCCAAAGAACGCCCCCACCCTTCCAATAAACGCCCCCCCTCCAATGAACTCTCAGGGTAGAGAGTGGGTAAAAAAACCGACCCAGGGCGTTCTTGGCGTTCTTGGAGGATTTACTGTACTCTGGTTGGAAGCCTCACCCTGATTGCTTTGCCAATCTATGCATTGGTGCTGCTGCTTGATGTTTCGAAACAAGTGCAACATATGGCTGGATGCTAACTTGGCTTTTTCAGGTGCTATTAGACGGCCGCAACGTGTCTACGCTAAACGTGGCGAGTGTGCGCCGAGTGGCGTCGGTGGTGTCGCAGGAGCCGACGCTCTTTGACGACACCGTCTTCAACAACGTCCGCTACGGCGACCCCAAAGCCGGACGCAAGGCCGTCGTCGACGCATGCAAGCTGGCCGACGCACACGACTTTGTCGAGCGCCTTCCACAGGTGGCTGGAGGGCTTGTACTCTGTAGTCGTCGTGTGTGAAGAGGTGAAGCCATTCAGGACTACGACACGATGGTGGGCGAGCGTGGGGCGCAGCTGTCGGGCGGCCAGAAGCAGCGGCTGGCGATCGCGAGGGCGCTGTTGCGCGAGCCGCGAGTGCTGCTGCTGGACGAGGCGACGTCCGCGCTCGACGTCCACTCCGAGGCCCAGGTCCAGCGCGCCCTCGAGCGCGCCGGCCGCGGACGGACCACCATCGTCGTCGCCCACCGCCTCTCCACCGTACGCAACGTAGACCGCCTCCTCGTGCTCGACGGAGGACGCATCGTTGAGACGGGCACCTACGAAGAGCTGCTCGACATCGAGAATGGAATGTATGCGCCCTTGTACCCTGTACGTTGGAAAAAGATAATCACAGTGCAGCAGACTGTTCAGATTTAAGGGCTTAGTCGAGGCGCAGGCGTTGGATGGTTCGGCCAGCAGCTCAGACCGTGCCCGCAGGCAGAGCGGTCTCGAGTCGACAAACTCATCTTCGGGTGCGGTAGCGGCAGCACAGAGGCAGTGCACGACTCATTGCTACAGTTTCAGAAGAGATTTGCGATCGAGTAAATGATCGAAATCAAAGCTCGTCTGGTGAGGAGACATCACGGAGACGCTGGTTCAGCGGCGTCAGCCGAGGTCCAATTGACCGGCGTTCCTCATTTCTTTTGGAGCCCTATCCCAGCTGCGAGAGCATTCGCGATGGATTCGCGATGGAAAGTATAACAGTTGTGCGTGGCTTTAGCAATCATACAACGTGTACCGTGCGTTGAGGATAGGATGCGCATCCACGGAACTTTGCAGCCAAATGAAAGAAACCCAGAGACAATAGGACGCGATGCAAAGCCGGCTGGCATTACCAAAATCTTGGCAGAAGCCAGACCAGAATGGCCGACACTCTTTCTTGGGTGCGCGATTTTCACCCTCTACGGAATCTGCACACCCATCATAGGCTACGTTTTTGGCGTATCGCAATCCGTAAGTGTTTTTTTTATTTTCCTCGACCTCAACCTGTACCACTCAAATTTCCTGACCATGAATAGAAGCGTCTAGATGTTCTCCACGCGAGGCGAGGCGCTACGCACCACAGCCGCCTATGTTGGCATCGCGTTCATTCTGCTCGGCATTTTTTCGGGATTGTTCAACATGCTGGGGGTTTCTTCATTCAGAATGCTATACAAACCGTTTGTAACAACCGCGAGCCAACAACAAAGGGTGTCAAATTATAGAGTATGTTCTGCGGTTTGGCTGGGGAGCGGCTGACAATGCGGCTGCGACTGCTCGTTTTCGAGAACATTCTGCGCCAGGACGCCGCCTTCTTCGACCAGCCGGCGCACGCAACCGGACACCTCTGCTCCCGTCTAGCCCTCGACGCCAGAGACATCAAATCGGTTAGCCTAAGGCGACCTTCAACCAATGTCTAAATAAACCACAAAAAATCCATGTTCTTGTCGCATGTAGGCGATCGACGCGCGCCTTGGCAACGTGATCGGTACGATAGCCGCGTTGGTCGCTGCGTTCGCGCTGGCGATCGTTTCCACCGACTGGCAACTCGCTGCCGTCGCGGGCGTCGTCTTCCCTCTCAACGCAGTTGGCGTCTACCTCGACAACCTGTTGCAAGCCAGAGCGCAAACTGGAGCTCCCCAGCTCATGGAGACAAGCGCCAGAGTAGGCGAACACTGCTGGCATCCAAATGTGTCATTACGTTACAATGTTCAGATTGTCGCCGAGGCGGTGGAGAACGCGGCCACGGTCCAAGCGATGACAATGGAGTCGACGCTCGCGCGACGACTTCAGCTCGCCATGTTGAGTGCTAGTCGGAGCGTCATCTGCATGGGTCTCGTTGAGTCATTGTCGTTTGGCGCCGTCTATTCCATGATCTTCTTTGCCTACGGCATCGTCTTCTGGGCTGCCTCCCGACTAGTCATCACCGGACGCATTGAGCCGAACGCCGTCTTCATGTGGGTTCCTTGGGACATGGACGCGGCTGCTTGAACATGCCAGTCGACGACAGTTGCGTCTTTCTCTAGTGCCGTTTTTGTCATTGGATTGACGTCGAATAACGTGGGCACTGCTGCGACGTATTTGCCCGAGTACATTAAAGGCAAACAGGCTGCCGGCATCATCTTCGCGATGCTCGGCATCAAGCCCAGCATTGACAGCCTCTCGACTCACGGCACCAAGCCGGTAATTTCAATTCCTTAGGCTATTGCGCGCCTATGCGGTTCAATAAAATCATGCAGGATTTGGAGGGCGGACTGCGCTTCGAGCGCGTCAGCTTCAGTTATCCTCTGCGTAAGAAGACGGCAGTGCTGCGCGGACTGGAGCTGACGCTGGAGGCGGGCCAGACGCTGGCGCTCGTCGGCGCCAGCGGATGCGGCAAGTCCACCATCGTCGCCCTCCTAGAACGCTTCTACGACGTCGACGACGGACGCATCGTAAAGGACAGACACAGATAAAGAAAGCCAGCCCGACGTGCGTGTACGTTTTGCCAGATGCTGGACGGTGCGGACCTGCGCTCGTTGAACGTGCGCCACGTGCGCGAGAAGATCTCGCTCGTGAGTCAGGAGCCGACCCTCTTCAACTGCTCCATCGCCGACAACATTCGCTACGGCCAGGAAGACGCCTCCGACGCGAGCGTACACCAGGCGGCCAGAGAGGCCAACATTCACGAGTTCATCTCCAGCCTACCGCAGGCACGAAGAATGAAGTATCGAATGTGAGGTTCTCTAACTCTTGGTTGGAACACAGGGATATGAGACGCTGGTGGGCGAGAGGGGCCAGCAGCTGTCAGGCGGCCAGAAGCAGCGGATCGCGATCGCGAGGGCGCTCGTCCGTCGCCCTCAAATCCTGCTACTCGACGAGGCGACGTCGGCGCTCGACGCCGAGAGCGAGATGGTTGGCCAAGAGACTCAGCAGAACGAGACATGTTCGTGAGCGGAGGACGAACAACGTCTGTTGCAGGTGGTGCAGTCGGCGCTGGAGGCGGCGAGGAAGGGCCGGACGTGCATCGTCATCGCCCACCGCCTCTCCACCGTCCAAGCCGCGGACCTCATCGCCGTCGTCAGGCACGGCAGGGTCGTCGAACGGGGTTTGCAGCAGGCTACTCGTTGTGCCAAACGCGCAAAATTGTCAACTCAAAATCCATTCAGGAACTCATCAAGAGCTGCTGAACAGAGCTGGAGACTACTTTAGGCTGAGTGCAATGCATTAGTTACGCGTTGGCGTGTTGAACTGCGCGCATGTGAAAACGTGACAACGAGAGGTGGCGCAGCACCGTATGCACAAAGATGCATCCTCAGCTGACGCTGCTAGCTAGCACACAAACGGTCTAGCAGAATAACATAGCATGGTCGAGTGGGGTAGGCGGATGGGGGTCCGAATTTGAAACTTTTTACCAAACTGTCGAGTAAATAGGAGCGAAATTTTTGCTCAAAATACAGTGCGACTACTACTGTACGTTACACACTAGGTGGCACTCGAATTAGTGCCAGTTGACCGGAGCAATTCAAATCTTGGCTCATGTCCGTTTCGGTTGTGCATCCTGGCGAAAGCGGCTATAGTGACACCAATGAACAGCATTAGTGACAATACAAAGCCAACTCCAAAAAGCAGAAACGATAGTTGCGGCCTAAAGCTTGATTCCTTTTAATAATGATCTCTTTGACTAATTGCAAGACGTGGACAAACCATGCGAAGTAAACCGTTGGACAACAGCCCTCGTCACAACAGCCAGCGTCTATGCTGCATCTAAATACAATGCACTGCGCTATACAGTATACAAGGTAACATGAACAGAAAGTTTAATTGAAATAAATACGCCCACATACAGCATTCTGAGATTGCGGCCTGGCGATTTGAAGTGGCAGATGATATAGTCCAACAATGTGTCGTCTGCTTTCCAGCCCACCAATCCACCCATTTTTTGATCACACTAAAGAACTTGCGCCTTCTTAACCCACTTCATGGAGCAACGTTGTAACAGAAGCGAATTCCTGGCCGAATTTCTATGACTAAAATAAAACTAAGTTTGCAAAATCATGACAACTCTAATCAATTAATCAAAGCGAATCAATTACGCTTACCGCAGAAAGGAACAGTGAGCGCGTCAAAACGTAGTTGGGCCTTCAAAGGGAGTACTTTTATTCTTACAGTGCAGTGCAGTGGGAATGTCTCACTTGCTCGCAAAAAAACACAAGTGGCTGAGGAGACTAATGCGCAGACGAACAATCTGCCTGTCTCCTGTATGGCAGCGAACGTTGGCATCGACAACCAACATTGCAAATGCAAGTAAAAACTGGAACTGGATGCTTGCTTTATGTAAACAGTCGCAGCGAGCACAAGTCGCTCAAAACACAGGCCTGGGACTCAAAAAAGTTCTAGGAGGCAGAGTGCATAGACAAAATCTGCAGCTCAAAACATCCAAGTTATGTGAACGCTTGGAGCGATCTGGTATTCAGCTAGCCATAAAGAAATCGAGCGTACAATGTATCTGAACTGTGTCTGAACGAGTGTATCTGAACGGTTCTCCCAGTTCGAGTTTGGGCACAGAGCAGACTGCTGCTATGGCACGGCTCCAGGACGCTTGCACTTCGCTAATCTCTTCTCGACGTTGGCATATTGGCATATTCAGACCTTGGCATATTGGTTTCTAGACCTTGGCATATTGGTTTCTGACACTTTAAAATTCAATGAGCACATTCAAGCAATGCAAAAATCCGCCTTCATTGTGTCTTATCGTATTTTTCAGTGTTTTGATACAAAAACCAGAGATTTTCTTTTCTGTATGTTTAAAACTTATGGAGACAAAGCGAAACGGCTGCAATTAATCCCACTACAAACCACAAGACAATAAGCCAAGTCATTCAAACCATTCCAGCCACAAATTACACCATCCCAGCGCTCAAAATCTTAAACACTCTATAAAAAAAAAAAAAAAAGAATCAGAACAAATTGTCACAGCACCATCTCTGACGACTTTTCTAATATGCTAAAATGCTTCTTGGGGAGACCAAGATCCTAGCATCCCCCTCCTTCCCACTCTACCCCATAGAACTTAAAACATGCATATGCATATATCGATATTGTCAACTCGTGGTGATCTATATATATAAAAACAAGGTGAATCTCGTGAGTTTGCATTTTGTGTTGTTGTTTTTCTTTTCATTTTGCTTTGCTCTCTTCGCGTTGTTTCTATGCACTTCCTCGTCGTTATTTTTTCTTTGCATCTTGCTTGTGACGTTTGGGACGAGTAAAGCCAAATAACATGACGTAAGCTTCTGACTCAGTTCAACCAACGGTTGCGCATTCACCGCATCCATATATGAATGATTCGGCGTGTCCGCACCGCAACTCAGAGCTCTTGTCCCAGGAGGCGACGCCTCTGACGGGAGTAGAAAACGGTGAGTCGGTCGAGTGCGTTGCTGAAGCTGTTCAGCGCGGGCCTGACGTCGAGCTGGGCGAACGCGACGTTCTTCGGCACCTCGCTGCCCACGTCGTAGTAGTCGATGACGTAGCGGACGTCGCGACCGCACCGGTCCACGACCCAGTCGTGCCGATCGAACGGCTTCTCGTAGCCTGCCGCGTGTCTTAGACTCCGCGTACACGACGACAACAACAATTCTGGGGGCTGCTACATCGTGGGCACAAACAAGTCTGACTGGATAGACAGACAGACCGCACCGGACTACACGTCGCGACTTCCGCCCCTGGGCTCTCAGCAGGGGGGAGGGATAGGGGCAGACCCCAAATGTGGAATTTTTTGCCGAATATCGAAAAACTTGGCAGTTTTTTTTTATCAGAATGCAGTGCAAATTTGAAAATACGCGCGATGTTAACGTTTGTTTTTTTTGTAGAACACAGATGACACGGTTTCGTTAGTTTGGAGAATTAAATCAGAAAAATCTGGGGCGGGGGGGGGGGTGCTGGGTCCTACAGTTGTTGAGTTCTTGAGTGGTCGTTCCCCATACCTGTGAGTGATTGAGGGAGGGGGATCCATAGGTGTAGGTTGGGTCTGAAGCCAGTAGGTGGAGGCGGCATATTGAACCCTCCACCCCCCCCCCCCCTGAGCGCACCTATGGTTCTGCCCCCGACCAGGCACATTCCCCCGCCCCCCCCCCCCCCACTAGGCCGGAACCCGTCTAACAGCTATGCCCATCAAGGTCAAGCAAGAGGTGTGTGCCTCAAGATGATCAGCGACGCTCACCCATGAGCCAGCGGAAGCGCGCCCTGGGCGACAGCTTGGTCGCGTCGCCCTTGAAGCTCTTGAGCTTAGGCGCGTCGCACTGGGCCTTGTGGAGGTTCTCCCAGAGCAGCACCTCGCGCCAGGCGATCTCGTTGTTGACGTTGTGGATCTTGATGATGTGCTCCATGTCCTCCTCGCTCAGATCCGACTCCTTCCACCGCCAGCCCTTGCGCAGCATCGCGTTCCAGAACATCTGCAAAAGGGACTGGGCACGAGTCACCGGAGACGAACCATGTCCCTATTTTTTACAAAAAAAAAAACAAAAAAAAAGGCAAAAAAGGCAAAAAGGCCGCAGGCAAATGTTCAGCCACCTTTATTAGAAAGATTGGCTTGAGGCTCCGGAAAATACACGACAGGGGACGGGGTCATCCATATATGGCTTTCGGGATAGGGTTCGACAGAGGAGGGACATATTTCCACCTCCCTCCTACATATCACTCCGATAGGTGTAGATTGGTCCAAAAGCCAGGGGGGGGGGGGGTCTGGGGGTGCGGAGGGAGGGGGGCATATCACTCGGATAAAATGACCGGGATCGAGAATTTTGGAGGAGGGGTGGTTTAAGTGGAGGATTTTGCACCAAAATAACGTGTAAAATGGGTACGTTTTGGTCTAAAATGGGTCAAAATAAGGTCTAAATACCACTTTTCAGGCGTTTTTGGGTCATACTACACTGAAAAAGAAACAAAAACACGCATCTTTGCCCACTTTTTTTTAAAATTGAGAAGGGGTCCCCCCAAACCCCAGGATGGCGATGGCCTTATGGGGAGGGGGGGGCCCCCCAAACAAAAAGGGCGAAACCCAAGAGGAGGAACCCCCCCCCCCCCCCCCCCCCCCCTCAATCCCCGATGGGCACGTGTGTGCGTGTGCCCTCACCACCCCCCCCCCTTATGCGGAGTCAATTGTTATCGCAAGACCGACGTCCACAGACCTGAGGCGAAGGGTAGACCCAGTTGGGCTGTTGTTCGTCCTTGGGTTGCGCCCTGGGAATGCTGCTGATGTCGCGCGCCGTCGACAGCGGGAACGGCTGGTCGGGTGCGGGTCGCTGGTTGGGCGGCGGCATCATGTTCAGCGGGTCCAATTCCTCCTGCGTCGCTGCAAGTCCGTCTTTGTCGCGGCCCTCGCCGCGCATGGGACAGCCGCCGCTGTCGCGCGCGTCCGTCGCGCTCATGGGACACTCGGCCGAATCCAAGGAGGCCAGGGGAGGAGGAGGAGCCTCGCCCACCGCGGCCGCCGGGCCAGGCGACGACGACTGACTAGCGCCCATCGCTTGCAGGCCGACGAAGAGAGTAGCTGCTCAATTCACAATTCAGATCTGCTTCTGAAGTCGGATATGATCCGAATCCGATCGAAAAACACCGTGTCAGCAAACGCAACCCGACGCTCGAGTTTCAAAGAACGAAGAGCTAATATTCCGGTGCATCGTGGCGACGACCCGCATTGGCCGGTAAATTTATATTTCATTGCCTTTTCTATACTGCAATACTGTAACACTGTGCAGACAGTAGAGCTAGCTGCCAACAGATCGCTGGTTCACAAAAATGTATGGTACGTAGTACGTGCGTAACAGCCATTTTCACTTCTCCTCAATTTTGTTCTGTTGTAGCAACAGAGGACCATCGGGACGACAGCATGTCATTTTGGTGCGAGCAAACGACTCATTCGCAACAAACACACCGTTTTACTTTGTGTCCCGAATTAGTGCGTTTCTTCCCAACCTCATCGACCTTTGATATGAGATTCACCCCTTCCCAGCTTCGATGGTCAGTTACACCTCTGTTCTCCAACGGTCGCTTCTCTCTTTCTCTCTCTCGAATAAATCAACAGCGCAGAGCCTCGCTGCTAGCGAGCGGTTGTACGTACGATTTACAAATTAAAAAGACGGTCCGCGTGATGCACGACACTTCTAACGTGCGACTGCGATTGGGTCAACCTCAAGCTCTAGAATGCAGCGCAACGACACGCTGACATATCGAAGCAAGCGTCTTATAGACTTATTGTCTTGGCAATTTCGTATCCAAGGGAGGGCCACGAGGACAATTGCCTTCCCTAGATGTCCAGACTGGGCGGGCAGACAGACCCTCACACAAGCACGAGTGGGACTGTCTCGCCCGTGCTTGAGTGGGAAACAAGCAACGTTACGGTGGTGTCACGCCACCTTCAATGAACGGCGCGTTTTGCGTCTCCGTCGCGCCTGACGACGGCGCTTCGCAGCCAAACAGGTGGAACGGTTTCTCTCGGCAGCGGCAACGCTACCCTATTTCTGAAACCCGCCAGAGCCAGCACTTGTTAACGGAGCGCTAAATACGTACACGCGAGTTAGGTACTCCTCTCTCTTTTCCGGCCATACGAGCCTCAGTTGTCGAGGTATCGATTTTCTGAAGGCGCTACCGCTAGCGGCGGTGCGCCTAGCTAGCTGACCAACAGCCGCCGTCCGAATAGAATTGTCTGTTGTCGTCGTACATCAGGGGCGAACATCGTTCTTAGGGCGTCTTTTCGTCCACGATGGGCATGTTTATGCCGCCAGGACACTTTTACAATCAGTTCAATGAGAATGGCGACTTCGAGGCGCCGAGTCTGAACTTCACGTTCGCAGCGTTCGCGCACATGATGGCGTTCTTTCTTACGCTGTTTCTGCTCTTCTTTGCTCTCTATACTGTAAGTTTTAACTACGATTCTGGAACATGTAAATCGCGATAATCGATGGATCAATTTAGGTGATTTGGGTAGCCGACATGCGCTCAACGTTTCTGAACCCCATTGAACAGTGCAAGTGGATGAATTCTGTAAGTGTAACGTTGAGAGTGAGACCGCTAAGCTCATTACCGTGCGCATAGCACACTACACAAAGAAAGAACTTTAGCTTATTCTACCCGAGTACTGTCTGCACGGGATCGTCTGCCTTCTTCTGCTGTACGCCTTTCAAGTTGTGAGCTTTGCGCTCAACGTTCCACTTCTCGCATATCACGTGCACCGGTAAGCTTTCAACCTTGAATGGTTTGTGGTCAAGTAACCGTAAATGTTCCACAGAACGCCTCACTCTGTTCCTCCATGTCTAGGTCCTGTAGGTTGCTTGTACGCACTAGAACGACTATTGTTTAGCCGCCGCACAAGGCGATTTGCACCTACAACTGTATAATTTGCGAACAAACGAAGCTCACGCCTATTGCGTCTGCTCAGCCTTGTTGCCACCCCACTTACTCGCCCCACTCCCCTCCAATAAACGCCCAGTGTGGATGCAGGCTGAAAAATCGGGGGATCTACCGTATACGTGTGCGCACGCAGATACGCGACTCGACCCGTGAAGTTCGGCGCTGGCATCTACGATCCGACTACGGTGATGAACGGTAACGAGTTGGACAAGGCGAACCGCGAGGGCTGCGGCAAACTGGCCTTTCACGGTGTCATGGCCATCTACTATCTAGTCTTGTACGTGCGTGCGTTTGAGGCGAGCGGACGCACGCACGCACGCTCACATGCACGCACGCATCGGCACGCACGCACGCACGCACGAACAACGTACACTTGCCTAAGTTGTAAACTTTCAGCTTTGTTTACACATTGTCCACATCGTCCGACGCTGAATAAGCGAAGAAAATGGCTCAGAACTTCAGTTGTGCATGGTTCATAGTACTGTAATTGAACCGTTGGTTGTGCGTCGATGCGTGCTACCATGATCTCATCACGTGTATATAGGTAATACTGTATTGTGAATGCGAATTCACAATTTTTTTCGTTTTCAATGTCAACATGTCGACGTCACACCATTGATCAACCAGTGGCTGCACTTGTATCCAGTACAATAGGAATATGTACCTAACCTAGACTGAAAAAAATGTCCATGATTTGTACGACGACACGCACTACCTAACAGTGCCCCCAAACACGCTCCTTCCTTGTCGAATTTACGACATTTGAATAGCCAACATATAGAGCACGCGCGTCCCACGCAAAAGTGTATCCGCGGTTGCCTTGCTCAAGTACGAACGCAAACACGTAAAAAAAGCCTGCAAACGACTCTAAATGCGTGCTTTCGTCTCCTTCGCGTCTCCCAGCCAAATGTCGGAGCTGCAGTCTCCGCCGGGATAGCGCATCTCGTGCGCCAAGATGGGCCCACCCAACTCCTTGGCGAAGTCGATTATGAAGTCGCCGTTCAGACTCATGTTGCCGCCGTTCTCTGTGTCAATGTCCACTCGAACCATCTGCGCGCCCTCGCTGCAATCGATACAAACGCTCTGGAAATTTGTTAACAAAAAAAGTCGGGTAAACGTCGATATGCATGGGAAGAAAATTGGATATGTGATGTTTAGTGTAACCTGTTTAGTGCTGGAGGGCGATGACCATGGCCAGCGCCCATGAACACCTGTAGTGCCTTTTGGCAAAGGTCAGTGGCAAAACCAATAGGTAAGTGAATTTAAAACTGCAAAGACTGACTTGACCAGCTCTGGGTAGAACTGCGCGTCCCACCAACTGCAGAGAGAGGTGGTGACGTAGAGCCGCTTGCCGTCGAGACTCAGCTGCAGCATTTGCGGCGAGCCGCGCAGACGCGTGCCTCGGATGAAGCGGGCGGGCGGCTGCTCGCTCAGCTCGGAGTCTCGCGTCACCCGCACCGCGCCCTCGCGCGTGATCGCCCCGCCCAAGAAGATCTGGATATTTTTATTGGTAAACACCTGGAAAGGACCAAAGCCCCACAACTCACCTGTCCGACTTGCCTGACGTCGCGCGGGTCGGAGATGTCGTACTGGCGGATGTCGCCGTGCGCCCAGCAGCTCGCGTAGAGGAACCTGTCGTCCATGGAGATGAGGATGTCCGTGATGAGAGCCGGCATCTCGGGCAGCGCCCAGCCCGTCACCGTCTTCGTCGGCACCGACGCCGCCAGGTCGAAGGTCATCGTGCCGTCCGCCTGTTCAGTGCGCATTTGCGAGTGGGCGCGCGTGGGGATGGTTGTTATTGTTGTTAGATTAGGGGCAACAAACCGTCAATGGCCCGTATAGTATACCCATCTCCATGACGACTTCCCGTTCTAGAGCCCCGTAAATAGCCAAGGCATTCGAAAGAATTCCATGGATAGGGAAAGACTAGTTTTTAGTGGGTCCATGTGGGGATGGATGGTACAGACCTGCAGCTCCAGATGGTAGATGGAGCCGCCGACAGCGCAGCCGGTGAAGGCGTGCACGCTGTCGGGCCTATGGAGGAAGCGGACCTCCAACGGCATGGAGCCCTTGTCTTTGGGCAGGTCGATCGTCTGCCGCAGCCGCTTCTCGACCCAGTCCCACACGTACACGCTGTGGCCGTACTTGCCTGGAATTAGTAGAGCTGTCAGCAAAATAGCCTTTCTTCGTGAAATTTCATCCCGGCTACCGTCCATGAGGTCCTGGTACTTGAAGCCATTCTTGATGAGCTTGGGAATGCCCCAGGCGGTGCTGAGCATGACGTTGTGGTGCGGCTGGTACCAGAAGTCGTAGCCGTACGGGACAGCCACGTCGCCCCACACACCCTTCGGCTCGAACGTCGTGCCGTCCAGTAGGAAAAACGAGCCTGAATCTTGTGTGTTTGTCGTCGGTCGGTTTCTGCTTGGGAAAACTCCAAAAATACGGCCTTTTGCGTTGTCGTTGGCGTCTCCGAGCGTGCTGATCATGACGTTGCCGTCGGCGAGACAGTGCGTCGTGTGCGGGAAGCTCAGGTCGAACTGGGCCAGCGCGGACGCGTCCACCACCTGAACGCTCGGCCGAGATTTACTCGCACGATTTGACGGGTTTGTCCTATTCTCACGAAGCGACACGACTTATTTGATAATTCTGCGATTCAGTGAGAGCGCCGACGACGCTCACGTTGTCGACGCGAGGCCGTCGCTCGTGGGCCATGTCGATGGCGTAGACGCGACTCGAGTTGAGGCAGGGCAGCACGAGATGCGTACGCCTGGCGCCCACCACGCCGTAGCAGCTCGAGCAGCAGTTCCAGCCGCTGTGGTGCAGCTCGTCCCGCGCGTGCGGCATCTCGAGCGCGTGGACAACCTGCAGACGGTGGCGTGTGCTGCTGACCCGTATTGTCATCGACAATCGAGTGTCGCTGGTACAGTTGACAGTCAGCATCCACAACCAAAGACAGGGCGCAGCGATTTTTTTGAGTGCCAGTGCCGACTCTAATTACGCAACGGAACCATTTCCTGATCAGAATCCACCTTGCAGTAAGTGGCAAACGTCGGATCCACGTCCACCGTGGCCAGTATGTCGGGCTTGTCCGAGTCGAATCTATAGTCGGACGATTGATTTGAATCTCCCAACGGTCGCACTCGCGGTCGCACTCGCACCCAATCTCCCAACAATGAAATTTTGTTCTGGGTTCGATTCTGGGTTTGGGGATTCACGGTTCCGGGTTCGATTCTTGATGGAGCCACTAGATCGAGGACTTCCCCTGTCGATGGATTTCTCGTGCCATCGTGCCATCGCTGCCCTAGATTGTAGATAGCGTTCTTGAGAATGTCTTTGGCGATTTTAAACGGGAAGGCGTCATGGAGATGTGTATGCTATGTATACCGTGCCGTTGATTGACGCCTCCTAGCGTCCCAACAACAACAATAACGACAACAACAACAACAACAACAACAACAACAAGAATCAATGAAACCAGTGCTATCGAATTTGTCTCGGTAATATTAGCCAAGTTAGCCACACTAGAGCTTCCTGTGTTGTACTTGCACCTAGGGCAGGTGACGTAGAGGAGCTTCTCGCGCGGTCCGTGGAGGAAGGCTTGCATGGGCGAGGAGTAACCGGGCCCACAGTCAACTCGCTCGTTGCGGCCCTTGCCGTCACAACAGTCGGCCTTTTTCTGGGCCATCTTTACTGTCTATGGCGTTTGTGGACGGTTTTCTCCCGATGGGGGCTAGACGCGACGAGAATGGCGCTGTTGTTTGGCCGACGGCGGTTCGGCGCTAGAGATAACGACAGACGTCGCTGCTGGCTGCTTCATGGCTGGGTATATGTACCTACTACCTACTAGTGACCGGGTCTAGTTGGCTGCCGCTAGCTTTTTTCTGCTCTCAACAGGAACACGACATGACACACACCGACCAGAGCGGAGCGATCAAACGGATAAGGAAAGGTGCTCGGCACACACACACACACACACACACACACACACACACACACACACACACACACACACACACACACACACACACACACACACACCCACACACCGGCGCGACAGCATATGCGCCAAGTTCCGTCTGCGGTCTGCACCGGTTTTTGTAGGCTCGTCCCAGTGGGCCTGTCACTGTCAGCAATCGATAATAAATGTAGTTAGAGGTATGCCAACAGGGTAGAGAACGCGCGTGGAGCAGAGCATCTGAGCGCTGCGCACACACACCTTACCGCCTTGGGCTACAGACACAATTGATTCGATGCGACGCACCGCGGCGGCGCCGAGTCTCAACGCAATGTGGTGTTGCACGAGCTACGACTCCTTGCATCTCGCGAGACAACATGAAGCTGTTCACATTGCGCACGCAACGCGACAGGCTTGGAAGAGCGGGTGATTGATTGGTAGCGTTGTTTTTTTTCTTGGCGCACAGCGGACGAGCGGCAAGAGACGCCTAGGAGGGCGCAGATCTACTTACAAATGCGCCCCGTGCACGGGTATGTATATTTGTATGTTTGCTTCGAGTAAACTCGCGAACCGCTTGACGTACGTGCACGTGCGATGGCTCGATCGAATCCTCGCGACTCCGAGATGGTCATGGGCAACGTCGATTTCTGATATGCAAATTCGTACCGTAGTTATGGCGCATTTTCAAATGTTGCAGCACACATTAACACTACCAAACGAATTGCACATGGATGAATTGCATATCAAATGACTCGCCTCGACATCGCGAGTCGTTTGCACGTGCTTATGCACGATTATGCAAATGCGTACTGTAGCTGTGCTGCATTGTACATTGTACGGTACATTGTAGCTTGCCTAATTGGGAAACTTCCAGAACGCGCACGCACGCACGCACGCACGTGGACGCACGCACGCACGCACGTACACGCACGCACGTACACGCACGTGCACGCACGCACGCACGCACATGCACGTACGCACGCACGCAGACGCGTGCAGACACGCACGCACGGACGTGCACGCACGCACGTACGCACGCACGTGCACGCACGCACGTACGGGAGTGCGCGCACGCACGCACGCACGCACGCACCCACGCAAAGCACGCACGCATGCACGCACGTGCACGCAAGCACGCACGCACGCACGCACGGGAGTGCACGCACGCATGCATGGGAGTGCGCGCACGCACGCACGCACGCACGCACGCACGCACGCACGCACGCACCACGCAAAGCACGCACGCATGCACGCACGTGCACGCACGCACGCACGCACGCACGGGAGTACACGCACGCATGCACGTGGATGAATTGTGTATCAAATGACTCGCCTCGACATCGCGAGTCGTTTGCACGTGCTTATGCACGATTATACAAATGCGTACTGTAGCTGTGGTGCATTGTACATTGTACGGTACATTGTAGCTTGCCTAATTGGGAAACTTCCAGAACGCGTGCGGGCACGCACGCATGCACGCACGTGGACGCACGCACGCACGCACGCACGTACACGCACGCACGTGCACGCACGTGCACGCACGCACGCACGCACGTGCACGCACGCACGCACGCACGCACGCACGCACGCACGCACGCACGCACGCACGCACGCACGCACGCACGCACGCACATGCACGCACGCACGCAGACGCGTGCAGGCACGCACGCACGCACGCACGCACGCAGGCACGCATGCACCCACGCATGCACGCACGCACGCACGCCCGCACGCACGCACGCCCGCACGCACGCACGTACACGCACGCACGTACATGCATGCACGCACGCACGTGCACGCACGTACACGCACGCACGTGCACGCACGCACGCACGCACATGCACGCACGCACGCATGCAGACGAGTGCAGGCACGCACGCATGCACGCAAGGGAGTGCGCGCATGCACGCACGCACGCATGCAGGCACGCACGCACCCACGCAAAGCACGCACGCACTTTCGCACTCACGCACGCAAGCACACACGCACGCACGCACAAAGGAGCACAGAATTTGGGCCGGTTTCTGTCAACGGGGTGCACCCCTTCACGATCAACAGAGGAACACAGAATTTGGGCCAATTTCTGTCAACGGGTGCACGTCCTCACGATAAAAAGAGGAACTCAGAATTTGGGCCAGTTTCTGTCAACAGGGTGCACGCCCCCATGGACAAAGGTGGAGCATGGAGTTTGGGTCCCTCAATGCTGACAACTGTCCTAACGAACATTCGCCCACACAAGTAAAAGACAAAGCTACTCATATCCTTGCGCAATATCATCACTTCGACGTCATATGCAAAATCAATTGCTTCGTGCCTTAATGTATACATGGCGGCCGAAGGCCGCGCGCGCCTCTAGTGGAGCAAAAAGCTGGCGTTGTCGGTCGGCTACTCGTCGTTGCGTGCGTCACGTCGTCGGCTTCGAGCCTCATGGCACCGCCCTTTCAAGTCAGAGAAAGTTTATCCAGTATATAGAGCAGATTGTACATGAAGGGATCGGTAGCTAAACGTTCTTTGCGCGCTCTTTCTTTCTCAGTGTCCGATGGAAAACGATCAGTTTGTACGTCGGGTTGGGTGGGCGGAACCTGTTTTTGCAGATACGGTTTCTAGCTGTGTAGCATGAAGAAGAAGACTTGTGGGGTACTCCGCTGCTGCTCCATGCTGGACTGAGGCCGTAGGGAATCTGTGCCGCCAATGCACACTGCGCACCCCACGAGCCACGCCACCCACCATCTCAGATTTTCGTCAGATTAAGCAATCTGGCCTTGCGATCTGGGTGTATTGCGTTCAACCGGCGCCGCACGCAGCTGCGTGCCGATTGCCGACTGAGCGGCGGGAGACCGGCAAAGTCGAGTCGACCAAACTTTCTTCAGCTTAGTGCGTCCCTGCTGCGGATCTGTCCATTGCTGCACTCTGTAGCGCCGTAGTTGTCGTGCTTTGAGCCGCTGGCCGAAGAGAGCAGATCGTCGTTAAAAGTCGAGTCGTCAAAAGGATTGTGGTGTGTTTTAAAAATTTCATAGTATCTTTAGAAGCGTTGTTCTCAGATCCGTTGGAAACTGAAAGGGTCGCATGCAGACGTTCAGCGGCGGCCATGAGCATAAGCAGCCAGCGGTTCGTGTGCGCGGGCGGCTGCGACGCGTCGTTCGGCTCGGAGAACTCGCTGCGCGCCCACCTGGCCGCCACGCACGTCGGCTACTTGCCCTTCTCCTGCCGACGCTGCCCGGCCGTGCGCGCCACGTCTGAAGAGGAGCTCAGGATGCACCACCAAGACGCGCATCCGCACAACAAGTTCGAGGCAAGCGCGCGTAGCCACGCCAGTGCATTTTGCGCGAACCGTCGTTGCAATTGCTTTAGTCCAAGTGCAAATTTTCTCCGGGGGTGGGACGGGGGACCCACGTTGTGGGGGGGAGAGGCTCCAAATTCAGAAAGCGCTTATTGAAACCGGTTTGCTTCCTTTCAGTTCAACCTGTTCCGGAACGCGGCTCGCGAGTCCGAGCTCGACCATCTGCTCCAGCAGTCGGCCGCTGCTGCCACCGCACCGGCCAGCAGCCAGCTTTCCGAGTTTCGCGTCAAACTGGAGCCGTTTGATGGACCCGCGATCTCCGTGAAGCAGCTGCGAGAAGGCAACAGCGAAAGCCGCAGCACTGACACGCCAATGCAGCAGGTGTGTGCGCTGTAAGGAGAGCACAGCGCGGTGTCGTCCACGTACATAGGCAGATAGACTCGTCCAACACTGCAGAGACACAAAGTGCTAACGATTGACGTGGACACGCCTCCGAGGGACACGAAACCACCAAAAGGATCTCTTGCGGGACAAGCAGTGGAAGAGGACGTGCGGGAGGAGATTGGTACGCCTGCTTGCCGCTTGTCTGACTTCCCAGGAGCCATCTAATAGTTCTGCCTCTCTGGCCTCCAGTTCCGTCCCAAAAAGTGGCGAGTTTGAAAATATTGGGAATTGCTCAAAATGCACGTTGAATGTTTGAGTCACGGCATTCGTTCTAACTTGTACTCGTGCCGTTAGAACGTTCCAAATTACTCTAGAGTCGCGGAAGGGTGGCCAGAGGAGGCGGTGGTGCTCGAAATGCGAGAAAGAGTTGACCAACGTTTCGCGACACGTCTTCCAGCACCTCTTCAACGATTGGCACATGGCGTCGGTTAGGTGCTCCATCTGCGAGAAGGGCTTTGTCAACCTGGAGCCCGCCGTGACCCACGTCAAGAGAGTGCATGGTGAGTCTGCGTGTGCTGGTGCGACATGCCTGCGACGGGAAACGGAGCTTGAAGCGGTGACGGGGTGACGGGCAGCGGATGGCGTATTGGTAGAGAATCGGCCTCTTGCGCTCACGGTCGTGGGTTCGATTCTCGATGGATCCACTAACAACGAGTCTTTCCCTATCCATGGAATTTCTCGTGCTGTCGCTGCCGTAGATTACAGATGGCGTTCTTCCGCCTGTCTTTGGCCATTTATGCGGCTCTAGACTGGAAGGCGTCATGGAGAAGGGTGTGCTATATGGGCCATTGACGGCCTCATAGCGTTGCCCCAAATCCAACAACAGGTGGCGGGGTCAACCCCCTAGCAGTCGCATCTCAACACTCGCCACTCCCCCCGAATGCTTCTGAAAAATCTGTTTAACCTGACACAAGTGAGTGTTACTACGACCCGTTCGTAAAAACTTAGGTCAATTTGTTTACTATGTTTTCTTTGTGGTGTATGAATGAACGTGTATGTGCGCACATGTGGGTGGGACTGGGTAGGGTATGTGCTCATACCGCTCATACGTACCGCTCACACATACCGCTCATACGTAATAGCATCTGTGGGAATGTCTTGCAGAGTGAGTTTCGCTACGGTATGCGCCAGGTTTTCAGGTTTTGTCGACAAGCCGCACAGTCGACTGGTCGAGAATCGCGCGAAAGAAGACTTCCGCGCTGCGCAGCACAAGATGAAGGAGGTGTTGTTCGGCAAAGGTGGGGGAGGGCCGCAGGCGGCAGCAGCGCCCGTGGAGAAGCAAGCGGCTGGGCCGAGCGAGCGGGCTCAGAGGATGGGCAGAAGAGCCATGCGGGCCGCAGAGTCCACAGAGGACGATGACAAAGGTTCGCGTTCAGTCTCGTGGCTGTCCTGGGCCGATTTTCAGCGAAGATCCTTGCAGAGTGGCGGCCCAACTCCCAGGCGGCGAGCGGTGTCGACGCGGCCGGTGCGCGCAAGGTCTGGTGCAGGGCCTGCAACGAGGACACGCGCAAAGACGACGCCAAGAACCACGCCTGGGCCCATTTCGCACAGATCTTCCAGCTTTTGGTGCTGTCGCCAGCGCCTGCGCGTCGTGGTTCGTCCTATCACGAGCTGCAAACTTCAGACGTTCAAGTGCGAGAAATGCGGAGAGCTCTTCGACACCGCAAAGTCCGTGCGCACCCATCTGCGCAGAAAGCACAAGATCACCGGTTCGTCAGTGCCACGTGGCACCCCACCCACTCTATTAGTGGCCGGACCCCCAGTCGACATCGCTAGGCACTGAGTTGGTACACTTGTTCACACTTCAGATCGGCACCGCATCTCGGAGAACGTGAGCCAGGACGTGGGCGGCGAGGAGAACGAGCGCAACTACGAGCAGCTGCTGCAGCAACTGTTTGACGGCTCCGTGACGCTCCACCGACAGAACAAGGACGGCAGAGCGAGTCTGGCCGCGGACGAGCTCTGCTGCCAGCTCTGCCAACTGGCCGTTGGAGTGCAGGTACGACTGCTGGCGCGCGCGCACGCACGCACGCACGCACGCACGCACGCACGCACGCACGCACGCACGCACGCACGCACGCACGCACGCACGCACGCACGCACGCACGCACGCACGCACGCACGCATCAGCTGCAGGCCCTGAGGCGCCACTCGCTGGGCACGCATGTGGCGCAGTCGGTGCGCTTCTACCGCTGTCCGGACCGCCAGTGCCCAATGGAGTGCCGCAACGAGTCGACGCTGCGCCAGCACCTCGCGCGCGTACACAGAGAGAACAGGTCAGCACGCCCACTCTGTCCACCAATGCCCCCCCCCCATTTGGAGAGAAAAGTATCGATGCCCCCCTGTGTTTGCACTGTACCCAGGTTCTGGGAAACTGCGTAGCCGTTCACAAAGTCAGACCGCATCCGTTGTGTCTGCACATGAGCCGTGTATGAATAATTCATTGGAGCTGAGCTACGGTATCAGTTGCACGATATCTCTTGGCAGGGCGCTGCTGGAGACGGAACCGACGACGGTGATGATCGAGGAGAACGTGCTCGTGTGGGACGCCGTCCACCAGCACTGCTTTCCCAACGCCCAGATGGAGACCGAAGCTGCCGACGAAGGCGAAGAGTAGAGCACCACCAAAAATCGATACCCCTGATTGAAATAGCTTTTCTCGATCATTAACCGCCGTGAAAATTAGACCAGCATTCGGTTCGCCTAGCGGAAAGCATCCGCATGAACTGTACTCCTCTCTCGCACGTCACATACGGCGGTAAAATAGACCGAACGCATGCACGCACACACTCGTGTGTGCACGCAGTAACGCACGCGCACGCGCCAGCATGCCTGCACGCACAATGCATAAAAGCACGTGTTTTTATGTTGGTGCGTTTATCCAGCCGCTTCTACTACGCCCCCTCCTAAAAAATATTT
The DNA here is from genome assembly GCA_030248085.1 of Paralinhomoeus sp. GSCO2_6. Lineage (NCBI taxonomy): Eukaryota > Metazoa > Nematoda > Chromadorea > Monhysterida > Linhomoeidae > Paralinhomoeus > Paralinhomoeus sp. GSCO2_6. Next base: position 126,156 of record JASAMY010000168.1, read on the forward strand.
GCACCCCATTCGCCCCATCCACCCCATCCCTAGAGCTATTCCTTGCGGATGCTACTCGATCGTCGGTAAAACTTGACCTGGGGAGTGAAGCTTTCGGGTCTATTTTCTGTTTGTTCTGCTATTCAATTTAGCCTATCGATTTGCCGGTTGTCTGCGTTGCAAGTTCAGCAACTAACTACCTGTTTACGTGTTGCTGTGTGTACGGCTGCATAATATTGTACAAACTGTAAGTCCCTTCTTTCTCTTACGTCTGTTTTTACGTCCCAAAATAGGTCTTGTGCGTCCTCGTCGTTGCAAAGAAGGTGTTGCGTCGTCGAGAGCTAGACATACGCACACGAACGCACACACACGTGATAAGGCGCATTGTTGTTACCATAACAACAGGCCTTGCCTCGCGGCCGCGCACTGGCGGGCGCTCGGCGGCTAATACCTTTCAAGACAGAGAAGAGCTTGCGCCGCCTGGCTCGGTCCAACTGTTCCTCGCCTCAAAGCTGATAGGATCTAGCTTGCTACTAGGCGCACGCAACACGCAGCTGCTGCTGTATACAGCGCGTCGCTTGACTTACAGTACGTCTAGGAAACGCTTTTAGTTGAATTTAGTTGTTTTTGGCGGGAAGAATGCCCGAGCTGCGCGTGGCCACGAGTTCCGGCGCGGACGCTCAGATCCGCGAGCCGATCACCGAGGAAGAGCTGCGCGCCAAAGAGTTCATTACGCCCGCGGACGTGCTCAGACTCAATGGAATCACTAAAGGTGAAGTCGTTGTTGTCAATCACTACTTGATGACGCGTCGTACAATTTGCATCCGTAGACTACCTGTGCGGGGCCGACGCCAACATTTACGACATCGAGTTCACGCGCTTCAAGATTCGCGACCTGACGTCCGGCCTCGTTCTCTTTGAGGTCGCCAAGCCGGAGAACGGTGCGTGTCTGGGCCGAATAATAGGCGAATACATTCGACAAATACAATAAATCTAAAATGCAATGCATAGATAGCTAGTAAACAAATATGCGTGGGACAGGGACGCAGGCAGAGACGCTGCTGTTTGGTTTCTTGCAGAGACGGACATGTCCCAGGAGCTGGAGGAGGGCGGCGGCGGCGAGTCGGAGGAGGAGACGCGGACGGGGGAGAACGAGGCCGCCGACGACGAGACGGACCCCAACGCCGGCCGCTTCGTCCGCTACCAGTTCTCGCCCCAATTCCTCCGGCTCAGACAAGTCGGAGCGACGTCCGTGCCTCTATTCCTCTACATCCACACCACCCATACGAATTCCGATAGCCACTTCGATCATATCTGTAACTGGGGGTTACCCTCCCCCACTAGTTTTCCAACACCCAACCTCCCCCCCCCCTCCAACCCCACAGAATTTCTCAAGGGATTTTCACTATCTAAAACGATAAATGTGAGTGAAATGTTGGTGTATTTTAGTGTTTTCAGTTTTTTCAGTGTTATATGACCACAAAACAGCTAAATAACACTGTTTAGTTAGACCTTGCGTATACCCTATTTTTGACCAAAAAGTACCAGTATAACTCAACAAATGGCCAGCTACCCCGCACTTTTTGCTGCAGACACCCTCTCAGAATTCAGCCATTTACCCCCCCCCCCCACTCTTCCAGACCCGGTTACAGGTATGATAACTTCGATCCAACTCCACGCAAGCGAACTCGACACCCTTTCCCTTTTTCAAGACCTTTTTAGGCAGAGAGTACCACTATTGTAAGTGAACTTTCGCCAGGGGTAAAGGCCGTGACGATTTACCCCCCCCCCCACCCCTTTCCCCTTGCAATATCTGGTACCTCATTTACCACTCCCCAGCCCAATTTCCATGGCGACCAGTGGCGTAGCCAGAACTTGATTTCGGGGGGGGGGGGAGTCCAATTTCGGTCAAATATTCTATTTTGCAACAGGGGGTACCCTGTCGAATTTCTTGGACATTGCGCCATTTCGGCTGGGGAAGCTTTAGACACTCTCTCATCCAATCTGTCTACACCACTGGCGGATCCAGAAAAAAATTTCGGAGGGGGGAGGAATTTTGCAGAAGGGAGGACCCTGTTGAACTTTTTGGATGTTGGGCCATTTTGGCAGTGGTTTGGACACCTAATCAGTCCATTTTCGACGATTAACGAATATAAATGGCGCCGCAGGCGAAAATTTTGCTGTTTTCGACCACCTACAAGCAATTTTATGCTGAAAACTAGGCCCACTAGGCGTGTTTCTTCTCCCACCGCCTATCCCTTTCCCCCTTTTCCCCCCTAGATTTCCGATTTCGGGAATTCCGCCTTTCCCCCACCCCTGGATCCGCCAGTGGTCTACACGCTTTGCGCTCGTTTGTCTGACTACATGCACACCAAAACGTTAGCAATGTTGTCAAAACGGTCGATTTCCGTGCTCAAAATAGCGCCGCTGGCAAATTTTTTAGAGTAGCGTAACGAACTTTCACGGTTTTCAATGCAAAACAATGCGCCGCAGGCGAAAAATTGGCTCTTTAGTGTCGTTTTCATCATTATTTGCATTGAAATTGAGAAAAACGCCGATATTGGCACATTGCAACAGAGGGTACCAAGTTAAAAAAATTTAGCTTCGGAGAATTTCGGAGGGGGAAGCTTCCCCCCCTTCCCCCCCATTGGCTACGCCACTGATGGCGACCCGTCCAGATCAGACACCAGAGTTAGTGACAAATGTTTGACGATTCTACCTGCATGATGCTCAACCAAACCCTGCCAGTGTGTCGTCGGAAGAGCCGACTACTCGGTTCCAGGGTGGAGTTCGGGGTGGGGCCGCGTCCGGTGTCGCACTTCCGCATGGTGGAGCGGCACTACTTCCGCGAGCGCCTGCTCAAGAGCTTCGACTTTGAGTTCGGCTTCTGCATTCCCAACAGCAAGAACACCTGCGAGCACATCTACGAGTTCCCCCAGCTCTCCGAGAACATCAGTACGTTCCTCCCTCCTTTCTCCCTCCTTCCTGCCCCCCATTGGGCGCCTTTCATGCCCTGTAACTGGGGGGGGGGGTCCCCGATTTTGCCACCACCCCCGCCAGCCCCAGAATCTCCAAAAAAGTTATTCACCCTGTCGAAACAATAAACGTGAGTAAATGTAGATGTTTTTCGGTGTTACATGAATAATATGATCATGACCATAGAACTGCTAATTGACACTATTTAGCATACCTGTAACTGGGGGTTGCCTTCCCCCCCCCCCCCCCCCCCCCCCTTCTCTCAATAAAAGTTTCTTGTTTTTTTTTAACAAACCCTATCCACATTACAACATACACAATATCAACACCACCCCCCCCCCCTTCTCGACCCCCCCCCCCCAAACCCACCCCCCCCCCCCCCACCTATTTAGACACCATTTTGTCCAACCTATGTATAGGGTGTTTTTTTTTCAATTCCCCTTTTTTTCTTGCTTTACTTTCTTTTCCCTTGTGGATGAAATTAAATTGAACACTCACCCACTTTATTTTTCTTCGAAAAAAGTGTTTGGGAAAACTTAGGTCCCCCAGACTTTTTTTTTTCAGAAAACACCACCTGGGCTGGGTGGGTGGTGTTGGGTTTTTTTTAATATATACTCCCTCCCCCCCCCCCCCCCCTCCTTTCCCGAGACACCCGCCCCCCCCCCGCAGGCGGGGGGGGAGACTACCCTTTGGCGCGGGGGCGGGGGGGGGGGGGGGGGGAGGGGGGGGGGGGGGGGGGGGGGGGGGGGGGTGGGGGGAGCACCGGGAACACCCCCTCGCCCTCCATTACCCGACCCCCCTCACCCACGCACCCCAACCATCGAATTTTTTTTCTTACTACTACCCAATACACACACCCTCCCTCCCCCTGCCTCCAAAAAACAACACAAAAAAAACACCACAGCACACCGACCCCCACACCACCCCAAACCAACCCCGACTTTTACCAAACCAAAAACACACAAAAACACAAAAACAAAATAAAAAAACAAAACAACAATCCAAAAAAAACAACAACAAGTTATTCAAGAAAGAAATGTGGTAATTTAAAAAAAACACCCTTATATCAATAAGTAGAAAATGTTCAACTACCCCCCCCCCCCACTTTTTGCACCAGACCCCCAAAGTGCCATTTACCCCCCCCCCCTGCCCGACTGGGTGCAGTCAGGCATGGCTACGTGACCGTTTGCCGTCTGGTACCCAACAATGGGACTCAAAAAATTGCATGTACGTAGGCACTTTTCACTACAAAAAATTGGTCTAAATAGCATCACATTGGCACTGTTTGTAGAATTGAGTCAATTGACAGCAAAACGCTGATGAAATTACGCATAACACAACATTCATTATGTAGAGAGGGTGAAACACTTTAGGCCTATTCTGTGGGAACGAGCATATGTGGGGTGGGAGCATACGTGTAGCTGGGGGGGGGGGGGTACTGTTTAGACCTCATTTTGGTCTTCGTTGACCAAAAACTGCCCATTTAGACGCAATTTCGATGAAAATTGTTCCATTCTTGACATGTGATCGTATAACACTGAAAAGCACGGAAACACCAACATTTACTCGCTTTTATCGTTTTAGACAGGGTAAAATCTTTTGGAAAAATTCTGAGTTGGTTGGGGTGGGCGTTGCGAAAAAAACTAGTGCGGGTGGTCAACCGCCCCACCCCCCCCCCAGTTACACGTATGTTGGTGGTATGCTGGACTCCACTCGTGTACTGGAGAAGATTGCAGAGGTGTAACTGGCCATCGAAGCTGGGGGCGGGGGTGAATCTGGGATTTTTCAAACAAAAGTCGCTGGGGGTGACCTACACGGCCAAATATGATATTCCAGCCTCTCTCGCAATTTCTCTTTCCAGCCTCAATAATGACCTAGAAAATGCTTCGTGTATGCTAAAAACATAGCGCCGCAGGCAAAAATTTGTGATTTTTTGGCCAAAAACGCGCTTCAGTGACTCTAAAAATGGTCAGTTGGAGCAAAAACAGCGCCGCAGGCAAAATTTGGTGATTTTTCGGCCGAAAACACGCCCAAAAACTCCAAAATGGACTGTAGGTGCGTAAAATACAGCGCCGCAGGCGAAATTTTTGACATTTGGACAATAAACTGCTCACAGACCTGAAAAACACCTTGGGAAGTTAGAGAAACACAATTCAGCCATAGGGGTAACCTGCAGTCAGTGCGGGATCGACTAAAGCTGGGGGGTGGTCCTACTTTTCGTGCAGGATTGACCGAAGCTGGGGGGGGTGAACCCTACCTACACCCTCCCCAGTTACACCTATGGAAGATTGGTGTTGTCGTTCAGTCCAAGAGATGGTCTCGCATCCGTTCGAGACTCGCAGCGACAGTTTCTACTTTGTCGACAACAAACTGGTGATGCACAACAAGGCCGACTACGCCTACGACTCAGGCGTCAACGAGGCCTAGTAGGACTATCCCCCAAACCACAGAGACACAGGGTGTGCGACAACTCGCCGACAGCCAACTCGCCACCGCCGACTCGCCGCTGCCGTCTCGCCGATGCCAACTCGCCGATGGACGACTCGCCGCCAGGACAACTCGCCGACACCAAATTTTATTTTTGTCAAGCCTTTAATTGAAACTGCATTCCGCAGCACCGCAATTTACGTATGCAGTTTACGTATTTACGATGCCTCTTAAGAAGTCGTGGGGCGCGCGTTCCTCAAATTCCGTCACCAGCTTGCAGATGCACCGGTCGGCGCGCCGGTACTAGCGCATCTTCTTGGTGGGCTCATGGCCGCCAACGAGCTTCTCCAGGTAGGCGTCGCCTTTGCGCCGGATCTTCTTAACGGCATCGATGAAGCGCCAAATGGTGGGGCGGTTCTCTCTCGCCGCTCTGGGCTTGAATGCTGCGGTTGGCAGCCTCGGCGGTTGTTCGTGCGGTGGAGGTTGTTGGGCACGCGCGGGCACGTTCCACCACTGGGAAGGGAAGCGCGTTGGGTGCCGGCCGCGGTTCAGCTTGCCCATGTAGTGCTCGAACCAGTCGACGACTGGCTGCAGCTCGGGGTCGACGGCGTTCGCCACAGCGTCGAACCAGTGGCGGCTCTGGACGAGCAGCTGCACGTTGCGCTCCCTGCCAAAGATGAGCAGGCGATTGTTGCCAGCAGCCGCTCCGCTGTCGTAGAGAAGAAAAGCCTCTCGTCCGTCGCGTCTTTCTGCGCGTCCGTCCGCCCAACGTACAGCAAGCCAACCCGCCCCCCCCCCCTCGCCCCCCTCCCTGCTGCTTGAATGCGCGTAAGCCTATGCATTGGCACTGTCAGAGATGCAATCTGATCGGCGGCGGCGAGTTGTCCCGGCGGCGAGATGGCAGCGGCGAGTTGTCCCCGTCGGCGAGTCATCCATCGGCGAGTTGGCGTCGGCGAGTTGGCGTCGGCGAGTTGTCCTATTCCGGAGACACACGTACACGCACGCACGCACGCACGCACGCACGCACCACCGTACAAACACTGCGCCAGCGTTGAACCGATTCCAAAGACGCGGCTAACACACTAAGGTACTGGGCGCGACGCGATGTGTGTGCGAGTTGGTCGAAGTGTTCTACAGCCGCGATGCCAATTGTAAATGAGCGATTTCTCATTTTATAATGACTTTTGCTCGCGCTTTCGACGCGTTAATTTTGTTTAGGTCTGTGTGTTGATCGGTTGTTCTTGGCTTTAAACCATCCGTTCGAATCTTGTGCTGGCGCTCGCTCGGCTAGGCGTACCACATTGAGCAGGTGTAATTCCGAATTTGGGCTTGTTTCTTTCAAATTTTCAATCTCGCGATTGTGATTCTGGTGTTGTCGTCGGCTCGCTGTGAAAGTTGAACTGTGCGACAGCGGGCCTGCATTTCTCTCGTCGTGGTCGACAACGTGCTGTGAGGTGCGACAACTCTGTACTTCGTAGTTTGCGGCCGCTTCCTTGCGATTTTAAATTGGTCTACTGTTCAACACCCTCCAATCCCCATAATTTTTCCAAAGGATTCATCGTCTAAAACGATAAAAGTAAATGTTTGTGTTTTTAGTGCTCTCAAGCCTTATATGACCATCAAATGGCTAACCAACGTTGGCCCACTTTTTGCTCCCCCCCCACTCGTCCAGACGCGGTTACAGGTATGCCCTCCAGAAACATGCGCCCCAAACCAATTTAGCCGTATTGGGATGTACGCACACGTTGTGATGTCACCACCAGGCATGCTCTGCATGTGTGCGCAGAGCGCCATGGTCTTCAGTGTTCACCGAGGAAACAAACGAACGGCAGATAAGGAGCAGCAGAGTCATCCAGAGAGCGGACAGCGAGCGAGAAAGACCACATATTCTCCACCTATCACCTAACGGACAACAGCGCATCGCAGAGGGGGGGGGGAGGGCAACACAAGACGACGGAGATTTTTCGCAGAGGGGCCGTCACGCACAAACGGACGGACACGAGGACGGACGGACTCTGACAAAGTCGACAGTGGTATCACAATGTACACGTACGGGAGATTCGTGCAGCCGCGCTGATCCCGCAATTATTACTGTGTCTCCTTCCGACTTATACAGCGCACAGATTCCAGACGCCGCGTCGTGTCAACCACAAATCCGCGCCACGATTCCATTGTTGGGTGCAAACGATTGTTGGACCGACCGGTGGTCAAGCTCAGCAGAACCAATGAAACGACTACACATTATGCGCGGAGAGCGCAGTGGTAGTAGTACCACAACGATAGAAAGTGTCTCTTGCGATCCAACAGCTCCGCTTAGAACGCGGAAGAACACCTCAGGCGCTGGCTTGCCTGCCCTATCGCGACTCGAGCAACACCATAGGTGTGTATTTCTGCAATTGTTTCTTTTAAAGTCTCTTAAAGTTGTCTCTTAAAGCGACTACACACTGTAATAGGGCAAGAAACGGGCCGACAAGCCGCTCCGACCTTCTCAAAAGAATCCCTTCGCGGGCTCGCCATGGAAACAGCAAGAGACCGCCGAGTGGCGAAAAGGCGTCGTCGAAACGACGGAACTAACGAAGACAGGACGGAGCAGGGAGAAGCGAGCGAGGAGCAGAAAAAAAGTCGGCCTCGCTATCCAGTCGACTCTAGGGAGTTGGCCCTGAGCACCTGGGCGCCCGCGTGCGCGTGGTTGGCGCGCGCTGACACCCGGCCCGTGCCGGGCCGACTCGAGGGCTGCTGCTGCTGCTGGTGGTCCGCCAGCATCGGGTCGTGGTTCACCTGAGGCGACGCGGACACCCACTCGCGTCGTACCGACACAGACTGGGGGTACCGATCCACTCACCCATACCCACTGGTGGATACAGAATATTCTGACAGAGTACGGGGGGGGTGTCAGACGCAAAATGTCTCTGCCCCCTTTCCAATGTCCCCCAATCCCCTTCCTCCTGGCCTGCCCACCGCCCTTTTACCGGCCACGAGGGGGGGGGGCTTGGATCCGCTGGTGCCCCCCTCCTCCCCAACTGAAGAATATGTGACGCTAGCTTTGGGCAAATGACGGGATTGACGCACCATTCTCAGGGCAAGTCTCACCCAAGGTTAGTTCCGTGCACGGTGGGGGGGGGGAGGCCCAGCAAAATGGTACTAAGATGGAAAGGACACCGCACTCACCCCGTAGATGATGCGGACCTTCTTGTTGAGTCGCTGCAGCAGCTCTGTCGAGACCTTGTGCGCTGTGCGCATCGACGTGTGCCACTCCTTGAGGGAGATCTCGTCCTGCGAGAGCGATCGATTTTCTTTCCGTTCCGGTCCGCGCGCGCACGCACGCACGCACAGCCACGCAAGCACGCACGCACCTGATTGGTGAGTATGAGCTTGGACTCCTTGAGGCCGTCCTTGAGTCGGATCACGATCACTTTCTCGCCTTTCACCGTCTGCAGGTCCGCCTGTACGTCCTCTATCGTTTCCATGAAGACCAGCTGAACGCGGTTGGTCTGTGCGTTCGAGTACGCGTGTCGGCCAATCCGCACGCACCTCTGGGGTGCCTTTCAAGGACTCTGGGTACAGCTCTAGCCGACTAGGGTACAGTTTCCCGTATCGTGTTTGCCAGGCCGACGTGAACGGACCGCCCAATTTCTTCATGTATCCGTGGACTATGACGTCGGAGTCTGAAGAACTGTTCGTTCTTTCCAGCAGACGGCATGACGCCTTGAGATTTTTTGCGCCACGACAAACCTTTCTCGTCTAAATTGATCTTGATCCTCTGCTTGGCCCGTTTCTTCATCTCTAACTTGTCAGTGTCCTGATTGACCAGCTCGAAAATGGTGTCAGCCACCTCCAGCTGCCACTTCTCCGAGATGACGATGTTGAAGTTCTTGTAGAGTTCCTGGTCAGTCTCGGCCATCTGAAGTCGTAACCCAGTGACTTTTTTGGGAGGGACTTTTTTGGGAGGGAGGGAGATTTTACATTTACTGTATCCCTGCCCAACTTCTGAACCTCTCCAGAACGCTAAACAGACCCCCCCCCCTCCTCCCCCAGCAGCCCTTGCCGTCCTCACTCACGCGCCCCCAGCAGCCCTCACGGCGAGCACCCGCACGGACGACGCCCCCCCCCCCCCCCACGCCCCCACGCACGCACGCACGCACGCCCAGACGACGCACGCCCACGCAAGACGACGCCGCACCAGCACGCACCACCCAGCACGCAGCACAGACGCACGCACCACGCACGCACGCACGCACGCCGCACGCACGCAGCACGCAGCACCGCACGCACGCAGCACGCCCACGCACGCACCCACATAGCGCACGCACGCACGCCACACACCACTACGACCGACGACGAACACGCAGCCACGACGACGCACGCCACGCACACGAGCACCCACGCACGCACGCACGCCGCACGCACGCACGCACGCCGCACGCACGCAGCACGAGCCCAGACGACGCACGAGCAACGAGACAGAGAGCAGAGCCCAGACGCACGCAGCACCACGCACGCACGCACGCCGCACGCACGCACCGACAGTCACTCACGCGCACGCACGCCGTACGCACGCACGCACTCACGCACGACGCACGCACGCACGCACGCAGAGACGGGGACCTTGATGCCCTTGACTTCGTCGTCGTCGAAGTTGCCGATGTCGAAGGCGTCGGCGGCGTTGACCTCTCCGCGGGGAGGGATGAGCGGCGGCGTCAGACGGCGCAGGTACACCGTCTGCCAGTCGACGTCCTTGAAGAACGGGTGCGTCTTCATCTCCTCCGACCTAAGGCAAGCGCTACTTGCGCGTCGAAATTACATCGAAGTTCGGCTTTAAAGAAGGAATCGTCGATGGCTCAAACCCCAAAGCCCACTCCTCCATTTTCGAGAGTGCTCTACTTTTTTAATGTATAAAACGATGAAAGTGGGAGGTTTTTGCGTACTCTACATGTCACATGACCAAAAAACACGCTATTTTGGTGAACAATTATCCGTTCTGAACATCTATCACCCCCCCTCCCCTCCGTTTTGGCTCGCAGGAACCACACCCACCCTCCCCACCCGATTTCAGGTAGGGTGTGTGTCCTTCTCCTTACCCCCTGCCCTTGCAGCCTAGCCTCTCTGGGACGTCTCGTTTGAGTAGGCCCTCGAGCAGGTGCTGACAGTCGGCGCTGAAGCCGCAGTCGGGCAGCACGATGTCCTCGGTCAGCGTCATCTTGTCGATCTCGTTCTTGTCGCGCGTCTTGTGCTGGCGGAATGGACTGTGACTGCAACAACAAAACACGACAACCGAATTTTTCCCCTGGAATTTTGCGCCGGCTGTTGGCGCACCCTTTGAGCAGCTTAAAGAGCATGCAGCCGTAGGAGAACCAGTCGGCGCTGCTGTCGTAGCCGACGCCCTTTGCCAGCACCTCGGGCGCCATGTAGCCGTGCGTGCCACTACAAGAGACCCGCGCGCAAATTCAAATTCAAATCCAGCCAATCAGCGGGCAGACAGACTCACACGCTGGCGTGGGGTTTCTTCTTCGAGAAGTCGCAGGCGAGACCCAGGTCCGAGATGCGCACGTGGCCGTTCTCGTCGAGCAGGATGTTGGCCGGCTGCGAGTGGTAAAAAAATTGAGAAAAGAATTCAAATTTTCAAAAGCCCAACCTTGAGGTCCCTGTAGACGACGTGTCGATTGTGCATGTGCTCGAGGCCGAGAATCACCTCGGACGCGTAGAAGCGCATTTCATCCTCGGAGAAGACGCCGTGCTGACTGAGGTGGTAGTGGAGGTCGCCGCCGTTCATGAGGTCCAGGATGAAGCAGAGCTTGTCGGGCGTTTGGAACGCGTACGTCATGCACACGATGAACGGACAGTCCTCCTACAAAACTATGGCGCACGTGCAAGTGCGTGCGAGCGTGCGTGCGTGCGTGCGTACGTGCGTGCGTGCGTGCGTGCGTGCGTGCGTGCATGCGTGCGTGCGTGCGTGGAGGCGAGAAGACAGTCCCACCCCCGTGCTGACGAGTGAGAGCATGATACGCTCGTTCAGGGCCAGCGTCTCGCCCTGTTTCCACTTGATGCGTTTCTTGTCCAGACATTTCATCGCGTACCTGAATAGAAAACATTACAGTACCCAGAGAGCAGAACAGACCATTCCTCACAAAGAATACAGGTCCTCCTAGCCCTGCCCCTGCCCCCCCCCCCCCCGCAGCATACGTGTACCGTGGGGGGGGGGGGTTGTGGGCCCACCACTATTGTTCCAACACCCACCCAGACCCCCCCCCTCCCTTGCACTTTCTCTCAGTGTAGAAATGAAGACGGATCGCCAGAAATGTAAATTTGGCTGTAAGCCGTAAACAAGAGATGAAAGCGCGCGCGGATGTGGAAACGTGCCATAAATATTCAATGAAGCAATCAACAGACGTGACGCAGGCGATAGAGCCAATTTTAGCCTGCGAAACGTACGCAACGCAGATGCACAACGCGGTGTGCTCTATAGCTTCGAAGAACATTACACAAATTTGAATCGAGTCAAATTCTTTCGAATAGAATGCAAAGCAAAAATGATATTATTTAAGTACACAAATTACAAAAAGTCATTTCTTACATTTTTCCAGTATCCGCCTTGCGACACCCGTAGACCTCGCCGAATCCGCCCCTGCCGATAATTCGGTGGACGCTGAAGTCATCCATGGTCAGCTGCATGTTTAGCTCCAGATTTTTCCACTGGCAGAAACGCGTGAATTTCTCACTGAAAAAAGCGTTATATAGTGTGGTGTAGGCGGTGGTGAATAAAATCAAGATGAATCTAACTCTCGATGCGTCAAGGTGCAACTGACCTTTCGATAAACTTCTCAAATATTTCCCCGTTGAGCTGGTCGCTGATTTCTACGACGTATGGCTAAAAGAAAATAAAATCACAATTTTCGGTGATACGGTAAGTTGGTAGAAATATGACAGTAGCGCACGTGAAACAAATTGGGCGGGACGTCTTGTTTCATGAGGTGCCGTTGGACGTGCTGCAGCGAATTCTTACTGTAGTTCTGAAACGCGCTGAGCCCTCAACAGTGCAATAGGCAAGCGCACTTGTGACTGTAGCGCAAGTACGCGTAATTAATGCATGGATTAATTATTGACTAAAAATACGCACGTGCGAGTGGGCGAGCATTTCCACCATGATGTGATGGTCGTAGATTTCCCTCGCCTTAGCGAGTCGCTCTTCGGGCGTCTCCATTTTCTCGTATTCTTTAATCTAGAAATTAATTAATTCTTGAACATATTCCCTTGACGCGTGTAGAACACTGACCGCTTCGTAGAACTTGATCTGAGGACAGGGAATATCGCTGACATTCTCGCAATAATCCTTGAACAATAAGAAGCCTGCAACAATTACATGTGTCCCACTCAATGCACGTCGAGTCCGTCCTTTACGCAGTTGTTGAATACGTTGCACGGGTGTGTTCCGAAAATTAGGAAGACGTTGTGCATATAGCAGAAAAACCAACAACCAACAGAGAACACCACAACCACACCGAAACCAAAAGAAAAAGAAAAAAACACACAGCCATACACAGTCAAACGGCAGCAGCATAAAAAAAAACATTTAAAAAAAAAAAAAAAACACACCCAATCTTAGTGTAAAACAAGCCCCCAACCAACACAACAAACCCCAACACAACACCCAAAAAAAAAAAAAAAAACCAAAACAAAACCCAAAAAAATACCCAAAAAAAAATAAAATAAATACAAAAAAAAAAAAAATATAAAAAAAAAAAAAAAACTATAAGATGACATTGTTTGTACACACAAATGTAAAACTATGCTGCGAGCGTCTCTCATACCATACCTGTAACCGGGTCAGAGCGAGTGGGGTGGACGATTGGGGGGGGGGGAGGTAGCTGGAGCAAAAAAGTGGGGGGTAGCCGACCATTTTGACTTATACTAGCACTTTTTAGTCAAGTCAAAATAGGCTCTAAATAGCGATATTTAGCCGTTTATTCTCCCTAAAAAATCGCACACTCACACTGAAAAACCTCAACATTTACTCACTTTTATCGTTTTAGACATGGTGAAGATCCTTTTGGAAAATTCTGGGGGTCTGTGGTCTTGGGGGTGTTGGAAAACTAGTGGGGGTGGGTACCCCCCCTCCAGTTACAGAATACAGATATGTCCCATACCAAGGCGCTGATTGAAGATCTTCTCAAACTTCAGATCGCCCGTCTTCTCGAGGTATTTCTGCATGATACTGCGCACGCTGCAAGAGGGCCAAAATTCCGTCGTTATTTGTGACGAATAGCATATTTCTCAAAAATTAAACAAATTTCGGTGTAGTAGTACGGTACCTGGGATCGGGTAGAACGATTTTCTTGCTGGCTCTCGCCGCGGGCTGGGTCCTGCTCTTCTCCATGGCCATGAGGTAGCTGACGTCGGCCAGCACCGCCTCCAGATCCGCCATCTTGACGAGACCTTGGAGCGCAGTTTTCGAAAATCGGTCCGCACTGTATACTGGTGTTTTTCTTGGGGAGCTTTCGTTGACTCTAGGAGAGACTGCAAAGCTAACTTGGCCAAGTTTAAGCCAGCAATCACACGACTTATGTATGCACAAGCGCAACACGCGACCCGCACGCTACATACAGATACAGCAGCAGGCTGAATAGGTGCATGCTTGCAAATTCAATCAGCGCTTTGTTCTGGCGCGAGGCCCAACAAATGTCGAACATCACAAAGAAAGAAACCGTAGATTGACTTGGCATGAACACTCGGACACTTTCTGCACTGTGCCACGTTTGAAAACCGCGAGTACAGAACCAAAAAAAACTTTGGACCGAAATGAATCGAATTTCTTGGATGAACAGAGGGAAGGGCAGGCGAGCGGTCGGGCGGAAGAAGTGGTCGAACACATGCAGAAATCGCTGGCTCTGCGCTCTTCCTTTCCAACATTAGTTGGAATAGAATGAACAAACGTACGTACGGCTCAGCTGCTCTCACGCGCTTGTCGCCTAGGCGACGCCTACGAAGCACAAGCGCTCCTCTCTCGCTCTTGTAGGTAGCGAAAAAAAAACCGCTACTGCGGTTGCGCCACAAAAACCCGGCAATATCGCGTGGGAATTCAATCAATATTAGTCTCTCTGCGACTCGCGAGACGCTAAGCGAGCAAACAAGTGCCAATATCTACCGGAATTTCCGATCAACGGTGCCGCACCGCGCCGCAGCTGTGTGTAGTTGCGAATCGGGAAACCGAGTGGTCGCCGGACGCGCTTTCAGTTTCAAAGGAAGGACCACAGCGCGGCGGTGCTGTTTTCTGTTCCTACTGGGTTTTCTATACATCCATCCGCCGTTTCAGACGTCGCCTGTTCTCAGTCGCCGGTAGAGAGGGAGGAGAAGCGGCGACGACGTCGGCAAAGCCGGCCAGCAGCAGAGCTCCTCGTCGCCGCTCCTCTCTAGCACGCGCACCCAAAACAAACACGTTTTTAGAGAACCGCGAGGCCGCGGCGGCGCGAGAAGAGCCGCGGCGTCGACTTTGACTCCTCCCTCTCTCGCTCTCGGCCTCCTCGCTCACAAGCCGACCAAGTCGCTGCCGCTCGTCGGCAGCGTGGTCGCGACTTCGCGAGTGTATAAAAAAAATGGGCAGGCCAAGTCGCTCTAATTGGCCGGCGGCGTCGTCCCTGTGCTCGCGCGCCGACGCGCTTGCCGCCTCTCACGACGACGACGACGACAAGCCGTGTCGACAATCGGCGCGGCTAGGCGAGGAAGCAAAGCGGCGCGAGCAACTCTCGGCGCCGGCCAGATGCTGGGATACGGCGGCGGGGCCGGTCGGCCGGCCGGCCATATTGATTTTCTATCGCCAGCCGGAAGGCCCATTTGAAGCGGAGCGAGTGCGACGACGCTGCGGCGCTCGTCCGTCCGTCCGTCCGTCCGGAATTAAAGAAAGCCGGCGGCGTCGCGGCGACTGCGGCGGCCTTGGACCAGTCGGCTGGGACAACGGAGGCGGAGGGCCTGCGCGCGCTGCGCCGTCGTCGGTGCGGCGCGAGGGAGAATGGACGGTTCTCGAGGGACGCCGCCCGCCGCCGCCGCCGCCGGGGCCGCTCGCCGCCCCGCCCCGGGGTCAGGTAGTCGCGGTCACGAGATCGGACCGTCGCTGATTTATCTCGGCTTTGAAGAAGCGGCAAGTGGGAGGGGCTGCTGAGGAGGACGGATCGCCGTCGCCGACGCGCCTAATTGACGGTCGACCGATAATCGGTCCCCCGAGCACCGCGCGTCGTCAGCCCGGCTGGGAGGGACCCGCCAGCACTGTGCACTTGGTGCCTGTCTGACTCGACTGGACTCTTTCTGGCTACCCTTTGATTTCTCATTCCGACAGACTAGCTAGCTATGTAGCTGGCATTCGTTCGCATACACTCTACACACACCGCAAACGCCATTCTTCGGCCGAATGGAGTCGGCGTTCTTGTGGAATGTCAACAAAATGGCGGGCATTCGTAGGGGAAAATCCTCCTCCACGTAAATTTTGGAATGTGCGGTCATGGGAGCGTCAGCATTCTAGGAATGCGCAAACTGAACATTCTCCGTATTAGAGAACGCACAGCGGCGCCCAGCGCCTCTGCCGCCATCTCACATGAAGCCACATGAAGTGCAATTAGCTTAGAGAGTGAGCAGCGCCAAACGCGGGGGCGCGCGTGTTAATATTTAAAGAATATATGTGGACCGAGCTAGCTTGTGCCTCACGCCGAGCGGAGAAGAATTCGAGCCCGGCAACGCATCGACTGAGAAGAGAATCACGTGTGCGCACAAAGCAGTGGCAACATGGTGAAGCGAGGACCTTAAAAGGCGCAGTTTGATTGACGTCAGACGCTCAATGCTCCCTCCCTCCCTCCCTCCACAGCCCCCCCCCCCGTCTGTCGACAGCCGCCAGTTTGGCGGCTTTGGCCTCTTAGATAAATCGAAGAACGGACATTAGCGCGGCCACGTTCAACAGTCGGCAAGACGACGGCCGCACGTACGGGCAAGAACTAAAACTGCAGTGCTGGGTTCCTTCGAGACAATGGTTATGCTGTTAAGACATACCTGCTGTATATGTACCTGCTCTATTATTGGCAGAATTAATCTGTCCTAGGAAAAGAAGTTGTGTGCGATTGCGGGATATGGCACGAGCGACTATTGAACAGCTCGCCCAAGTACACGCACGCACGCACGCACGCACACACACACGCACCTCTCCATATTGTAACAGTACCTGTTTGGCGACCACTGTAGTCGGGCCACCTTCTGCTGAACAAAGTATAGTACAAGTTCCTTTAAGCCACTCGGGAGTCAAAGACTCGGGAGTTATTTAGGGAGTGCAATACAGCAGCATCAGTCAGCAGTAACAACGTCAACAACAACAACAACGCATTCGCACGCAGCTCTCTCATGGCCTTACCGCACAGAACGTGAAGCCCGCGCCGAACGCGCTCTATTTTCAGAGCGCCCTCACTAAGTAAGGACTTCACTCTTTCTCGTCTCAATAATTCAATTCACTTCCGACGCAAAATGACAGCCCTGCCAGCCTGGGCGCGTATATTCGCACCTACACGCGAATATATGCATATTGCTTCCGCGTGTATGCGACAGATGTACGCAGCAGCAGTCCGTTCCGACAGCTATCTATATGCCCGTGGGCGAGATGTGGCGCAGTTTCAGAAAAGAAGAGCGCAGGCCGCGCCGCGAGCAACTGAGAAGAAGCCGCCTTCATTCGCTCGAGCACCGTTTCATGCTCCTCCTCCTCCTCCACCACCGATGCTGACCGAACAGCGCAGATTGGCAAAATTGCAAGCGAGTGTATCACAGGACAGCGGCCTCGCACGCAAGAGGCAAGCAAGCGTGTGTGACTAACGAACGTGTTCGATGAGTGGGTTGCGTGGCGTGGGAGGAACGGTGACGGATGATTAGTCGCCCTCTCTTCCTCACTAGGTGGGCAGCCAACATGAGGTGCGTCCGGAACGAGCAGAAACGTGCGCTGGCACGATTCTCGAGAGCGTAATGGTTCTAATGAACTACGATACGAGTTCAAAGTCAAAATGTAATCAAGTAATTCCATCTCCAAATCGGCAAAGCAAAAGTTGACATAAATTGTGAAACGTACACAGAGTAGACTTCATTGTTCTCTATGGGCGAATGGGACAAAGACTTCGCTCTCAATGTCGCTGAACTTGATCGCCAGAGAACGAGACTTCGCTTGTTGACTATACTGCAAAGACAGACATCATTTGCGAGCAACTATGCTACAAAAAAAAAATTTGAATATTGTACGCAAATTTCGAGCAAACGAAGTAATGTCAACAATACTGTATTTTTTATGCAAATATGTAGTACAAATGCGTTTTCCATCTTACAACTATGCAAATATCGTGACAACGGCCATACAGACGTATTTTCCTCCGGCGTTTCTTTTGCAAAATGTTTTGTTACACTGTCTTGAGCAGGGTCTTGCTTGAGTAACCAACCTTTCTTTCAAGCCTGCCAAACTTCCCGAAAAAAAGAACTTCAATGAAATATACGTGTAGTGTTTGTGAGTAGTGGGGTAACATACATCCGTAAGATTTATGTTCTATTGAAACACCTCACAAACTTTGCTTACGACTGTCGCGCTGTAGTTGCATGCGGTTTTGCATGCGGTTAAACCGCATACCTAGGTACCTAACTAATTATTGGAACCACTCCAAGGTCGAAGCTACGACCCAAGCACTCTTATTTTGATCTGTGATAACCGTTACCACTTGTTCGCTGGCGTGGCCAGCGTTGCTAACGCGTTTCACTACATTTTTCTCGCTGTTACCCCCACTTTAATCAAAGTGCGTGTCGTCTCCCATCAGTGTGTTAACGCAAACGGAATGGGGCCTATTCTTGCGTCGTCATTCTTCTTGTCATTAATCAACAGCCGCGTGGGCGTCGGAAATTGAGCGGATTGCGAGCGTGAGAAGGCACGCAGCCGCGAAACGCACAGCATCGGCACTGAAGCTCGGCAACGCATTGAATCTACGCATCCGGCGGTGTCTTTAGATTGTGCTAGGATCGGGATTGTGCGTCGCTCTAATCAGCGTCTTTTCCATCACAACCCGCATATTTTATCTGTCGATTACAAAAGATCCAGTTGCCTTAGTTTGTTGTGCGCTCTAGTTCGGGGGTTGCCAAAACCAATCCAGCCTCACCCTAATGAGGAAATGGACTTGCAACTCTGGCCAGCTGCTTCCCGACTCGCTCGTTCTGTTTGTCAGAGCCTTGTGCATGAACAATAACCGTCCGCTAAATGTTTCATGCGTAGGAGGACTCGAAACTTCAAGCGGCGCGCAACGACCCCGCCGCCCACACAACCCACTAAAGCACAATGTCTGTCTGTGTGAACGCGACCCAAGCGTTGTGCTGCTTGGATTGAGTTGATTGTTTTTGCTACAGCATCGGGTGGTGCCTGTGATAGCTGAAAAATAGCCAAATCAAAAATTATTTTGAATTTGCGCCATACAAACCAGTATTGATCACATTAAACGTGAAGTTTCCATGTCAAATCAGACAGGGATATATGTAATCGACCACGCTGATCACGAATATCACATCCGTTTTCAAATGCGATACTGTAATCACGAGATACAGCACAATCAATATGTCTATCACGTTGTTATAAAACACATCGTGTGTCTGCAACATGATTGTGAGAGTTGTGCTGGATGGATTGAGTTGATTACTTTTGATATAGCTTTGGGTGTTGCTTGTGATAGCTGAAAAATAGCCAAAATTTTAAAAATAGCAAAACATATTTTGAATTTGCGCCACACCATAACCATGGCTCCCATCATTGGACTTTGCAACAATCAGCCAGAGAGTTGTGCTGGATGGATTAGCTAAATGTTGCAGCATGTCCACATGTTTGCTATCATGTGCACCCCAATCAATTTGCATACAGTATCCATTACCAATACCATTCTCCATTTCTCATTCCAAGAAGCAGGTTTGAGTTGAAACTTGCTGTGCAGCATGTCCATGTGATTGCTATTACAGTGCACAATTAAAATACGATTCATACAGATCCACCCCCCCCACCCTTCTGAAGCGTGCGCGGCAGTAGCGGACCTAAAGCAGCAGTCAAGTGACGCTTTTAGTGCACCATTAAAATTTAATTGGCATACAGTATCCATACAGTATACCATCAGAGACATTCTAATCTGCTATTTCTCAATCATGGAGAGCTGTTGAGCTGAAACTTGATGTGCTGCATGTCCATGTGATTGCCATTATAGTGCACTATTAAAATTTAATTTGCATACAGTATCCACAACAGTATACCATCAGAGCATTCCTCAATCTGCTATTTCTCAATCATGGCAGCATCTGTTGAGCTGAAACTTGGTGTGCAGCATGTCCATGTGATTGCTATTATAGTGCACTATTAAAATTAATTTGCATACAGTATCCACTAAGTATACCATAGAGACATTCTCAATGTGCTATTTCTCAATCATGGCAGCAGCTGTTGAGCTGAAACTTGATGTGCTGCATGTCATGTGATTGCAATTATGGTGCACTATTAAAATTTAATTTAAATACAGTATCATGCAGTATACATAGGAGACATTCCTCAATCTGTCTTTTCTCAATCATGGCAGAGCTGTTGAGCTGAAACTTGTGTGCAGCATGTTTATGTGATTGCTATTATAGTGCACAATTTTTGTGTTCAATTTTCATGCAGTAACCAATAAAAATGTAAAATGAGTAAAAAATTAGGCAATGATCAAAATCTCACATCATTTTCAGTGCAATACATAATCAAAGATATGACAATTGAATATGCAAATTGAAATTGTTTATGTTGCCAGTTGAGGGTGAAAATAGCATGAACATATGTAATCCACATGCTGATCACAAATCAGCCATTCGTTTTCCAATCTGCTACAGTAATCCAAGGATACAGTGGTATCTTTTTTACTGCTTCGGACATATGTAATCAACCATGCTGATCATGAATATCACATCCATTTTCCAATGTGGTACCATAATAAAAGATACGGCACATTGAATATGCAGTTTTGAATGGTTAATGTTGCAAATGGGGGGTGCAAAACAGCATGAGAATATGTAATTGACAATACTGGTCACAAATCAGCTATTCATTTTCCAATCTGCTAAGTAATCAAAGATACAGTAGGATCTTCTTTACAGTAGATTCGTTATTTCTGTATTAGTTTCTGTGTGTTGTTAGTTTCTGTGTGCGATGAGCACAGAGAGTTGACTTTCTGACTTATCAGGCGTTTTTAGAAAGCAGTTCAGCACAGATCAGTGGTGTAGTGCGTATGGTGTAGTGGTTACTATGCTGGACGTCTGGTCAAACCTCTCCACAGAAAATTGCAACTGTTTTGTTTATTACTTTTTTGTTTTGCATGTGTTTGTGCTATGAAGAAAACTTCTTACTTTTTTATTATCTTTTTTTTGTTTTATCTTACAGGTGTTAATGCAATAAAAACTTGTATTGCCAAAGCACTTTGTCTGTTTGTCTGCAATACAGTCAGAGGGTTAGTTGCACTGGATGGATTGAGCTGAAATTTTGTGTGTAGCTTGCTTGGAACATTTCACCTTTATTTAGGGGCTGAATTTGAGAAAGGTTGCATAATCCGTGAGCATGTGGCAAAATTGCGCATTCCTGTTTTCTTAGTTTTAGGCTTTGCTTAGGCTTAGGCTTAGGCTTTTGCTTAGGCTTCGCTTAGGCTTCACTTAGGCTTCACTTTGGCTTCGCTTAGGCTAAATCTTTGCTTAGGCTTAGGCTCCTGCTTTTAGGCTCTGGTGACACCCATGATTGTGACACCCGGTGACACCCAAAAAGGGTCCCCCTTATTGATATGATTGATATGATATGCATTGTGCTGGATGGATTGGGCAAGTGTAAGCAACCATTCTGATCAAGAAAATAACCTCATAATTCAAGCAAATAGTAAGCTATTCCCAAAGTAAAACACATTATTTGGACCTGCCATAATTAGCCAGTACAATTACAATGTAGCTGCCTCTATGGGCCAATTTGAAAAATTAGCCCAAGGTGGTTAATTAAGGGTTATGGTGTGTCTGCTCAAGATGGTATAGTGCCAATTTGGGCTACAAACAGTTGTTGCATCAGCGTCCACTGTGTCCACTGCATCTGATGAACATTTTCATAATTTTAGGCTTTGCTTAGGCTTAGTCCAAGCTTATGCTTAGGCATATGTTTATGCTAAGGCTTAGGCTTCACTTAGGCTTTGCTTAGGCTTAGGCTTCACTTAGGCTTAGGCTTCACATTTTTGGATGCAGTGGACGCGGTCCAACAATTGCGTTTTGCCCAATTAGTACAATTGAAGGATACCGGTATGTAATTCCTGAATAAAGAGTTACACCAAAAAAAGGTGGAACGTTTTTCTGTATTGCAGAAGTGCATTGGTTGCATTGGTTGACTTCCTTTGGCTTTTTGCTGCAGCACTTTACAGATTCGTCATTGCTTTTCAACTGAGCATTCGCAGCACGATTTTATGACACATTGTATTGATGATGAGTCATCACTGAGAACATGAAAATATTGATATTGAACCATTTTGGAGCACTTTGCAAGCAGGAGTCCTGAGTTGAAGCAGCTAGTCTATATAAAAAACGCAACGTAACTAGCGCTACAGGAATGGACGCTGAGATGAGGCGCTTGTCGCCCAGCTGACAGGACTCGACCAAGGAGATAAACATAGCAGCTGGCGTGCGGTAGTTATGAATCTGAAAACTGGATTTTTATGGGCCTTTTGTGTGTACCGGTACCGTACCATACCAGCCGTTCCGTTACCGCTTCAAATATAGGAGGAACTAAAAATCCACATTGCGCCCTGGTCTCAAATTAAAATCGCAAAACACTGCTTTGGCCGTGCGAAACTGAGCTTGCACAGTTGCTGTAGTGTAGCTGTATGTCTCTAGTGAGTATAAATTTGCAAGTGGGAAAGAGCTGCACTGCATATGTACAATGAAACCTCCTCTGCCAAGCCTCGTCTAATATGCGATAGGCTAGTAGCATCATACGAGCGTAGGCAGAAAATATGAAATCAGACTGCCGATTTCATTGATAGTTTATTTTAGTAACAACATTTGTTTGCCGTTCTTTCAACGCCTGCGTCATTCCCTTATTTGCATCTCGTTTGCGTGATTGCGCGTCAAACATCGTATGTGGGAGGACAACGTATCGTACCGGCTATGCGCTGCGGATTGCGCCGAGGATATCTCAAATTCACCTAGGTAGCTCATCAAGGCTGCAAGCTGGTCTCTGATCCCGCGACCCTTCAAGATTTCAAAATGCTGAGCAACGGCTGCAACGGCCATCAAAATGGCCACTCCGCCGCTGACACGCTCTCTACCGAGTACCGCAAGGTCTTCCGACGCTCCGGCAGCCTGGGAATGCCGTTCGTGCCCGAAAACGAGATTTCCAACATAAGAGTACGAAATAAAAGCATTGGAAAAAAGTTTCTGTTCATATTAATATTTCTTTCTTATAAGGAACACTACGGTACGGCTGGGAAGCCCGATCCCATGGGCAAGAAGACGCTGCTGTCCATCGTCGTCATGGTGTCGCGCAAGGCGGATGGCTTGGGCAGAGTTCTCGCTGCAATTCAAGTCAGTTCGCAGGCCGCAGTTTTTAAAAGTACGGTATTCAAATTTCAAAAAATTGCGCAGGACCCATCGGTGCGCGTCCAGCACGTCGAGTCGCGAACGGCGCGCGCCAAGGACCGACTCGAGGTGTTGCTGCAGCTGGAACTGGGCGGTGGCGAGTTCAACCCCGCGGACGTGCTGGCACTACTCAAGAAGCACGGCAAGTGCACATAGTCGAATGTGACTGAAATCCGTCAATTGTGGTTACTTCTGTTCCCTACGCGCACAGGCTTGAAAGCAGAGCAGGTCTCTTGCATGTTCGCGCCCGCCTCTCAAGAGGAGGATGCGATTTTCCTCGACCCAGGCGATGACGGCAAGAATTCGCTTTAGTAAAGCTTTAAATTGCCGGCTACAGTACTCCCGTTCAGATGCTGTGATAAATGCGCCGTGGTTTCCGAGGAACATTTACGATTTGGACAGGACCGCGAGCCGAGTGCTGATGTACGGTAGCGAGCTGGACGCGGACCATCCTGTATGGAAGTAAAAGGAAACAACAGTGTTATTGTTGCTGTTCAATTTGCTGAAACGCGTTTACCGTATCCAGGGATTCAAAGATCCAGAATATCGCAAGCGCAGGATGATGTTTGCCGACATGGCGCTCAAGTACAAACAGTGAGTGTCGAACCGGAGCGGCGTCGTAACGCGCGTGCACGCACGCAAGCGCGCAAGCACGCAAGCTCGCACGCACGCACGCACGCACGCCACGATCCTCGCTGGCAGAGGCGAGACGATAGCGCGCGTGGAGTACACCGAGCAAGAGCTGCAGACGTGGGGCGTGATCTACCGCGAGCTGCGCCGTCTGCACGAGAAGTACGCGTGTCGGCAGTACCTGGACAACTTCAAGCTCATGGAGAAGTACTGCGGCTACGCCGAGACGAGCATCCCGCAGCTGGAGGACATCAGTCGCTTCCTGCGCGGTGCAAGAGACTGCAGCGTGGCTTTTTAACGTGCTCCCACCCATACCGGTTTCGTTTAGCGAAAACCGGTTTTCGCGTGCGCCCCGTCGCCGGCTACTTGAGCTCTCGCGACTTCCTGGGCGGCCTGGCGTTTCGCGTCTTCCACTGCACGCAGTACGTGCGCCACCCCACTGACCCGTTCTACTCGCCGGAACCGTCAGTTTCTGAACACGCTGAATGCTTGTGCTGCAGAGTTTCAAGTAGGAGCTTCGAAACCGATTGCAGGGACTGCGTTCACGAGCTGATGGGACACATGCCTCTGTTCGCCGACCCCGACTTTGCGCAGTTCTCGCAAGACATTGGCCTGGCGTCGCTGGGCGCTTGCGAAACCGACCTGCAGAAGCTGGCAACGGTAGGATGGCAAGCTCATTTGAGCAAGCAGTGAATGAAACTCGATTCAGCTATACTTCTTCTCCATCGAGTTCGGTTTGTGTCGACAGGGCAACGACACGAAGGTGTGCGGTGCGGGACTGTTGTCGTCCGCCGCCGAGCTCAAAGTGCGTGCGTGCGAGTTTTTGCGGGAAAGATTCAAAGATTCAAAAATTCGCGCCAATTCCAGCACGCGATGGAGGACGAAGCGGCGGTTCGACTACGCTTCGACCCTGAAAAGGTGGTCGCGCAGCCGTACTTCGTTTCCGAGTTCCAGCAAGCCTACTTCTGCACCGACAGTTTTGACGAGGCGCAGCAGAAGCTTCGGTTCGTCTTTTCACCTTACCAAAATTCGTGTTCCAAAAAACACGACGACTTACTGTGATTACTGTAATGCTAAAAGTCGAAAAGTCTCATGCAGCATGTACACGTCGGACATGTCACGCCCGTTCGTCGTGCGGTACAACGCGTACACGGAGAGCGTGGAGATCCTCAGCAATCAGCGCACCCTCAAGCTGGCCGTCAACAGTCTCCGCTCGGACGTCAACCTGCTCGCGCAGGCCCTTCATAAGATACTGTAGGGTCAAAATGGTGGAATCACAGCCATTCCAGTCTCGTGTTCAGCAAGACAGTGGTTGTCACTCACGTTAGCTCTAGGCCCAAGCGGTTGCCAACTCGCGAAACGCGATCCGTGCCAGTCTTAGCGCGTTGCGCGGTTCTAGCCCCACCCAACAGTTGATACTCCGACGGTGTCCACTTGTCCATTACCCCCCCCCCCCCCCAACGACCCCTGTAAGCAAAACTGACTCGGTTCAAAGAATCTGGTTTTACTTTCAGTTTGTCGTGACGTGTCTCTGTACCTTCGTGTCGAGGTGATTGCGTCATTGTGTCTTATTGTTCGTTGGTGATACTAGCCGCTTCAACTCAGGACTCCTGCTTGCAAAGTACTCCAAAGTGGTTCAGTATCTATATTTTTTGTCCTCAGTAGTGTCTCATCATCAATACAATGTGTCATAAAATCATGCTGCAAATGCTCAGTTGAAAAGCAACAATGACGAATATGTAAAGTGCTGCAGCAAAAGCCAAAGGAAGTCAACCAATGCAACCAATGCACTTCTGCAATACAGGAAAACATTTTACTGTTTGTTGCACCTTGTTTGTTGCAACGCTTCATTCTTGCGTCCAGTCATTACATTCGATAGTAAAAATTTGACACTATACCATCTTGGGCAGACACCATAAATCCCATATTTTGTGGCGGCGGGCTAATTGTTTTAATCAGCCCTTCAGAGCCAGCTAATAATAATTGCCTTTTTTTGTAATCTGCATGGTTGCTCGCATATGTTCATGCATCGTGATCTGCAGGCGCAGTGCTGCTGCTTCCCGATCGGCTTGTGCACGCGCCGCCGACTGCTCGGCAGTCTGCTATAAATAGGTAATTGCACCGCAAAACATTTGAGCGCCATTGAGAAACTAAATAATACACTTCTTCTGAAGCTCCTTGACCGCTCTGTAGAACTCGTCGAAATTTGTGAACGGCCTCTCTTCCTCTTGGAGCGACTTGCCAAAGCGGCGCTCTCATCCTGCCTGCTTGTGCAAGGCCTTTGGACCTGCTCTAAGCTAGGATCGCTGTCCGACGCTTCCAATTCCCTTCCGGCAGGCTGTGGGCGGACGTTTTTCGGCAGGCTTGGGCTTGAGTCTCCCTTACGTCGTTTTTTGGCAAAACACAATTGTTGCGTCCCGCATCCGCTCCATCCGAAACCAAAGCGAAGCCTAAGTCTAAGCGAAGCCTAAGTCTAAGCCAAAGCCAAAGCCTAAACATGACTGGACTAAAGCAAAGTCTGGACTAAGCCTAAAATTAAGAAAGTGTTCATCGGACGCAGCGAACGCGGACGCATCAATTGTTTTCAGCCGTTTCCAACAGAAAAAAAAACCAAAACAACGCACCACAAAAACAACGCACCACTAAAACGCTAACACGCGTGCGTGCGTGCGTGCGTGCGTGCGTGCGTGCGTGCGTGCGTGCGTGCGTGCGTGCGTGCGTGCGTGCGTGCGTGCGTGCGTGCGTGCGTGCGTGCGTGCGTGCGTGCGTGCGTGCGTGCGCGAGTCCGTGCGTGCGTGCGTGCGTGCGAGCGTGCGTGCGTGCGTGCGCGTTTGCGTGCGTGCGTGCGTGAGTGCTTGCGTGCGTGCGCGAATCCGAGCGTGCGTGCGTGCGTGCATGCGTGCATGTGTGCGCGTTTGCATAGGTATGTTCGGGCCTTTTTACCCTCAACTTGAGCCATATTCCGTGCGTGCATGCGTGCGTGCGAGCGTGCGTGCGTGCGTGCGTGCGCGAGTCCGTGCTTGCGCGCGTGCGTGTGTGCGTGCGTGCGTGCGTGCGTGCGTGCTAATGCGTGCGCGCATGCGTGCGTGCGTGTGCGTGTAATACAAGTTTTTATAGCGTTGACACCTGCAAAACACAGTAAAAAATAATAAAAAGTTCGAAGTTTTATAGCATAAACACGTGCAAAACAAAAAAGGTATAAACAAAAAAGTTACAAGTATTTTTATGGCAGAGGTTTGATCCCAGGACCTCCAGAAAAGTAACGTGCATCATAACCACTACGCCATTGATCTGTGTGAAATGGTTTTCTAAACACTTCTGATAAGTCAGAAGCACGCATAAAATGCGCTGTATTATCATATAATTTATTTATATTTGCATAACACATGGATTACGACAGCTTCAGTAGTGTCACTCTTATTTTGATGGTAAAATGTGCCAAGCAAGCCAGCAAGCAAAAATTCAGCTCAATCCATCCAGCAGAACTCTCTGCTGCATTGCACACAGAACCCACAAACAGTCATACCACTGTAAAAAAGAAAACCCCATATCTTCTCCCCACTGTAGCGGAATGGAAAACAATCCCATTTCCTCACCCCCCCGGTCCAATAACATATATCCCAGCAAAACTCACACTAAATTCACTAACACAACAAATCCATTTTTCAAATCCCCTCCTTCTCCCTCTCCGTACTCCCCCCCAAACAGAAAATATATTTTATTTCCCCACACACTATTCATCAACCAAAAACAAACATATCCCAAGCAGAATTGACACTGGAATTCTCAAATTCGATCAAACACGTATGCAAAGCAAACTCACAACAGCATCGCAAACCCGCAAACCCAAAAAAAAAAAAAAAGAAACAAAACAGAACCTCGCCGTGTTTCCATGTCTGTTGAATGAATTTGCTGGTTATCCTTGCATGCATCCATCCGCGGTGTACAAAACCTTACAGAGGCTTGAAAACTTGCAAGCGAGCTGTCAGTTTATGGGAGGCTTTGCTGCTGGTTCAGTTTTCGTTACAAAAGTAGGGTACGGACGGCTGTTGCAAAGCTGTAGTCCTTGCATGGGAGGCTCATCCGCTCGTTTCCGTGACTCTACACCATTGGCCATTCAAGTCTCAGAACAATACCGTATTTCTCCTTTTATATCACCACACAGAGCTACAGTCAGCAGAATTCAGTTATTCGTGTTTGATTTTGTGACACACGCGTTGTCGTGAGAGGCGCACCAGTGCCACCGATAAAGCTCCGAATGGCCAAACGTCACTCACTCACTCACTCACTCACCTTCATCTGTGTGAGTGTGTCGTCTCCGGCATGGCTGCACGTTGGTTCACGGTGGCGAGGTAACTGCCTAGCAACACTGAATTTAACACCTTTACACGGCATAGCCCAGTGTATAGAACAATTCAACAGTAATATTCGGTAACTGGGTATACCAGGCATGCATGTGTGAATTGTGAGGTGGTCGAGCCACCGCAGGGCACATGGGGTGGGTAGTACAGTATCTCTCCCCTGCCTTCTCATTGCCATCGTTTCCCCCCGCTGTTCATTCGACAACGAACGGTAGTCTATGAGTGTCCCCTCTCTATGAGTTTGCGTTAGTTGCTTACTTGCTTCCGTACTACCCATGTTGCAAAAGTTGCAATTTTGCAATTACCACATAGTGCAATTCTACGCAAAAGTGGAGCGTAGAGAGCACTGGCGGATCCTGAATCCGCTTGCAATGTCAGTCATGTATGATTCAGGTCTCAGCCCCACTGTGTCCTGTGTCATTTGCCTAGACAAAGAGGCCTTTTCCAGCGCGCTGCAAGCGGTTTTCTTCCGACCATTGTTGCTTTGCGTTCAGAGTGGCGAAGCAGCGACTATGGTCGCGTCCAAGACGCTCAAAGGGTCGCTGCCTTCGATCTGCGCCGCTGCGGGCGCCACACTACTCTTCCTCTTACTGGCCGCGCCCCACGCTCACAAGCGTAGTCGCAAGATCGTGGCTACCACTCAGGGGACTGGCTACCAATCGAGAAATGTGGTATGCAAACCGGCCGTGCGCATGTTGCTCTACGTTATTAGCGTAAAAACCGTATAATTTGCCATGGGGGCTAATTATTTTATTCGAGCTCTAAAAGGGTGCATAATTATTTTCGGTGTGCTAATTATCAGAGGCATACCCATGCGCGACCCTACATACACCCGACATGAAATAAATTTGACTTTTAGACATGTCCATTCAGTCCATTTAGGGAGAGCCAATTAACTCAAAGTGGTCTTAGGAGGGTGTATTGTTATTACAGGGGGGAGGCTAATTATAGGGTTTACGGTATGTTCCACGCAACTTTAAAGAGGTCGTTTCAGGAAGCGTTGGTCGCCAACCGCGCCCGCTACGGTGCTGTGTCAGTGTCGGATGCTGGTGCGCGCACGGTCATCGGCAGCGACGGACCGCTGGTTCTCTTTTGGGGCTATCACATGTATTCCTACGACGTTCCCACGCGGCTCAGGGTCTACAACGACACCATTCGGAGGCTCTGTCCGCATGTTAGCGATTACGGTACTCGTCTGCGCGTGACATTCTGCCCGAGCTGTAATACGCTTTAAAAAAGCTGAGACGCCAAAGATCCACTAAAACACACTGGTTGACCAAGGTGCGTGCCACCGTCAATTTGTCCACTCATACATACACTGACATCCTATTAAAAAACTTTATTTTGACACCACCACAGTCACACAGCACAATGCCGTAAACAATCACGTTGATCGGGAACATGCGGGTGTCAGTATCACAACGACGTTCTTCTGGCATACATACGCATGCCATATAAAGGACATTGTGCAGTACTGCACCTACGTGTATGTATGTACGTATGTGCGCTGTACACATACAAGTAGCTTGCCACCTATATGCGCTGTGACTGTGAGGAAATCCGCAGTTGGAAAGCAGTTCGAGCCCCAAAATTCTGCCTGTCAACACGTGTTGCAGTGTCAGTTTACTGGCGACCGCCGACGGCTGGCCGAAGCGAGTGCCATCGTCCTCATCAATCACAACTTCAACTATAACAAGCTGCCGAAGAACATGTAGCCGCGATACAGTATGCCACGCGTATGAAAATTTAGCGTCAAGCCGTTTTTTCTAGACACCCCGATCAGTACGTGGCGTTCTTTTCGCACGAGTCGGCGCTGAACTGGCCTGCAAGGGGGTTTCCAGCTGTCGACTTCTTCAACATTTCCATTAGCTTCCAAAAGAATGCGGATGTCGTCTTCGACTATGGCGCCCGCGTCGCTGACGATCAGCCGCTGCCGCTTAACGCAGCCCAATTCAGGCGGCTTTTCCGAAGCAGGAAGAAAAAGGTTCGACCAAAAAATTTATTTTGAGATTACGGTAACCTTTTTTTTTTAATTCCAACAGAAAGTTGTTGCACAGGTCGCCTGGTTCGTGTCCAACTGCAAGACGGCGTCCAGACGAGAAGCGTACGTCAGGGAGCTCATGAAGCACATTCAGATCGACGTGTTTGGCAAGTGCTTTGAGGTGTGCATCGCAAGTGGTTTTGCGACATCTGAAACAAAATTTAAAAAGAAAATAAAAACCCGTAAGGGAGGACTCAAGTGCGGCGGGAACGGTGTGGGCGCTCGGGAGGAGTGCAACGAGCTTCTCCGCGACAACTACAAGTTCTACATCGCGTTCGAAAACTCCGTCTGCAGAGACTACGTCACTGAAAAGTTCTGGAGGGCATTCAAGTGACGCGGCCGGGACCTTTTTAGGTGGTTCGCTCGGCGCACTGCTAATAATCCAATGTAGAGAGGTGGTCTGGGGATATCGTTTTCTTCAAAATTCGTTTCTCAAATTTGTCGGTGTCCCAGCTGCGTCCAGCACCAGCACCGTCCCAATCGTCCTAAGCGACCGCGCGACCCGGCCAGTCGTCCCGGCTGGCTCGTACATTGCGGTTGACGACCAGGCGCGCACCTTTATGCTTTTTAAAAATGTCCAATTACAGTACCTATGGCAACTTTTGGTACAACAGAAAGTTGTACCAATGCAATGCAGCATTCCAGCATGTGCTTTAGACGCCAAAGCAGCTGGCCGAAAAGTTGAATCACTTGTCGAACAATTTCACAGCGTACTTCGAATACTTTAAATGGCGAGAAAACTCCAGAATGGTCGAATCTCCCATGGAACTATTTGTGTGCGATCTATGCAAGTTGCTGCACGAGTCGGCTAAGGTACCGTAACATGTTTGCGTTTTGAAGGAAAGTGCACAACGCATCACATGTGCCAGTCATTTAGGAATTCAGAAGGTAGAAGTGTACGGTAGACGGGTCGCTAAGCCCTAATTCTATTGATGGCTCGTGATATGTCGTCGACTTTAGCCTGACGGAACACTGGCCAAACGACATTTGAATCTGCGCGAGTTCTGGTGGCAAGGCTCTCAATGCGAAGCTGACTTCGCGCTGAAACGTCTCAAAGATGTCTGAAGTTCTACGGAGTGCCAACATGCATTAGACTGCGTAGCTCATCCGTAGCGAGCACCACGAACAATTGATAATTTGATGACAATGTCGCTGCGCGCGTAGTCATAAGTTGTGCATTGTTGCATATGCCTAGCATTGTTGTTGTTGTCAAAACTTCAACGGATTTTTTTTGAAAATATAGAAAACGTTGCTGGTGATTCACTCTCACTCGCTATTGTTTTGCTTCATCTGTATGAAACGCCGTTGAGCCGCCTGCTTGCTGAACATCCTTTGTCGGTCGTTTTCGTTTTGTATCGAGGTCTCGTCTCGAGTGGTCGACGCGTTGTAGCGTTGACTGCAGCGTTGTAGCGTCAACGTTGTAGCGTTGACTGCGCATTGCATATATCCGTCCTAAAAAGTGGAGAGAACAAGTGCCTCTGCCTTTGCTTCCAGCTTCTCTGAACATCTGTCTCTGCCTCTGCCTTCATTAACTCATACGCGCACCTGTCTGTATCTCCATGTACCGACATGTGCCTCTGCCTGTGCCTCCATCAATTCCGCACACCAATGCGTCGCTGTCAAGCTCGGGACCAGCAGCTTGTCCTACTTCTTGTCAAGACTCAAGGTCGACTACTAGGCGCTCACGATGGAGTCTGAGGACGCGGCGTCAACGGCGCAGTCACGAATGAGTTCCGCTCAACAGCTGAACGAGCAGTTGGCGCTGCTTATGGGCGCCAACGGGGCCGCGAGCGGCGTCGCTTCTCTGGAGCAAGTCGTTCGCCAGGCGAAGGAGGCTTTGATGGTGAGGAGGGAGGCGGACCTGTTCACGCGTGCGACCTTACGGTGCGGCGTGTACAGGCGAAGCGAACAATGGAGCCTGCGCGTCGGCAGAGTCTGCGGGACGCGATTGCGCTGCTGCAGCGGGTGGAGAGCGACGAGGCGCAGGCCTCCTCCGCGGGACGGTCCCTAGTCGACGGCCTCAAGTTCGTCGAGTCGCGCACGGGGTAGCCTCGCTCGCTCGCTCGCTCGCTCGCTTCGCATTCCCTAGTCGATGACAATTGACATTCCTTTGCCGTCAGACTCGAGTTGTCGGCCGCCGGCACCGACTTCTACATGAAGAGCAGCTCGGACTGCTACCACGTCGAGGTGAAGTGCGAGGAGTCGACTGTGGCCGAGGAGCCCGGAGCGGGGGCAGAGGGCCGGGAGCGTCGGCCCACGCGAGTGACGCTCCACCACACGGCGGCAGGCGTCTCGGAAGAGTGTGCAGAGCTGCTCACATGGCTCGGCAGCAGGGACTACGCATCCGTCGCCGAGGCGCTCAATCAACTCGCCCAACTCTACCTACCCTCTCTGGGGCCCAAGTAAACGGCGCGGCAACCGACCGTCGGAGTCGGAATCGCAACGCTTTCAGGAAAGCCGAAGGCTTCCAGTGCCTCCACGGCTTGGAGCGAGACGTCATGTCTCTGTCGGAAGTGACCAGGAGAGTTGCAGTTTTGCAGTCACATTTGATTGATTGATTGGTATCGATTGTCGATACTGACGCAGATGCACATTGCAGGTGGGAATGCAAGAAAACTCTGCAGTCGGTCAACGGCGCCCCTTGCGGGGTCGCCTTGCCAAGGTCTGTGGGCCGGCCGCTGCGCAGCTGTTTTTTCTTGACGCCCTATGATCTGTTGGAGTTTGGCGAGAAAGAGCCCCTGCTCAAGTCTGGTGGGTGGCTGGGAGAGTAGAGAGCTCGACAGACCCAAAAAAACTCGTCTCTCTTGTCCCGTCCAGATGTCGCGTCGGCCGGATTGGGCGTTTCGTTCGAGCTGAGGCTGGCGTCGAGCAGTAGTCGGGGCCACTCGCTCCAGTGCCAGCCCCTCCTGTCCGACGCTTCTGCCGACGGCTCCACGGGCCTTGGACCGTGCGTGCGTGCGTGCGCGTCGTCTTCGGAGGCAAAGTCAACTGCCGACTTACTAACTTGTAGCAATAGCAACAGCTTCGCAGTGGCCGAATCCTCGTCGGCCAACTCGCGCGTCTTGGAGGCCGTCTTTTGCCTCAAATTCAGCCGGCCGCTCGTGCTGCCCAAGAGGGACTTCGACGCGCTGGCAGACGTCACCGGTTCGTTCGTGGCAGTGTTGTTGGATTAAGGGCAGCGGTAGGACGCCGTCAATGGCCCGTACGGCGTAGCCATCTCCATGACGCCTTCCTGTCAGTGTCTAAAGGGACACAATTAACCGCAAGACATGCGGTTCGGACGAACACCATCCGCAGTTTAGTAGGTCAGCGACAGCACGAGAAAATCTATTGACAGGGGACCCATCAGGAATCTAGCCCGGAACCATGTGCGCATGGGGCCGATTCTCTACCAATAGACGGTCCGCTGTCCGTGGCAGTGGTGTCGAACACTGCCGCCTGCAGAATTCGACATTTTTTCAGGCTGCGAGCAGCAGCAGGGCCTCACAGGGCACGTGATCGCACTGCTGAGCCGCAGTCAGGAGTCGGCTCCGGTGCCCCACACGGTCGAGGACGCCTACAGAGTGCGTAGCGTCCGAGTCGTCAGCGTCCGTCAGTTGTGTTGCTGCTTCTTTTGTTGTTCAGTTGCTGGCCGACCAGGCGCACGTCTACCGCTGGCCATTGACGCGCCACGCCGCCTTCGACGCGTCCGTCGTCGACCGCCTCTTTCTCTGCAACGTCCACCAGCTCATGTCCTGTCTGCCGATTCTCCGGCGCTGTCTCCTCTTGGAGACCGTCGTGCGAGGCTGTCGGCAGGAGAAGGTGGCCGCCTCGACGCCGCTCTCGCCCCAAGCGCGACCCTGGCGACAGGTCGAGGTCCGACTCACGGAGAGCCTGTCGACCGTCGACTGCCTCTGCAGGGTCGACAGCCGCAGCGAAGGTCGACTGAGGAAACGACTACTGGCGGGTGCGTCTCTGCCTCCGAGTCGAACGCTGCCAGTAGCGCGCTTGCAGTGTCGCTCAACTTCACGAATGGGGCGGATCGGCCCGACCTGCGGCTCAAGGGACCAGCCTTCGACGGCCAGCTCGTCGAGGAGGGCCGACGCTGCGCCCTGTCCGCCTGGAACCTGTGCGCTCGCTCGCTTCGCTTGCCTCTGACCGCTTTCGTTTTGACCCCACTCTCAACGCGCTTCAGAAGCTGGTCATTGCCACTTCTCATTCGCGCCGTCTACAAGGTGGTGGAGGCGCGCCATCCGGCGGACGAAGAGCGGAATTCTTCGCCTTCCGGCCCCGACGACGGAGGGCCTCCTGCGCCTGGGCGAGGAGGCGACAACGACAGCGACCGGCCAAAGCGATCGCCCGCTTCGGACGCTCGCCCTGGGTCGGCGGCGTCTGGCGGCGGTGCCAACAAGGCACCCCCTTCCTTCTGGGAATCGCGCCACCCTTTCGCGGCTCTCAACAAAGCCTCCGTCGCCTGGACGGTCCGGCGCGTCCAGCAGTTCGCACAGCCGACCTTTTCCTATCGAATGGTGCCCGTGGCCAACCGAGGACCGGCGGGGACGCGTCAGGCGACCGTGCTGGACCTGCTGGCCGAGTCCCACAGCTGGCAGGAGCTGTGTCCGCCCAAGCGCCGCGAGCCCGTGAAGCGCGCCGGCCCAGCGCCGGCCGCGTCCCGTCTCAGTAC
This sequence comes from Paralinhomoeus sp. GSCO2_6, assembly GCA_030248085.1. Classification (NCBI taxonomy): domain Eukaryota; kingdom Metazoa; phylum Nematoda; class Chromadorea; order Monhysterida; family Linhomoeidae; genus Paralinhomoeus; species Paralinhomoeus sp. GSCO2_6. The sequence goes on from JASAMY010000168.1 coordinate 160,891, forward strand.
GGGCCCTAGGCCGTCCGCGTCGCCGTCCACCCGGCAGCAACGCATTCACAGCGTCGGCAACAGCAGCGCCATGGAGGCGTTTGACGACATCCAGAAGCTGTGCGAGCCCGAGCGCTCGCCCACCAAGTACTCGCCCTCGGCCAAGGTCGAGGTCGACTCCTTCCTCATGGGCGACGCCGCGAAGCCTCCACTTGGACCTCAAACGGCCCACACGCCCCCGCCCTTCCCCTTCTCGGCGGGCTGCGATCAGTCGCCGTATTTTCGGCAGCCCTCCTCGCTGGGCGGCGGTGGCGGCGGCACTCCCTCGCCGCTTTGTGCACCGCCGCCCTCGGCTCCAGTGAACTCCGCCGCCGGCTGGACAGCAGGCAGCCGCTTCCCCTTCCAGCAGTCGCACAGTTTCGACAGCTCGTCGTCGCTGTCGCTCGATGACGTCATCAAGAGGAAGATGAGCAGCTGCGGCGCCGGCGATGTCTTCGACTTCGAGAACACCGAGCTGTTGTCGGCCGACGGCCGCGCGATTCGGCCCGCGGCGCTGTCCGAATCGGCACTGGCGAGCACGGGGCGGCGAGCTCGCGGCAGAGGCAGCAGGGGCGGCGGACGGGCGCGCGGCGGTCGCCGTCAGACGGACCCCGTGACCGGAGAGCCGCTGCCCAAAGAACCGAAGAAGCGCGGCGCCTCCACGACCGCCAGGAAGCCGCGCAAGCCCAAAAACGCGGCCGGCAGGGGAGCGGCGCAACCTCCCGCCGCCGCTGCGCAGGTCGTATGTGCGACTCGATTTCTTTGTCATTGTGGAGGTCGATTGTTCTATCTCGCTTTAGACGCCCGGGATCTTCCCGCCCAGTCTGCCCAGCCCGTTTACTCCACAGACGGCCCAGCCGGACAGCGCTCCGCCGGGTGGGCCACCAGTCTCTCGCGAGAGCGCCGTGCCGACCCCGACGACGGATGCGGCGAGCGGAGCCTCGCCAAGCGAGGACCTGCTCAAGGGCCACGTCGACAACCTGGCCGCAAGGGGCAAGCAGTTCATTCAGCAGTTCCACACCATCCAGGCCGCCTCCGCGTCTGCCCCGGTCGGTGTCGGCGGCGCGTCGACTATGCGTCCCCCGCCTCCTTCGCCCTTGCTCGCCGTTGGCGCCGCCGCCAGCTCCGTGCAGTCGTCATCTGCGGCGACGACCCCTGTCGGCGGCAGTCTCAGTCCCGGAGACGTGCTGCGCAACCAGCTGCGAGAGGTCGTGGGTCACCTGTCCTCGTCCGAGCCCAAGCAGGACGAGTTGGAAGCGGAGCCCCCTCGCGGCGGCGGCGGCGGCCCTCTCGACGCGCTGGCCGCCGCCTACGCTGCCGACACGAGCGCCGCCAGCAAGCCGGTCGTCAATATTTTCGAGAAGATCCAAGCGGACACGGACGAGACGGCGGCTTCCGGCGGCTCCCTGCCCGCTGCCGAGTCGTCCCAGTCGGCAGCCGCTGCCTTTGCGCAGAACCGCGCTCGCGCGCCCAACATTCTGACGAAGAGTCGGAAAGGCTCTCTCGATCTGGTGGTCGGTCAGCTGCGCAAGTCGGCCGAGCAGAATCAACGAACCGGTGACGACTCGTCTGCGTCTTCTTCTTCTTCCGCCATCAAGAGGTCGTTATCGGTCGCGAACGCGCCGCCGCCTTTTGCCGAAACTGCAAATCCCGAGCCGCCTGCAGCCGACCAGTCCGTGAAGCTAGTGATCAAGCGGTCCTCCTCAAACGTGGACGACCCTGGCGGCATCGGCAGAACCGCCAAGTCGGCCACTACTCAAAAGTCGCCCGTCAGTACGCAGGACAAAGCCAAGACGGCGTCGAGAAAGCGAAAAACGAGTCGAATGTCGGAAGACGGCACCTCTTCCTCCAAGACGGCCAAACTGACGGCGACGACCGCGGAGACGCCTTTTTCGGCGTCGAAATCACTGAAGCACTTTCGCATTCCCAAAATCGCTGAGGAGACGACGGCGCAACAGGTGACTGGGCCCTCTGCACCGGCCCCCCTGCCGACGTCCGGCCAACTCATGGCTCAGCTGGCGAAGGCGTCCGCCGCCAAGCCAGGCCCGGTCGCCAAGAAGAGCGTCAAGACGTCGACCTCGTCGAGCCAGAGGTCCAAGCAGAGAGCCGAGCGCAAGTGGGCCGCCGTCGGCCCTCCCCCTCCACCCGCACGCCAGGGTGCCGCATCGTCGGCCGCAATCGACCCTCCGCCACCGCCCTCGACGCCGGCCGACAGACGAGCGCCGCTCTTGCCGCAACCCGGCCCGCTCGGGTGCGTCTTGAGGTGACTCTGGCTAGGTGACGCTTTTACGCAACACTCGCAAGATGTACAACAACATATACAGTACGGTAGGACAGGCGCACACGCCGCTGCACGTACACCAACAAGTGCAACTAGTGTTTGCTGTCGCTTGGCCGGGTGCGTTTTGAACTTCGATGTTTCACTCTTTTCAGCTCCACCGTCCTATCGCCTCCCGTTCTCATGGGAGGCGCGTGGCGGCCCATCGCTCCTGCCGCCAGGCAGCAACCAACTTCGACAGAGTGGGCCGTCGCCGCTGCGCCGACGCCTCAGTCGCCAGTGGGCGGCGGTGCCGACGAGTCTATCCGTAGTCCCGACGTCGAAGACAGTCGGCCGGTGGGGCCCAAGCCCATCCCCTACTGGGGCGACGAGAGCGACGCGCAAATCGCCTCGCCCTCGCCCGACGGCGGCGGCGGCGCGCACCGAGGACCGTCGACAACCTCCGAAGGCGCTGCGGCGGCGTCTCTGGATCTGTCGAAGGAGAGCAGCGACCCGGGAGAGGACGACCGCCTGCTGATTGCGGACACCGATTGACAGAACCGCTCGCGCTGTGGTATGCAATGGATACATACCTGTACCTGTTTTGTCGAAAGGACCACTGAAAGGAATGGACCACACCGCACCGAAATAACTTTGCTTTTCGGACCCCTATACTGCTTTTGCCGTAAGGACCACTACATTGTATATAGGTATTTCCATGGGACCACCTAAGTGCATTAGCGCCCCTGTAACCGGGTCGGGCAGAGTGTGGGAGGCTGGATCCGCGTGTTTCGTGGTAAGAAGAACCATACATGTAACCGGGTTTTTGAAGTGGGGGGGGGGGTCTGAGAGACTTCTGGGGGGGGGGGGCGTGGGGGGGGTACTCAGATTTGAAGAGGGAGGGGGTCCCAGAAGGGAAAAAAATGTTCCAAAATAGTGTCTAAATAGGCACTTTTCAGTCAAAAATAGGTCAAAAATGCCTTAAAATAGGCTATAAATAGCGTTATTTAGCTGTTTTAAGGCCAAAATACACTGAGAAAGGCAAAAAGTACACTACTTTGTACAATTGTTGGCAAGTTGGAAAACTTCAGGAAAATTCTGGGGGGGGGGTCTGGGGGGGGGGCTGGGTAGGGGTAAAATTCTGGCTGGGGGGCGGGCAACCCCCCCCCCCCCCCCCCCCCCCCAGTTACATGTATGAGAAGAACCCATTTTTTCAGACTCGCCTCTAGACAATTCTGGACGATGGGTAGACCACATGAACTACTTCCGGCTTGTGTTTCCCCCCCAAGGTACAGTTTTGTATTGTTGTTGTCTGTGTTCCGGTTTCCTTTTTTGTTGAAATTGAAACGTTGAATTCGAATTTGCCTGTTGCTCTCGTTGCTCTCGTGTTAGTAAATTATGAGGTCGCTCTCACAGACTCACAAACATTAATTAGATGGTGAAGCACTCCATTCCATACCGGTGATATGTGGGGTGCGCGTATGGATGTACCTGTGGTTTTCCAGTGCCAGAGACTGGCAAAAAGAAAAACCACCCATGGTGTCTGCGTTGCGGCCCTTCGCCGCTCGAATTCTGACTCGACCTTACTGTCGGCGTCATCTTCTTGTCGGTGCGTCTGCCGCCCTGAGCGTTGGCGCACCGTTGGACCTGGCTCGCTGCATCCGCGCCAAGATTGCGACCACGGGTCCCATAAGCGTGGCCGAGTATATGCAGCTGTGCAACGGCGCCGCTCGCTGGGGCTACTATTCCGGTGCCGAAGAGACGAGAGAGATTGTCGGCGCCGACGGCGATTTCGTGACCTCGCCGGAATTGTCCCAAGTGGTGGGAGAGGTGCTGGCCGCCTGGCTGACCTGCGAGCTGGCGCGTCTGGGCCACCAAGGGCGCGTGCAGCTCGTCGAACTGGGACCCGGCACTGGCGCGCTGTGCGCCGACCTGCTCCGCACCCTGCCGGCGCTCGGCTGGAAGGACGTCGCCGACAGACTCTCGCTGCATCTCGTCGACATCTCGCCGTCGCTGCGGCGACGACAGAGGGACCGTCTGTGCGCGGCGACTGAAGACGACGAATCTGCCCCTTCGGATGGAGTGGAGAGGCGAACCACCCTCGGCTGTCCAGTGAGCTGGCACTCGGACCTGGCCCAAGTCCCCGCCGCCTTCTCGGTCTTCATAGCCAACGAGTTCTTGGACGCTCTCCCGATACACCAATTTCGACTGGAGAGCGGCCACTGGCGGGAGGTGCTCGTCGACGCGGCGGCGGACGGGCAGGGTTTCGCGCTGTGTCTGGCCCCCGGGGAGACGGCTCACAGCCGGACGTTGCTGCCCCAGCTGCTAAGCGCTCGACGCGCCTGCGGACAGTCCGAATTTGTAGACGGCGACGTCCTAGAAGTCAGTCCTCAGTCGGCGGCGGTGCTACGGCAGCTAAGCGCTCGTCTGGTCGGACACGGGGGCAGTGCATTGCTCATCGACTACGGTCACGTCGGTGATAGGCGCACCTCTTCGCTACGCGCATACAGGTGGGCATAGCTGCAACTGCAAACCAGTCTGGCCCAGTTGGGGGGGGGGGGCGTCCCCGAGCCGAGAGTGGGAGGGGATAGGGCAGATGCCAGAACGGATAACCACCAAAATTTACCGGCTTTTATCGCTTTGGACAGGTAAAAAACAACTGGAGGTAGATTCCGAAGCACATCCTTCTCCCGCCCCCTGGTTTGGGGCGGAACGTGCTTATGATTCCTGTCTGGTACACCGACACGTGACTCGGAAGTTCAGCCAACACGAGCACGCCGACCCGCTGTGTCGACCTGGCGAAGTCGACATGACGGCCGACGTCGACTTCGGCTACCTGGCGTCCCAGCTGCGCGGCTCGGCGCCACTCGCCGTCCACGGACCCGTCAGTCAGGCGTCCTTCCTGCGTCGACTGGCGGCAGAGCAGCGCTTCGACAAGCTGATATCCCGCTGCTCCACGCAAGAACAGCGACGATACGTCGAGCACTGCCGACGCACTCTGCTAGGCGAGAACGAGATGGGCGAGCGCTTCAAGGCGATGACGCTCTCCTGCCCGCGAACCGACAGCGCGCCTCTGGGCTTCGACACCGAATCCGACCAGTAAACGCGCACTCTGCCGACGCCAACAATAGCACCACGAAATCACGTCGTCAATCGGCCAGTATTCCATAGTTTCCTACAAATTCGAGTAAAAGCAGGATCACGCAGCCGCATAGCACCCCGAAAAGGAAGGCGGCTCCGGTCGACCAACGCTGGTTGCTCGTCCAGCAGCCAACCGCTCTTGCGATCAGCGCGCACACGAGGCCATTCGGCAAGACGTCGTTGACGGCGCGCCTGCGCCGCCAACAACGACGCTTGTTGGTTCGACGCACGAGACGACGTTGCTCTGAGAACGATACGATGCGTGCAGTCGGCTGACGACACACACGCAACCTTGTCACCGGGTTTTGCATCTGGGGGGGGGGGATCCAACATTTTTTGCAAAAGCTCGAAAAACGCATATCGCTACCTGTTGGTCAAAAACAAAAGTTCTAGGGGTTTTGGGAGGGTAGGAAGGGTAGGGGGGGGGATTGTAACTTGAAGTTACATTCTGGTGGTACGGTTTCGTCCCAGCCTACCTTGAGCGGCCGTTGTGTGCCAGACGTCGCGTCGGCAAAGAGGGCAGCAAAACCTTGCGGCTAGAAGAGCCGAGCGGTTGAGTAGGAGGTGGAACGCGAATGCCCAGCAGCGAGAGTTCGATGAGGGAAGGACGACGGGCTGGCCATTGGCCGTCTGGAGAGCGACGGCGACGAGACAGGGCGAGCAGAAGACGTGACCGCAGGGCCGACACTCCGTCGCCTCGCACAGCCAGTCCAGGCAGACGGCGCACATCAAGTCCTCGTCGACCACGCTCGGTGCAACCGGCAATGTCGACGCGGCAACTCCGCTGCCCATCTTGTTTGGCCGGTGCGCACGTCTTGAGTTCGAAACGGCCGAGACTTTACGCCTGCGGTGAGGTGTCGATAGCACCGTCGCAGGGACTGTCGACGACGTTACTACTGTCAAGCAACTGAGCACGGTCGGCTGCGTCAAATAGGCGGCGAATCTCGTGGACGGGGGCAGCGACGACGCGCGACGTCGATTCGACCAAGTTGTCGAACTTTTTCTTCGGTCGGCATTCACTGAGGAACGTCGTTTGGGTCGGGGGCGAGAGCTGGCTGGAACCGGTCGTCCCGCGTTCGTCGATGACAACCCCCGCACGTCGCTCCGCTCGTCGAATACGTCGACTGCGCTGCGCACCACGTAGACGTTTGGAATTGCAGAACGGCCGCATGAGCAGTGAATTCCACCGGCGGTGGTGTAGTTGAAGTGGCCTACCTTGGCGCTGCATTTCGGGCAATGGAGCTTGCCCTTCTGCCAGGCGCCCTGGAACGGAACGGAGCGGTACTGCAAATCGCACAAGTCGACAGCAGAAGGGAACTGACGTCATTCAAGTCGTTTACTAGCCAGTCGGCAAATTCATCCTCGTCAACGGCCAGCAGAGAGCGCAGGGACCGACAACAGGGCGGCGCGTCGCCTCGCAGCGTCTCCACACTGAGCAGCACGCCTCGACACGCCTTGCAGCGAACCTCGCTCTTCATTTCGGTGTTGGATTGGATTGCGGTGTGGGTGTTCAATGATACTCGCAATAAGCTCAACCGTAACACTGGAGAGTATTCGAGATCGTACTGTAGCGAAGAAATTACGGTAGAGCTGCTTTTGAAGTTTTTCGACAAACTGGCATTGGCGGGTCTGCCGAAATTCGGGTGTTGCACAAGACACATGTGTAAAGCAAAGCCATATGCAATGTCCACGGTATGCCTGCGTGCGTTACACATACACATAGTTGTTACACATACGCGCGTGCGTTCGGTTTGGCAGTTCTTTCTCGTCTCGCGAGCAATTGGCTAGCACGTAAGAAGAGGAAAGCCGTTCCTACAAGCTCAGCGATGCGTCTTGGCTGTTGTAGTCGACGTCGTGGCCGGCGTGTAGGACTTTGGCGAACGCTCTCGCGAACGTCTCGAAGAAGAGCGTCTCGTTCCACATGAACGTCTGGCCGATTCGGGCAAAGCGCGCGTCATCTCGGAGCTCCAGATCGGCAGAGAGCATGCGCAACGGCAGCCGGCTCGTCGTCACGACGCCCAGGCGATCGGACAGCTGGTTCGGCACGCCTTCCACTGGAAACCAGGCCCTTCTGAAGAGCTCCCTGCAAGCGAGCGACAACAGCGTCGACACGGGCTCCAGTCACCGACTGGCGCAGCGGCCCACGTGAAGTATTCGTTGGAGAAGCGCGTCGGGTGCTCGGTCCACTGGCCTTCCATGCCGCTGTTGGCCGAGTGCATGCGGCCCAGCGTGTGGCCACCGCCGATCAGCGCGACAATCTCCTCGTCCGTAGTCAAACCTGCGGCGTCCGAGCCGGCTAGATGCGACGCCGACAGCGAGTAATCGCGGTGTCACGCGCACCCATGTCGGCGAATCTGGAGCGCATTGCGGCCGCGGTGGGCGTGCTGTCGAGCGACGGCAGCGTCTTGTCGGGAGGGCAGCGGGAACCGTCGCTCACGTCCCGTCGGCCGGGAGCCCAGGGAATGCGCGGCCCGCCGCTCTCCTGGACGGCCGCCACTCCGGCCATCGTCCACAGGTCCGAGTACGACAACTGAGGGTGGCGCCTCTTGATCGCCTCTAGCCGACGGCGGACGGGCTGAAATTGGTGCTTTGTCAAAAAGCGCGGATACCGTACTTCTCGTCAGGACACCACCCCGAGTCCGGCGTTGTCCTCGTAGTCCCTCTCGGGACTGAAGCGCATACTCGCGCCGTCCGCCCAGCCGCCGCTTTTAGTCCGCCGACTGTACGTGCCCGAAGAGTGAAATGACAGCCTCAGGTAGGCCGGCGCCCACGAGCCGTCGTCGCGACCGCTGTCCGCGAGCGACGCCGCGATGTCGCGGTACGCGGCCGCGTAAGCGCCGTTCTCGGAGGAGACGCCACCGGTCGCCACTGACTCCGAGCGGTCGTCCAACGGAGGAGAAGCCAGCGAGCGGGGCTCGTCTCCTTTGCCACTCCACAACCGCCAGCGTTCCAGTAACGCTAAACAGCTAACAACATCTGTTCGACAAATATGGCAGAGGACACTGTAAAACCGAACTTTTCGTATACAATATTACAATCGTCTGTTTGCCGTACATCGGACCTGCATAGTATGCCGTAGGCGGCCTGTTGAGGTTGTGAAAAATTAACCTGTCTGTATGATGCAGAGCTGCATTTGAGAAGAATTGAAACTGTTGGCACTAAGGTGCGATTGGGCAATCAGTAGCGGCCGTTGAACTTGATTGTTGTAACAGAAGGTTGTCGTACGGTTGTAAAAGGCGGGCTCACGTACACAGGTGTCGCTGGTGGGGCTGTGCGTCGAGCTGCCTGTTGAAGTCGGCGAAGGAGGACGCGAGCGGACCGCGCGGCAGGAGCAGCGCCGTCGCCGTCAGCAGCGCCAGTCGAGCCGCTGTCATGGTCGACCTCTCGTGAACCGCTGCTTACTGGACTCGCCGCGGCGCCGCGCCTCCCACACGCCGATGACTCTTCCCTTTGTTCCTGACAGCAGCGACACGCACGTCGGCTGGACAGCGTTGCATCGCACACCGCACCCCAAGTGGAAAGCGCCTTCCCCGCTGCGTAACGTCGAGAGAGCAACAGCAATCGGCATTGTGTAACCCGAGCGTCGATACAAGTGGCAACAGGCGACCGATACACATGACTCACAAAAAAATGCATGCGAGTCAAATTCGTACAACAGTCTCAAAACAACGTAGGTAGGTAGGGTCGGCGCGCTCATAGAAAACGGTGAAGTATGAAAGTAGATAGGGAGCGCCTAGTAAAAATCATAAGACACGAGTTTTTTGAAAAGAGACGCGACGATTATTCACGGTATTACTCATACCGACAGATTGAATGCAAATATTGCAAATTTGCATTTGTACAACTGTAGCCCAAGAATAATAATACGATACCAACACCCTACTCAGACTTACTTCGCCTCCAATTTGAACCAAAAATCCACCGTATGCGATGAGATCCATAAACGTTGCAATTATTCCGGTGTCATTTCGTGGCAAACTTGCGCCCGCCCCTAACCGTATTTTTACACAATAGAAGGTGAATAAGGCGCACACGTAGTTAGGTGTTGCATACGGTAGTTGATTTGGACCTAGAGCACACGGCGCAGCGGCACCGAGGGTGCCAAGCGAGGAGCGAGGAAGCCGTCCCGACGGCGTTTGGTCAGTGCGCGGAGAGCGCGGCCCGCCGCGGTCGTCGTCGTCGTCGTCGTCGTCGGCTGGCGGCGTCGCCCGGCGCTGCTGCCCTCCAGGACGGGCCGGGGCCCAGTCCGGCCAACGGCTAGAGCCAATGCCAAGCCGTTTTGCGGTCGCGTGCTAAAGAAGAGGACGCTCTCTGGTTCCATGAGAATGTAGTGGAGATAGGGCCGCCGGTTTGGAACGCTCGCGCTGGCGCCTGGCTTCGCCATCGACAAGCTTCTCGCCTCCGTGGCTTCCACTTTGACTGAAGAATCCGCCTGAAGCAACATTCCATTGTCGCCGCGCACTGCCAACGCAACGCCCCACTGCACGCAGTACAGCAGCAGTTGGCCAATAGCAAGAGCTTTGTGGGATTGACGACGACGCTGCTTGGACTCTTGTCGAGACTGGATTGCCGCTGGCTGGAGAGTTGCACATCGCCACGTTGGCTGCCGCCGGCGCTGCTGGACGACGCGAGGACGCGTGGGCAGAGGACGCCTCATTCTCGGAGTCTCTCTGCAGCTCGTCCTGCTCGGACACGAGCGCCATCGTCGAGCTCCGTCCGTCCGCCGCTGCTGAGCCGACGACGAGCGGCTCGTTGCCCGCCTCGTCCTCGTCGCGTCGTCGTCGTCTGGCGCGCGTCCAGCTGCTGCCGCAGTCGCTGCTGCGACTCGCCGCGCCCGCCGTCCTCCTGGCGCGCCGCCGAGGACGCGCCGCGACCTCGGTGACGACGCTCGGCTATTCCATGGTGATCTGCGGCAACTCGGCCGACGCAGACGACAGGAGCCGCTATCGGGGCCGCATCGAGAAGGTCAAGTTCGGCATTCCACTGCAGGAGGCGTTCGAGCACGACATTCCAGCCACTCTATTGGTGGGTTGTGTGCGTGCTGGTGTGGCCGCCTGCCGTGTCTGCGCACAGGAAGAGGAGCGATTTCATTTAGGTGCTACTGCTCAAGGTCAACAAGGAAGGTCCCGTCAAGAAGGACATCTGGCGCGCCCCCGGCAACCAGGCGCAGGTGCGCAAGCTCACGTCCATCATGCAGCACGGCCACCTGGTCAACATCTCCAACTTCTCCGTCTACACCGCCGCCTCCGTCGTCAAGGTGCTCTGCGCTGCTTGTCCGCCTGCTCTGTTGACGTTACGTTACGTTACGTTCTGTGCCACGCCGCATTGCAGAAATTTCTTGCGAAGCTGCCTGGCGGCATTTTCGGCTGCATCGAGAACGAGGAGAAGCTGTTCACGACCGTGCAGCTCGAGGAGCCGGAGAAGCAGCGCGACGTCTTCTGCAGGTTCGTCCCCCCCCCCCTGTCCTCTCCCCCCCCCCTGCTCCTCCAAGCCCAGGGGCGAATTTCACCGATTGACGTTCGGCGGAGAGGCGTGACGTGGTCCGCACGCGGCGATGGAAGTCCGGTAGGCGGCCTCGGCGTCCAACGGATGGCCGGAGGCGCGGCGAACCGCGAAAGGTCGGGGGCGAAAATGGGTTCTTCGGTGCGCGCGCGCGCGCGGCCCCCACTCCTTCTCAGCCGTCATTAGGTGGGCCGCCGACGACGCGCGCGGCCCTTGCCTAGCGGGCCCGCTGACGTCAAACTCGTCGTTCGTCGTCGTATCCCTTGGTACGCTGCCGCCTTCTCCGCTCGCCGCCTCTCTCCTGTCATCCGTTGTCGTCGTCGGTCGCTCGCCGACGGCCTCTCTGAGCGGGCCTCTCGCGGTTGTACGACACGACGACAATGTCTGGGGGCCGGGCCGCGACGACAGCGCGACGGCGCGCCCTCGCCAATTCCGGGCCAGCAGCTCTGCGGTCCATGCCGACGCCGCGAGAGGGATTGGTCGGTCCGCGTCCGTCGCCGCTGCTAGACCTCAAGCCCTGGCGGCCGGCCGGCTGTCGGCCTCTCTCAGCCCCACCCCTCCCGCCGCCTGCTCCGGGCAAGGGAAATGAGCGAATGGGATCTCTTAGCGCTCTGGCCCCGGCCTCGTGACGGAAGCGGGCGAGCGGCGTCCTTGCGCCAGCCGACCGATTCATTCGCTTTTCGACCGTTTCCGACCGGGAAACGAGCGCGCGCGCGGCCGACTCCGCTGACGCGTCGTCGTCACACTCGTGCACAGCAGCGCGGCACACTGCAGCGACTCTCTCTGCGTTTTCTTAATGAATTTGTCGCGCGACGAAATTCTCAACCTACCACCGGTCCGCTGTGGCGGCATGGGCGCGTCTCCAATGCACCCTTGCGGCCTGGCCGAATCAACGACTTGCCTTAATTGGAAAGAGGACGCCGCGGTCGCAGCTGCCTCTGCTCTTCGACGTCACGCATGGGAGAGTGTCAGGCGCCGCAGACGGGCCGGCCACTGCAGTCGGACAAACCGCGGCTGAATGGGCTTTGGGCGGTTCTTGCCATTGCCGAGCGGCGGACGGGGTCCACCAGAGAGACAGACGTCTTCGATCGAGCCTGTCGACTCCCTAGACCCGCGGACCGCTCCTCACCCGTCGCTGGCAGGCGCGCGGCGCGTCCAGTCCCATTCTTGGCGACTCTGTCGGTGCCGGTCAGTCGGAAGACCTGCTGCCGCCTCAACCAACGGAACGCTCACCGCGCCAGCAAAACGACACGGCGCGGCGCTGATCCCGCCACAGACAGAAGCGCGAACGAGCAGTCGCTCGCTCCAACTGACGGGATAGACAGCAGGCTGACTCGAAACAGTGACGCGACGGCACTTGTGTTTTCGATCCCCCCCCCCCCTAGTGGGGCTATAGCTAGTCTCTACGACCGAAATGTCCAGCGGACTGTTGTTACCTGCCTATACGGCCGAGCTGTGGTTTACGATTACTTGTGGTATGCGAGCGAGCCACAGAACTGGCAGAATGAAGAAGAACGTATTTTACGCTTCCTAGATGGATCGCACACACGCCCGTTAGGTACTACTCAACGATACGGTGATTGAGCCTATCGATTCGAACTCGCGCCACGCGCCGCATGCGCATTCACACCTACCCTACGCTTTATAATTAACCACAGGGGCTACTTGTTTAATTTTGGGCTGCAGGAGGGGGTAATTCTGTGTATGAGGGGGTACTTCTGATGGAGTGGGGGGGGGGGCTTATAAATTGCGTGGGCTGCTTTGTGGTCGCGAAACTCGTGGGGCCGTGGAGGAGTTTTTGTATGGACCAGCACAGCAGGGGATTTGACTGTTCAGAGTGGTCTCTTCCCTGCCGACCGCGGCGCAGCACCTGCTCGTGCTGCTGTTCGGCACGTTCCGCCTGATCGCCGACTCGAACTGCGCCGAGCCGGCCGACGGCCGGACCACCCGGATGTCGCCCCAGGCGATCGGCGTCTCCGTCGCCCCCTCCCTCTTCCACACCTGCATTCTCGACGGACGCCGGGTGGGCTGGGTCTTGCGTCGCCAGCTCGCGCGTGTCGACATGCAAGATTCCCTCTCTCCTGCAGGCGAAAATCGAGGACCTAGCTCGGTTCCGGATCGCCAGCGACGTGCTGACGCGCGTGATCACGGCCTTCGGGCACACGAATCTCTTCCCCCGCGAGAACTACGAGTACTACGCCAAGATCACGGGACGCACGCTCAGGGTGGACGAGAACTGGCTCTTCACATTCCAGAAGATCGCGGCGAGTGCGTGCGCGCCGCGTTCGCCATTCTCTCCGGCGACACGAATGCCGTTTTCCCGACCGCTCGTTCAGAGTCGGCGCGCCAGCCCGAGGTGGTCGTCACCGACTTCCACGAGCGCGCGGGCCCGTCGGGCCTGAACGCCCGGGACGACGACCGGCCGATCATTTGCCACCGCCACTCGCTCGCGTTCGACGTCGCGCCGCTGCTCGGCAAGTCGTCGGGGGCGGAGACGACGGCGACGACGACGACGACGCTCGACGACCGCTACGACGTCGACGTGGGCGCCTCGCCGACGTCTACGGCCTCTTCAGGCCAGCAGCAGCAGCGGGCGACGCAGCGACCGGGCAGTCGCAAGGGCCAGCGCTACCAGCGGGACCGCCGACGCCAGACGACGGACGGCGTACTGGGCGCCTCGTCGGCCGTGAACGTGGAGGAGGCGCTGGACGACCTCAAGCGCATCAACCGCCTGGCCGAGAGCACGCGCTCGCTGAGCTACCTCGAGTGGGTGCACGAGCGCCAGACTCGCAGGATCCACACACGCTCCGAGTGGTTCCTCTCGCCGGCGGCCACGAGAAGGGCCGCGGCCGGCGGGGCTACCGGTGCCGACGTCTCGCCCTCCTCGGCCGGCGGCGCCCCGGGCGCCTGCTCCTCGCCCGAGGCCGCGTTTCGTTCCTGCTCCGCCATCGACGGCGCTGCACAGACGAACGTCGGCACGGCCGTCGTCTTCTACGCAGCGAAGTCGTCGACGGGCTCGGGAGTGGTGCGCAAGCGCAGCTGGCGCCAGCACTACGTCCGGCCCAAGCACCAGCAGCAGCAGCCGTCACAACCCCGCCAGAATTCGGAGGACTCGGCAGGCGCGCGTCCCAGCCACGCTCGGTCGTCCAGTGCTACTGGCACGGTAGGCCCAGGACCGTACTACCTGTAACGGGGAATTGGGCCTGGGGGAGGGTTCGAGCACTTCCTGGGGGGGGGGGTGAAAAACTGGTGGAGGGGTTCTGTAGAAAACATGGCACTTTTTTGGTCGATTTTTAGTCAAAAACACGGTAAAACCCTAAAATAGGCACTTTTCAGAATTTTGGGGGGGGGGTAGCTGGGTGGGGTTTCGCGCAAACCTGGAGGGCGCTGGGGGAGGGTCAAACCCAGCACCTGGGGGATCCCCCCCCCCACCAGTTACAGGTGTGCTCAGGTGTGCCCCGAGTCCGAAAGCACAGCGGTTATGGCGCAACTCGCTCCTTACAGCGGAGTCTGTCGGGAGAGGAGGCGGCGGCGGCGCCGACGACGACGAGTAGCACGGCCGGCTCGCCCCCGCCCGCGACCCCCAGCAACTCGCCGACGCACTGCGGCCACGCGCCAGCTCAATCGCAAGCTTCCCAAGAAGACAACAACCCGCCGCCTAGACGGACCTCTCGCGTGGTGAGGCGAGGGCAGGACGCCCAGTCAGCGGATGTCGCATTCACTAGCGCCGGCTCTTGCAGCTACAGTCGAATCCGAGTTCCACCGAGCTTCTGGGCGCCGACGAACCGGACGCCAGGATGCACAGCGCCACCCCGTCGCCGCAGCCGCCGCCCGCAGCGGACGAGGCTGGCGTGCCCTCTCCCACGCCTGCTGCACCGGCCTCGTCTCAGCAACGCCGACTCTGACGACACATTTCCTTCTTTCTTTCCTGCTCGCGGCGCGACGAGCTCTCACGATTGGTGGTGGTGGAGGAGTGTATACCCCAGAAAAATGGTCTCGTCTACAAAACACCCTTTCTCTTTCTCTCGGAATGCTCCCACCACCGTTTGCGTTGTTTCGCGCCCGTCCGTGACCCCTTGCTGCTGCTGGCTACTGCACCGCCGCGTGCCGCTCTAGGCGGCCCCATAGCCCACACCTCCCGGCTCCGGCACTTCCGTCCGTTTTTTTTTTAATTTTTTGTTACCGTACCCTCGCGACCGCATGACTTTGGTTCCGCGTTTTTTTTTTCGTCTCCTCGCATCCAAGGTCGCAGTGCAACGTTCGTTTGGCCAAGTAAATTGCGTTGAACCGTGGACACACACAGGTTGGACACCGAGAACACTTGTGCGACTCTAGGCATTCGAAGAATACGAGGTGGCGAGAACTCGTGTGAATGCTGGACTGGCTGGCTTGGAGAGGCGTCGCCAGTGACGGCCGTTGTACGCGTAGGCGTGGTGGACGGGTACGCCGCCAAGCAGGAGGAGACGGTTCGACCAGACGAGCGCCGCGTGACCGGCGCGAGCTCGCGGCATTCGTACGGCGGACGCGCTCCAAGTGCCCCTCGCGAAAACATCGCAAGTGACGAGCGCCTCGGCGTCGCTCGGCTTGTGCTTGCCGCCGCAGTAGTAGAGCTTGTGCTGGAAGAGCGTCAGCGTCGCCTCGACCCGTTCCGAGACGCAGTTCGGCTCGTAAGACCACTTGTTCTGGAGGGGCCGATCCATGGCCGCACATCTGGTGAATTGAACGCACAACAGAGCTGCTCGAACTGCGCTGCCAGAAAAGACAAGAAAGGTCAAGGATCGGCCCTCGAGGAAGCTGTAGCGGTAGAAACGCTTCGACACGCGCCGAGTCGTCGTATCGTAGCCGCCGGCCAGCACGATGTCAGCCGACGGCGATGCGTTCAGAGGAGCGGCGGCCGCACCGATCAGTTGCGCGACGTCCGCCTCGTTGGTCGTCAGACGCCAGTCGGCGAAGTCGTCGCCGGCCTTCAAGTCCAGGTACTCGCAGGACGCGTGCTCGCGGTGCTGAGGCGTCACGCCACCGCACACGATGAACTTGTCGCCTGGAAAAAACAGCCGCTTTCCTCGTCCGGTTGCGCCTCTGCCCGTTGTTGCTACCGTTGTTGTTTTTCAAGGGCAACGCTAGGAGGCCGGCAGTGACCCACCCATATAGCATACCAACTGCAGTCTAGGGCAACGCCAGTCTATTTGCAAGGAAATCCTCGTCACTGGGTCCGTCAAGAATCCAACCCGGAACCGTTAGGCTTTCGGTGCCCGTACGCACGCACCGACGACAGCACTGGCCGCCAATTTGCGCCTCTCGGTCATCGGCCTGGCCAAGTTCACGCTCTCCTTGTCCGTGCGAATCAACTGGACGACATTGGAGGCCGGCATGAGCGCGTCTACGGTCGAGCAGGCGCCGGCGCCCGCCAGCAGGACGCGCACCCCGATCGTGCCCACCGACGTGCAGCCCGCGCCGACCGACGCGCGCAGTGACATGCCCAGAACGCGAGTCTTCCCTGTTGCCGGCCAGTAGAGCGCCATCGACCGACTCTCCAGAATGAGAACAGGGACCCCTGAATCGAATGAGAAATTCTACCCAAAATTGCTCTCCCCCCCCACTTCTAAAACGCCACCCAGCCGCCATACTTCCTATTCTTAGCATACGAGCAGAGTTGGATATCGGTGAGTAAACACAACAGTTGATACGCATACATTCCTGTTTGATTCTCCATCTGAACTAGGGCAAGGGCAAGGGCCATTAAAAATGCGCCAAGACTATTGAAGGTGGTGTGAAACAAGTGAAACAAAAGATAATTGTTTTGGGCGAACCGTTCTCGTCGGGCTGGTTAGTATTTCCTGATGGTAGTGAGATCCAAATAACAGCGACGAGGCCTGCTATCGACACGGCTATGACGGCGGCGATCACCGACCACTGCTGGCGACTGCTCAGCCTGCAGTTTACACATCGGTACATTTAGAATTCGGTTTGACGCCTCGACAAGTCGAACGAATTTGTGTTCTGTACCTTCGAAATGCCTCTAGCGCCTTCTGTGGTGCAGACATGAGGTAGTCTCGGACCGCGAGTAGCTGTGGAGGGAACAACATTGTCTGCTCTTTTGCTGACTGCCACGGTCAGCATGCCTGTAACTGGGGCGGTTGGGGGTTACCCCCCCCCCACTATTGTTTCAACACCCACCCAACCCCCGCCCAAAGGATTTTCACCGTATCTAAAACGATAAAAGTGAGTAAATGTTGGCGTATTTCATTGCTTTTCAGTCTTCTTATATGACCATAAAACAGCTACATAACACTGTATTGACCCTCTTTATATTCATTTTTGACCAAAAAGTACCTTTATAATTAAAAAAATGGCCAGCTACCCCCACTGTTTGCCCCACCCCACATAATTCGGCCATTTACCCTTCCCCCCCCCCCCACTGTTCCAGACACGGTACAGGTACGACGGCCAGCCGCCAGTGGTCCGCTACGCAATGCTTTCACGGCGAGCGCGTATGCACGCAAAGGCAATCGAGCCATCGTATTGTTTACAAGCGCTGCCGAACCCGGCTAGCCGCTGCGAGACAAGAAGACACAGACCGCCGAGAACGAACGCAAGGCGCGCAGTTCGGAATCGATGGGTCAATCACGCATTTTGCTCATGAGGTCGTCGAAGGCGCGCCGCCTGCGCACGAGCACCACGAGCGCGCCCAGACTGGCGACCAGCGCCGCCGACAGCGCCCCCACCGACGCCCACACGAAACCCTGGCCGAGGCACACGCCCACGCCCTCAGCTGCCCCCGACGATGACGACAACACGCCGCCACTGGCGCCAACGGAACTTTCGGAATTGCCTGAACATGCCGAATGTACAGTGTACCTTTTGAACAATTTGGCACTACACTAGACATATTAGTCAATTGCATTCAAGGAATCTCTTGGATCTACGGTGCGTTGTGGTTAACAATTACTGTAACGCACGATTTTATTCTCACAAGATTTCTTTCATGCAAATTTTGTATACTGTATGCGCCAAAAAATTTTAAAACGAACGCCTTGTTGGCGGCTAATACTGACAGTAAGTAAAAATTATTACTGTTGTATTTGCATATTTGTATTTAGCTACGTGATGAAAGTTCTGCTATTCGCTGACGTACTTTCGTCGTTGTCGGCAGACGCTTCCGGATCCGTGTCGAGTTCTAACACTACCAGCTTTTGCTGCGGCAGGTCAAAGACGGCCAGTATTGAATCGCCCGCTAGCTGCGCGTCCGTTTGCCTTTTGCTCCTGGCGACGTTGAGGAGTCGCATTCCATTGTTGAACCGACTAAAGCGGGCCAAGTTCTCTGCGAATTGCCTGTCGAAGTCGGTTCCCGACGCCGGCGAGTCGATCCCGAACTGGGCCTGACTGCAGTCGCCGCTAGCGCAAGGTCCCGCCGGACGGACGACCGGCTTTTCGAATTTTCTCGCGGTCTGACCGCCGTAGGAAAGACGAGGTGCGAAGGGTCCGCTCGTTGGAGAGTCGTCGCCATCACCAAAAGGGTCTCGCGTGTCTCCCGCAGGCCCGAACGGATCCTGCGTTGGCGTCGGCTGGCCTCCAAAGCCGCCACTGTCGGTAGGGCCCGCGTCGACGCCGCCACCGCCGCTGGGAGAGAAGGTGCGACTGGGTCGGGGGAAGGTGGTGAAGCCCGTGACCGTGGGCGTGCCCACGGGCGGCCGAAAGGTCGGTTGAATCGTTGTCGGCGGCGGCTCGACCACCGAGCTGCTGCAGAAGGGGCGCTGAAGCGAGGTGAAAATTGGCGGGATCAGCAGAGCGTTTGCTTGCTTTGCTGACTCTTACCGCGCAGCTGGGGCCCGACTTCATGCTGATCTCGACCTGGCAGTTGAAGAAGAGCGCCGGCTTGTCGGCGAACTTGAAGACGTGCGCCTCGACGCCGGCCGAGAGGTCGGTGAAGTAGTCGAGGTCGCCCAGCACGAAGCGGTCCGTGGAGCAGCCGCGCTCGTCGGTCACGAGCACCGACCGGCCGCCCTGGCCGTCGTCCACTTGGCACGTGTGCACGCGCATGCAGAACATGCCGCCCGTGTCGGCCCGACAGCTCCAGCGGTGGTAGACCTTGTCGCCGATGCGGGCGAACCGGATGGGCTGGCCGAACTGGTTCTGGCCGCGCAGAATTTCGTAGGCGCACACGGGCATCGGCGGTCGCGCCTCGACGGGCACGGTCGTCAGCATGCTAGGCATCGGCACGACGACGTTGCACGAGAACCAACTGGGCGTCGCTCTGCGGGACGCAAGACCGAACCCAACCCCCTCCGAACCTGACTTCCAGTTGGCGCGAGACGGTCTTCGTGGCCTCCATGAAGAAGCAGCTGACGCGGTACGCCTTGTCGACCTTCGTGATGAACTGCGGGTGAAAGGAGACGATGATGGTCGACGCCATGCTCATGCCGAGCGGGTCCGCCTGAAGCCGAATATACAATTGAGACGGTGGCGGTTGCTGTTGTTGGATCAAGGGCAACGCAGGAGGCCGTCAATGGCCCGGATGTAGCATAGCTGTCTAGAGGCCGTATAGCATGTCCGCATTGCATGACGCCTTCCTGTATACTAGAGGCACTAGCCCTAGCCACGAGCGCCGCCAAAGACAATCGAAAGAACGCCATCTGCAACCTATTGCAGCGACAGCACGACGAAATCCATTGACCGGGAAATCCACGTTAGTGGACCATCGAGAATCGAACCCAGAACCGTGCGCGCAAGAGGCCGACTCTCTACCACTAGGCCATCCGGTGGCCAATTGAGTCGGTTGGCAGTGACATAAAGAAACGCACCGTCCTTGTGCGCCGAGCGCCGCAGCGGTTGAGGTCGAGCCGGAAGGTGGGCTGCAGCGTGCGCCGGCCGACGACCACGCACTCTGGTCGCTCGACGAAGCCCTTGACGAAGATGCGGCCCGCAAACGGCTTCTGCGTCGTCAGCGCCAGCATGATCGCGTCGGCGCCGCACGCGATCTGCGGCTCGCCTTAAGCGCGTCGTTACCTCTCGGTCGCTGGCTGCCACTCCCAAAGGATGTTCCTCGAACCCTGATAAATGTACAGTATCCCCTTCCCGTCCGCTTACCCACGACTCCGTTGTCGATGGGGATGCTTTTGCTGGCTGGCAGGAATGACAGCAGTGTAAGAAGAGCGGCGGCCAGTGTCCATCTGCTGTTCCGCTTCTTCCCAACCCGGGCCGGGCGCAAAAAACCGCTGACGAGGTGAAGCAGCGTGCCGGCGCGCATGTCGGCGGCGGAACTGTCTTTGCTCCCCCGCTTGGCCGTCCAGACGGAGTCAGTGACGCCTAGAGGGCACGGAACGCGCCCCGCGGGCCGACCGGCTTTTTTGTCACCGGCGGCGATGTCTTCATGCCGCGGGCCGGGGAGCGGGCGCAGCGGAGCGCGTTCAAAGGTCGTCCCCGGCAGCCGTGTCCGACCCACTTTTGACTTCCTTTCATCCTCGGCCGAGTCTATTGTCGGCCTGACGGCATTAAACCCAGATGACCAGTGGAGGAGCAACGCCACCGCCCACCCCGCCCTCCCTCCCCGTCCGCCCCTAAAGCGCAATAAATTCGCGCATTCACTGTTCTATCGTGTCGGCGCCGCGGCGGCCCATCGTCAAATGCGCTTTCATGAGACAAAGTAAAACGGACAGCGTACCATACGGTATTCGAACGCGCGCCGATAGAAGCGTGCGTGCGTGCGTGCGCGCGCGCGCGTGCCTGCGTGCCGGTGCGTGCATTTACGCGAGTGCAGGCGTGCGTGCTTCTACTCTTTTTTTCCTGCTCCGCCTTATCGAGCTAGGAACTCAGCATTTTTGTTAAATATTCAAAGATTGTTCTGCAAAACAATTATGCAAAAATATGTGCTACTGTATTACACCGTAATGACTATTATCAAATGGAAGGATATTGCGCTGCAGGCCGCCTTTAGAAGAATCCAGACGTTCAGTGACAGGTGGACGGCGGTCGTCGCGAGCATGCCTAACGGGCCACGAGCTACATTGATTGCATGAGAAATGTTACAGCGTATAGTTGCCGACAGGGTGTAGTATTGTTCGAGTCGCACATTCCGTCACGCACGTCTGAATACGCGACGTCGGCGAATCAAGTGGACTCGGTGTATCCTCGTCTTGAAGTGGACGAGGCCGTCGCCCGCAAAGCTGATGAGTCGACGCAGCAGAGACACGGGAGCACGGGTCGGTGGCGTCGGCCGGTGCCTCTCCTCGCTGCCCCTGTCGATCGTCGTCGTGTTCCCTCCCGTCAGAGCCTGTGATGTTGTTGTCACGCCTGTCGACCAGTGCCGCTGCGTCGAGTGCGACGTTTCTTCCAGCCCTTCAGATGTCGTCAAACTCCCAGATGTGGAAGAGCCACTCGTGTTCGGCCCGCTCGTCCAACTGGAACTGAAGGCGTCGCCTCCCATTGTCGCTGTTGTCGACAACGTAGCTGTGTCGGTTTGCCCTGTGTCTCCAGTCGCCGAACTGACGACCACTGGCGTTTGAGACGATGGAAACCAAGTTTCTAAAGTTGTGCTTTTGGAAAGACTTGAAGTTGGCGAAGATTGCGATTGCGAGAATGAAATGGTCGTCTCAAGACGATGAGTTGTAGCCTCAATCGGTTTCGTGGTGGGTGTCGTCGATCGTTCGCTAGTCGACAAAGTGGTCGACGACATCGTTGTCGACTTGGTTGCCGACTCGCTCGATGATGAATTTTCTGTTGTCGCCGTTTCAAGCGCAGCCGTCGAAGCTGTTTCGAGTATTGACGGCGTAATTGTTGTCGATCCATCACTTTGAGATGTCGCGCCCTCAGTCGGCGGCGTCACTTCGGCGCGTGAGCTAGTGTCTGTCGCCGCTGCCGACGCTTCGGTTAAAGACCCTGTTTTTGCTGACGACATGTCTGTTGTTGCAACCGTGGATCTTGTTGAAAATGATGAAGATAATGATGATGATGTTGATAATGATGATGTTGATGATAATGTTGATGAGGACGATGACGTTTTCTCCACGCCAGTCACTGCTGAATCATCTGTTGGCGAAGTTGCTGTTTGTCGACTCGAGCCGCCTGGCGTCACCGTCGTTTCAGCTGACGGCGTCGTTGCTGCTGACGACACGAGTATTACCACAGCTTCCGTTGCAGAAAACGAGGTCGTCGAATGGTCGGTTTCCTCTGCTATTGTTGTTGTTGTTTGCTTCTCCTCGCTAGTCGTTGATGAGACATCAGTTGACAAATTTGTCGACGACGTGGTGTCGTGTGATGTAGTCGACACATCCAGTGACCGCGTGCTTGCCGACGACGACATCGCTGCTGAGCCGGATGTCGATGCAGTTGACGGTTCAGACGACTGATCAGCTGGCTCTGCTGTTTGCCCCACGTCGGCGGTCGTTTGGCCATCAGCTGACGAAGTTGTCGATGGCGTTCCAACTTCCGTCGACGCTGTCGTCGTCGCCGCTGACGACAGAGTCGTTGGTGCCGACGCAGCTTCAGATGCGGTTGACGATGGCGACGCTTCCGACGCTTCCGCCTCCGTCGTCTGCGCAGTCGACGCAGCCGTCGTCGTCGGCTCCGGCAGGAGGACGAAGGACGTCGACGCGCCCGTCGCTTCCTTCAGGGGACAGGCGGCCTCCGACGTGCAGTTGTACATCTTGCAGCGATAGGTGGGCGCGTGAAACGTGGTCGCCGTGCAGCCTGAAAGCGCTCGCCGCCTTCTGGGCGCGCGCACGCGCGTTGCAAGACTCGCCATTGCGCGCGTAGTAGCAGCAGTAGATGCGACACGAGTCGGCGTTCCGCAGCAGGATGGAGCCCGCCGGCTCTACAGCCTCGTCGATGACGTGGTCGGCGGTCTCGCGGTCGCGAGCACAGCGGTCCACCTGGCGTGCGCCGACGAGGACGAACGCCATCAAAGCGAAGAGAGCCCTAGTTGCGGCCGTCATTCCAGCTTCGCCCCCCTTGTGACTTTGTGACGTCTTGCACCAACCGGAATGGACAGAGGCGTAGGCCCGCCGCCTACGCCTAACACGCTTCAGCACTACAGAGGGCCGTCACCCTGTTGAAATCCTGACGTTGTCGGCCACGGCGGCGAATGATTTTCGCCAGCGGTGCTCCCCCCCCCCCCCCCACCCCCACCCCGCCGCTCATGCAAAGGAGCTTTCAGCAAACCTATGTTACTACAAGCGAACGCCGCGAGTCGCATTTCACACACGGCTGGGCTTTAAGCTCGTGTGCTCGTGTGCTATAAATGCATAACTAACATAACATTTAGGTATGTATATTTTTGAGATACGTTTAGGTACTTTAAACATTCTGCTTTTATTGTAAAACGAAGTCCTAAGCTACATGCAAAAGATAGATACACTGTATGTACATGCAATGCAACAGTATGAGCAGATGTCGGCATACATGCTAAATTCATACTGTACAATTCAGCCTACCATGTGCACAACCAGTATAACATACGGTTGTACTCTCATATTGCATTTGAATCCCGTATTATTGAGCACGGAGACGATAGGCTTCTTTGAACTCGCACAGACATGCGCCTCGTCATCAATAGTCGGCTCAGCGTGTTACAACTCACTGTACATACTTTTCTTGACTTGCGCAAATAGTGTACGATGCTCCATCACAGAATGAGAGCCGCCGACACACTGGAAAGCTCGGCTGCTAGCCGAGCTAGAGCAGCGCCGGTTGTCGCTGCTGCTGCTGGACGCGACTGCTGAATCCGGCGGCGACGAGTCCGGGCGTGACGCGCAGCTCGATGGTGTTGTCGGTGTCGTCGGTGCTGCGACTCGTCAGGTAGATGGTGCGCGCGCAGCAGCGCTTCGCGTCGCGCAGCGCCCGCTGCAGCTGCTCGCGGTACTGCCGACTCACGAGGTACTGCATGAGCACGGTCAGCGTGAAGTTCGACATGAGCGTCAGGTTCGCGCCCACGACGAGCCAGCGACCGAATTCGCCCCGCTGCAGCGGCGCCGCCCAAGGAATGAGTCGGAGCAGCTCCTTGACGGCGCTCAGACTGTTGCTCAGCAGGTAGGCGGTCACGGAGCCGAGGCAGATGGCCACCGCCTTCGTCCTGTTCGTCATGAGGCGTCGCGACTCCGTCTGGCGCAGCTGGCGCACGCCCTGCAAGTCGACAACTCGTCAAAAAATCTAGTTTGCGTACGGCACCGGCACACGCCTGTTTGTGACGCTGCACGACCCGTTGGTATTGACCGAAGAGACAGGCGTAGAGGGCGGTGACGACGAAGAGGAGGCCGACCTCGAAGCCGGCGGTCGAGAGCTGCTGCAGGCCCTTGACCGACCACCAGGAGCCGCGGCCGGCGGCTCGGTGCGGCTGCACGCAGTAGGTGTTGGGGCCGCTGCGCCGGACGCCGGCCGTGAAGGGCAGCGGCGAGAGGACGAGCGCCGTGAAGGCGTAGCAGAGGCCGAGCACGCAGGCGCCGCCGAGGGCGCGCGGACCCGCCTGCAGGGGACAGGTCATGCCGCGCACGGAGTCGAACGCGAGCACGGAGACGATGAGGTTGGCGCTGAAGAGGAAGAGGTTGTTGGCGAACCGCTCCACGTGCCCGTAGTAGAAGACGAGCAGGTAGAAGCGGTTGTCCGCCAGGCCAGCCTTCTTCCACACCCTGGGGGCACTTCGCTCTAGCCGCTGTCGTTGTCCTTTCACTCGGAATTAGCACCCCACCCTACCCACTTACTCCTTTTCCCACAGAGCCGTGCGTAAACACGTCGCTAGAGGGAAGTGCCAGGCGCCCAAAAATGGAATGGTTAGCAGGTAGGTCATGGAGAGGCCGCGCAAATAGGCCGTGTACGTGAAGGAGCGAATCTTGCGGCCGTGAAGGACGCATAGATTGAGCAGCTGACAGGCGAATCCCACGCACAGTTCCGTGGGGAAGATGACGCGATACAGCAGCGCGTCGATCAGCACGAGACCGCCGTCCTTGGAATCGTTCAGTAGTGACTCGTTGGCCGCTCGGCAGTAGAGACTCTTGTTGTCCATTTTTTCCTCCCCAACCACACCCCGACACGGACTGCAATGCACTCTGTCAAGAATCGCACGACGACTTTTCTTCTCCGGTCGACTCTTTCATGACACCCGCTCTACGGGAAGGGGTGCGGGGGACGACGAATGGCGGCCGCTGCCGGCAGCAGCGGAACTAGCCTCGGCGGGGCCCATAATTGGACGGCGTTGAACGGAGCGGAACCGCCGAATGCCTTCTAATGCGCAACGCATATCTTGATGAAATCAGTGCGGTTCAGCGCCCATGAGGAGAATTCCGGGCAAGACGACGACGTCTTTCTCGGCGAACAGCTGCGGGCGAGACCGGCGGCGAGGGCCGTCTTCGTCCCAACGTAAGTGCAACGCCGCTCGCTGCACGCGATACGCATCGACAGCTCTGCAGAAGTCGCGGAAGGAAAACCTCGAGGCGAAGGAAGGCGACGCACACGGAAGCGCAGAGGACGGCGTCGTGCACGCACGCCTACAGACAGACACCGGTGTGCGTGCAGCACACGAGCGCCGTCTCTCCCCCCCCCCCCAACCACAAGTTGTTTGCGGATGTTCCGCTTGTAATCATGCGGCGCTGCTGCCGCCGCCCACCCACTCGCGCGGCTGGTTGAAGCGAACTGGCAATAGGAGGCCCCTTTACGAGTGGGTGCCGGCCGATTCGTGGAGTGGTTGAGCGAGCTCGGTCGAGCTCCGCTCCGCCCAATCAGTCGAAGGCGCCGCCGCGCCGACGCCGACATCCGCTCCGGTAGCCGCGCCGACGCGGGGCGACGAGGACGAAGCTCGGGCTCGAGGAAACAACAGGCTCTTTGAGCGCGCCGCTCGAGTCATCGTCGTCGTCGCGCCGCCGTCACTCGGTCAGACTCTAATGGGTGATTAGCGTCTGATTTTCCTGCCTGCCACGAACCAGCGGCGACGTGGCCATACGCAGCCGCGCGGGGTTCCAACCCGCACCCCGCCCGCCCGCGCACGGAGAAGTGGCACACTGTCTCGGTTTTGCTCGGTTGCCGACGACAGCGGCGAGCCTCGCATCCGTCACAGTTACGTTCACACTCCGGAAATGGATTAAACGCACTGACGCAAGCGTCGATGCAGACGCCCTCCTGTTTTGTTGGACGACCGCGACCGTTGCCGAATTGATTTATAGAAGCCGCATTGAAATGCGGGTGGTGATGAGCCGCCGTTGCGCTTAGGCACCACACCCTAACAGTTTCACCCGATGAGTCGACGCTTTCTCGAGTATTGCGGGGCTGCATGCGAGACAAGTTCGCTCCAGCAATTGAATTAAATTACTAGTAAAGCAAGAAGCAACTGTACATTGTACCTGGAGCAAACGTGAAAAATATACGACTAGCTTTGGACAATTCTGGAGCAAGTAGCACGTTGGAATATCAGTGAGGCTCTTCTCGGTGGCGCTTCTTGTGCCGCTTGGTCGTGGAGGCCAGGGGCGCTTCTGTGGACGAACTTTCCTGTTTTCGCTTGCTCGCTCGAAAGCCCTCTCGGCGGCCGTCGGCGGGCGTCAGGTAGACGGAATTCGCGGGCGATGGCAGCGCCAAGTTGGGCGGTTCCGGTTGCAGCAGCGTTGCGTCGTTCGTGCGCCGCTTGCGCTCGTGGTGGTTGTCGACGTTGTTGAGCTGGCGTTGCTGGTCCCGCTGGCGATGTCGGCGGCGCCTCTTGCGCCCACCACCAGTCTCGAGCTCGTCCAGCGACTTGGGAGGAGTGGGGAAGCGCTGCAGCGCGTTGCCGAACCAGTTCGACGGCCAGTAGACGCGGCCCGTGCCGATGTAGATGTAGTTGGGCCGTCGGAGGGACGTGGGCGACTTGGCGGCCGCGGGCAGCTTCTGTTCGGGCCGAACGTCGAGCTGCTCGAACATGCGTCTGCGTCGGTACCAGGGATTGTCGGAGAGGCGTCCCAGACGGCGCAGACAGCAGCAGCAGGCGAGCGCGCACGAGGCGGCGCAGACGCAGGCGAGCAGCGCGAACGCGGCGACGACTATGGCGGCGGGCAGCAGCGCTGTCGGTGGAACGGCTGTCGGCAAGAAAGACGACTTGGACAACGACGCCTCCAGGGTTCGCACAAACAGCGGCGGTGCCGTTGTCGGCGCCATTGGGGCTGGCAAGCGTGGGGGAAGACTGCTGCGGTCTCCTCCGTCGACACGGAGTCGAACGGAACTGATGATGACGACAACGACGACGAGAACAAAGAACGGCCGCTGCTCTAGGCTGGCGCTATTGACCCCGCTCTGATTCGATTGTCGCACGGCGTCAGGCGAACTCTCTGCGCCTTCGACTGTTCGACTGAAGCGAAGGCCGAGGGAGGTCGAAGCAGGTCGGACTAGCGGAACAATCCTCCCGGCGAGCCGCTATGGGAAGTGGACGAGGCATCGTCGACGGTGATGAGAATCGATTGCGTCGAGAGGGCCGCGTGCAGGGAGAGGTACGTGGAAGAGAGGTCGTCGCTCGTGTAGTCGTCTCCACCGTTCTCGGCCGACTGTGGTGCTTCCATGGCGTGGACCTGGTCGACTGGCGGAAGGGCAACGGTTGCGACTGTCGTCTGCAGCGTGACCGCCTCGGACGGAGTCGCCGGTGTCGGCGCCGCTGGAGCGCCGGCGGTCGCCAGCTGCGTGGCGGCCAGCAAGGCGGGGCACCCGCCGCTCTCGCCGCCGAGGCCGACGAGGTGCATGCGCACCAGCGAAGAGGTCGTGCCGTACTTGCGTCTCTGGAACCACTGCTGCGACTCGAGCCACTCCATTAGTCGCAGCCACAAGGACCTGACGCGTTGAGGAATTGTTGCGTCGTCCCTTCTGCGAGCGAGCGAGCGAGCGAGCGAACCTGGCGAACAAGACGCCGACCGCGAACAGCAGTATGCCCCCTAGGGCGGTGGCTGTGTCCCAGCCGATGCTGGGGTCGTAGCGGGCGAACCACTCTTCCCTCGTGCGCGGCGGCCGGCGCTCCATGAAGTCTCGCTTCATGACGCCGTCTCGGCCGGTGCCGCCGCCCCCGCCCCGGCGCGCCGGCCGCCGCCTCGGCGCCTCTCTGCCGGCGGCGACGACGACGGCGGCGTCTGGCCACGTCGTCCACTGCTGACTCGGGCCCACAATCATCGCTGTCTGTCGTCGGGTGGGCTGTCGCCAAGTCGCGACGACGACGACGACGCAACTTTACGGCAGGCGCGCCGCGTCAACTGCGACGGATTTCCCCGCGGGCGCATAAACGCGGGGGATGACTGACGAGATGGTATTACCGAGCGGAAAGAGAACAACGACAATGGCTGATTGACTTAGCATTGACGCGTCCCTCCCTCTCTCCCCGCCCCTTTCCAAGAAGTACCGACAGCGACCACAGCGGCTGAGTCTAACTTCGACACGCCGACGCTGACAGAACATTGGGAATGACCATTTTGGAGAACGCCATACATGTACAGCGTCCTCCCGACATTATTCACAGAAGGCAGACTAGCAAATATCCCTTTGCTTCACTCATTTGCAATTGCTCCATGGGTAGTGATTACGGTACCGTAAATTAAATCTGTCACACAAAATCATGTCTCGCAACGCAAGTACTGCACACATGGCAACGAACCGCACGTAATCTACTGCAACCTTGGTAGCCAGACTCGCTTTTCGCATTATTTGAGAAAATAAAGTCAATCACGACGAAATGATGTTGCTTGCTGCTTTTTTTGCGTCACCTTTTCTTGAATTACGTGTACCGGTGTGTAGTCATACGTGTACTGTACACAGCTGTTTCATTATTTTTATTATTTACGCCAAAGAATAATGAAACGGTTGTGTGATGAACGAATTTCCTTGTTCTGAACGCTGGAATAAAAACCCACTGTTTTCCCTCCCTACTTCAAAAGGTCTGCTCAACCCGAACTAACTACTGTCTCCAACATCTGAGAGGCCCCTTAAACAATTATAGATGTCTGTCTGTCTCACACGCGTAATGCTAATGGACCAATTTCCTAGGCCCTGGCCACTGGATTAAAAGCCCACTGTTTTTCGCCTCCCCATCTTAAAGAATAGGGCTGCCCCTCAATCATACCTGTAACTGGGGGGGTGGTTGGGGGGGCTTTGGGGGCCCCCCACTAGTTTTTCAACCACCCCCCAACTCCCCCCCGACCCCCCCCCCCCAGAATTTTCCCAAAGGATTTTCGTCATGTGTAAAACGATAAAGGTGAGTAACTGTTGGTGTTTTTCAGTGCTTTTCAGTGTTATATGACCATAAAACAGCTAAATAACACTGTTTACACCCTTTTTATCCCATTTTAGACCAAAAAGTACCATTATAACTCAAACAATGGCCAGCTACCCCCCCCCCCACTTTTTGCTCCGGAGACCCCCTCCCCCAAAATCGGCCAGCTACCCCCCCCCCCCCACTCTGCCAGACCCAGTTACAGGTATGCCCTCAATCTGGGCTCGCACATTTAGTAAATTCCGGCAGCAACATCTGAGTGGTGTTCGTCAAGCAATCATCGATTAGCAACCCAGCACAAACCTACCCTCAATGCGAATTGGCGCCAGAACAACAAAAAGTAACCAGCGATTGCACATGAGATCAACGATTGCACCCAAGAACAACCAATGAGATCAACGAAGATCTGATCAGATCAGCTTTTAGACCAAATTTGAGCAAAAATTTAAACAGATGTCACCACTTCAAAATGCCAGGACGAATTGCGCAAGTAGATAGATGGCCGGGACTTCAGCTCGCCCTGCGGCGCGTCGCACCTGCCGTAGCCGCCCGGGACGTAGACAGCCCAGCCGTCCAGAAGGCCGTCCGTGTTGTAGATGAAGACGTTCACGTCGAGCCAGTTGGCGATGGCTCAGCACTCGAACTCCATCGCCCAGGAGCCAAGTTTACGGAGATCGCCACGTCGAACACGGACGCTCTTGCCGTTTTCGACCACGACGTCCCACCGGTTGGCCAAGTACTCTTCCGCAGAGGAGAACTTGTCTGCGTAGTCACGCAGGGCAGGCCAGTTCTGCATAATGTACTCGCAAATCTCGCGACGGACGACCGCATGACATTGCTCGCTGCCAGATAGGAAAAAGCAGACAGCGCGAAAGAAGCAGTCGCCGCCGCCGCCTGTTGCGCGGCAGATGGGCGGCTTTTTGCTGCTGAAGACGGTGCCAACAATGGATCTGTCAGAGGATGGTCCGATTAGCTCGATTTGAAGATCGCGGCACATGCGGCGTTGCCAATCCAAATCGGGCGGCGAGAAGGAGTAGAGCTGCAGAACAGTAGGCGGAGCAGACTCTGCCGGCCGATTCGAGGGAACAGCGGCAACAGCAGCAGCAGAGGTTCCACGCAGCCGTTTCGCCGCTACAGCGGGTGGCACTTTCTTGGCCGGTTCGTGTGTGTGACGAAGAACTGACCGGTGTGTGTGAACTGTGTGTGTGTGGCCGGTTATGTGACGAAGAACTGACGCAGCGCTGACGCGTTGGCCTGACAGGCTCTAAAAACCACATGCACAACAAGGAGCACGAAAAGCACAGAATAATCGTGCAGTAAAACCGAGATTTCGGCAGCCAATTGTCGATGCAAAAAACAGATCTCCCGGACTTGTAGTCAGAGATCAGGCGCTGAACATCAGGCCTTGTCCAAACACTTGCCTGATACCTTCCTTGCGAACGATTAGACATACTTTCGCATTTCGCAACAAAACAAAACAGAACAATTTCGCCAAACAATTTCAAATCACCTTTAAAAATCATCCTACCGTACTGAGCGCTTCATTATTTTTTGCTGCATCATTATTTTTTCCACTGTTAAACCGTTTCGTGTGGCACGTTCATGAGATCTATAACTATTTCTAGCGCATTATCTTCATTATTCTGCGAATTTCACTAGGTTCACTAATCGCTTCATTATTTTTTTACCGCTGCTTCGTTATTTACGCCAAAGAATAACGAAGCAGAATAACGAAGCATTACACACTCGGGTGAACGCGCGTGTACCTGCTGCGCATTGTTGCGATGTTCAATTCCTAGTGGGACACCGTGGGACACAGCGGGATCACCGTATCCTTCGCCGAATAGCGTGTTTTTCTGTATTCAAATTCAACTGCATCGCATCACAGTCGCGGAAACAAGCAAAGTATGAAGCGCAAGATCGAGATCGAAGTTTGGGGCAGGGACGATGTGCGCGAGATCCTACAAGAAATGCGGAGCGGCACATCAGCGCGAACGGCTCGCTCAGCCGCTGATGAAATTAGCGTGCGGCAGTCGCAGTCACCAATAATTTTTGTAAATGTTTGCCAAAACTTCTTGTTGTCTAGGAGCTGACTGGACACACTGTCAGCAAAAGCGCGGTGGATAGGCGCGTGCGAGATGCCGAGGTTGGCAAGAGGCAGGCGTTCGGAAAGCGCTCAACCACAGACCCGCGACCGCGTTCGACTCCGTCGTCGCTCGCGCTCGGCAGCGGCGTCGACCCTGCTTCGGCTGTCGGCACGGGACCGCAGTCGACCCCGTCGGCGCTCGCGCTGCAGCGGCGTCGACCTTGCTTCAGCTGTCGGCACGCGACCGCGTTCGACCCCGTCGGCGCTCGCGCTCGGCTGCGGCGTCAACCCTGCTTCGTCTGTCGGCACGCGACCGCAGTCGACCTCGACCCCGTCGGCGCTCGCGCTCAGCGAGCAGGAGCTGGAGGACAGCGGCGCTTTGGCGGCGCGAGTGTCTGAGAAGCAGCGCTCAACCGGGCTGTAAGGCGTTGTGAGGCGTGCGGCGTCGAGGCCTTCAACATGGATGCAATCACAGACCTGTCCTTGGGGCTGGCATCCGAGTCATCGTCACTTCAGGTATCCCAACGAAAATGCGTGTTCAGGTGTACAGATCTTCCGTTCTCAGGACCGCTTGAACGCCTACTTCGAGCCTGAGCCGCTGAACACCTGCCCCACTTGCAGTGTCAGCGACCGGCGGACCAGCCAGCTGAGCTTGGGAGTGCCGCCGCCGTGCTTGACCGTCCACCTCAAACGGTGTCATTGAACGATTTCCTGTATGCCAATCAGACGCGTTGCTTTGTCACTGAATTGTAGGTTAGACGCGAACTTGAACAAGGTGGGCGTTGCAGTGGATGTGCCCAAGCAGTTGGACGTGGCGCCCTTCGTCAACGCCGCTGTCGCGCAGCAAGGGCCGCTGCCCACCAAGTACCGACTGCGGCCACTACACGGCGGACTGCTTGGTCGACGAGCTGGGCTCCTGGTGGCGGTTCAACGACAACAGCGTCGTGCAGCTTGGCGCCGACGCCGACTGGGCCGCCTTCGACAGCCAGGGCGCCTACCTGCTGTTCTACGACCGGCAGACGTGGTGACACTTGATCTCATGCGCCTCGTTCACATTAAACATCTTTTTATGCGGGTCTCGTGAGTATTTATTCGCGTAAGAAGGTGCATTTGCGTGTCATCGTCGCCGCCGCCGCAAGGTGCACCGCACCGCATACAGACAACGCCATTGCCCGAGGAATTTTGTATATATTCCGTATATTTTGCACGTATTTATCTATACCAACTTCTACGATTAGCACTGTTAGGTTGGCGCTGCGGCGTTCTGGAGCAACTTAACTATTTTGTAGTTTTCTATACTGAACAACGAACGAACACGCGCGCAGTGTATGTATATATCACTGTAATGAGAGCAATGTCGTTATATTCCTTCATTCGCCGCCGTTTAAATGAGACGATAAGGCGGTAGCTTCTAAAGACGAGCCAACGTCGTCAGGAGTGGAGGCGCTCCTTTTGACCACGTTGCTGCGAGAGACGATACGGGATCGACCAGTCAGTTCGTCGCATAGAAGAAGCGTGTTGTTGCTATTGACGGCCTTCACAACGAACGGCCCCACGTAGCTAGATTCGAGTTTACCGCCTTCTTTGTTGCGTTGACTTGGGTCGAAGACGTAAACTCTACTGCCGGCTTCTATTGGAGAGATTCTTGCCGATTCCGCTGATCGTTTTGTAGCCACTGCATGGAGGCGTTTGAGTCGTTGTCGAATTGGATCAAGAATGTCGTCATTCTCTTCAAAGATCAACTTGTTCAGAGGTAGTCCTGTCGCCGAATGTGGGGTTTGCAAGTAAGCAGCGACTGCATCTCCAAGGTGTTCATCCCATGCGAGCGGATCGTCTGCACTTTTCTTGGCAATGACGTCGACTAATGTGCGAATGACGCGTTCAACTGCGCCATTGCATTGGGGATGATAGGCAGTCGTATGACGCACTATGATTTTTCGAGTAGTGCAGAAATCGTGAAACTTCTTGCTTGTGAAACATCTTCCACGATCTGTCAGAACTGTCTTTGGTAAACCCACAGTGGCGACAAACTTCTGTAACTTTTTGATCACCGCTTCGGTTGTGATATGCTTGATGACATAAGCTTGGACAAATCGACTGAATAGATCCAAGCAAATCAACACGTATTTTTTGCCGGAATGGCTCCTTGGCAAGAAGGCGATGTCGAGAGCGACAATTTCACGAGATTCTGACGTTTCGATTGGTTGTATGACTGGACGCTCCTTTGGCCCAGGATGACGCTTGGAACATATGGAACAGCCTCTGATTATGCGTTTGATATCTTTTGCCATTCCCAACCAGAAATAACGACTGTACAGCTGCTCACAAATGGTCTTAGAGGAGAAATGGCCGCCAAGTGGCCCAGAATGCTCTTCGAGAACAAGGGATTCTCTCAATTTCTCTGGAACATAGAGTAACAGCTTTTCACCGCTCTTCACATAGTAGAAGCCATCAATGCAAGTAAGGCTTTCCAAGAAATCTTGATCTGCAGCAGTGATAGCTTGTACGCAGTCCACTGGATCGATCGAAGTTTTCGGCAGGCGCGTCAGTTTCAAAATGCGTGCTCTTGAGAGGGCGTCCGGAACCACATTGTCCTTACCAGATATATGTTGGATCTGGATATCAAAATCTTTGTAAGTTTCTATCCACCGTGCAATCCTAGCTGTAGGGGGTGTGTTCAACCACAGCCGCATAACTGCCAGCAAAGGTTTGTGGTCCGTTTTTACCACAATTTTGTTCCTTGTCAGCAGCAATAGATGACGAAAGCTCTTCAGCGCCCACACAACAGCCAATCCTTCCTTTTCAGTAATACTGTAGTGGAGCTCTGCTTTCGTCAATTTTTTTGACTGCATGTTGGATCGTTGTTTAATGGCTGGTCCCACTGTATCGATCCTGTGCTGAGTTCCGATAGCGCGTCCGATCAACTCGTTCTGATGCAACGCGAAAATGTCATGGTAGTCAGAAACGAGCTGGCGAAGCCGTTCGTGATCGCTTTCTGAGATGTCGGTTGTCCCACAGCGTTGATTGAATTCTTCACACACCTTTCTTTTGTGTTCAGTGTCGAGAGCTACAGTTGGTTGGCTATCAACAGCTCCGACATCGGCCTTGATGCTGTGGACATTGCCCAGAATGGTATTTTTTGCGATCCGTACACTTTGCTTCGTCATATTTTGCAAAGGTAGTTTCAAGAGCCCGTTTTGTTGGCGTTGCAAGAGCGAAGGTGAGGCGCCACAAAGCTGTCCCTCTTGATTCGGCTCAAAGAAGATGACGTCATCCACTGCAGCTGGTGTGTGAAGGCTCACTGTCGTCGCTTCATAAGGCGACAGTACTCGGCCTCGAACTGATGATGCAGGTGCACCACTTGAAGTAGGTTCCGACTCGTCAGCGTCAACCGAAGAATCCAGTGAATTCGATGCGCAACTGGCTTCGTCGACAGTCGGATGAGGAGCGCTGGCAGTTGGAGACGATGGGCTCGAAGTGCTAGGCCTGCTCTTGGAATTTGAGTGGCACCTTTGGACGCAGAAGCGAATGCCAAGCTCTTGAGCAGTCGGCCAGCCTAGCAATATGTCGGGAGCGCTAGTTACAGCGAATGCGGCTTGTACCGCCCTACCCGACTTTGCGAGTTGCACTTTGGCTCGCACGGAAGGTACCTCTTTTGAGTCTCCCAGGATGGCGCCAATGATGATGGGAGGTCCTTCCTGCACCTCTGTCTGTCTTTGCAGATGGTGCAATACACTGGCCGGTAAGTGATTGATTTCGGCTCCAGAATCGACTTGAACTTCTGTTGCAATGGCCTTGCCATTCACGTACAGTTGAAGTCCAAGGTCGTGCAGGAATTGTTGCCGCTTTGCCTTGACGGGTGGTTCAGTATATGTAGCCGCTGGGGTCGGCTGATTGTAGACGGACGACGATGCTTCTGTTTTCAGTCGATTGTCGACAGGAGTGGCACACGACTCTGGCTCGGACTCAATTCGAAGGCGCTTCACCTTCTTCTGCTGCTGGCCTT
Organism: Paralinhomoeus sp. GSCO2_6; assembly: GCA_030248085.1. NCBI lineage: Eukaryota > Metazoa > Nematoda > Chromadorea > Monhysterida > Linhomoeidae > Paralinhomoeus > Paralinhomoeus sp. GSCO2_6. The sequence goes on from JASAMY010000168.1 coordinate 196,097, forward strand.
GATTCTCAGAAGTGGACGGCGTTTGATCCATTTCTCTAGGACGACGGAAGCACCGCTCATATGAGTGACCGTCTTTGTTACAGTAGTTGCAGTGATATTTGCTTGCACTTGGAGTGGAAGGTTTCCAATCACTGCCTCTGTTTCCCCTGTCACTTCCATTTCCACGACCGCGGAAATGCCCATTACGACCATTGCCTCGGCCATTACCTCTATAGCCACTACCTCGAAAGCCATTGTTGTTATGACCTTGATATCCGTTGTTGTGGAAGCCTCTATTGTAATTGCCATTTTGTCGATTGTTATTGGAATACTGTTGATTAAATGTCGTCGTCAGCATGGCCGCTTCTAGAGCCATAACTTCGTTAAATATCTTCTCCAAATCGAAGCATTCCAACTTGTTGATGGCTTGGAGAAGTTTTTCCCGCAATTTGAAGTTGCTGATAGAATTGACGAATAATCCCAAGAGAGCTTCGTGACTTCTTTGGCAACTACTCGCACAGTTGCACGGCTTGGCCAAATAGCTTATGAAGTCTCGGAATGTTTTGATAAGACTTCCAATATTTTCGTTTCGTCCTTGCTTATGGTGAATCATTTTCAGAATAGTCATGACACCGGTTATCGCAGGACTCAGACGACTACGCATCGTCTCTACAAAGACATTGAAGTCGGCTTTAACTTCGTCGGAGAGGCTTCTAAAATGATCTCTCGCGTCGCCTTCAATAAATCGATCGACAATTTCTAATGGATCGCTGTCCGTTTCCTCTGCATATTTCTTGATTTGTCCGATCCATTCGTCAAAAGTGATAGGATCTTTTTTTATATCGCCGGTAAAACACTTTGGCTCTGGAACTGCCACAGTACGCGTTGTCATGACACGACGTTCTACTCCGTGGGACGTCTGCTGCACAAAGTTGAGCATCATACGCGTATTTTCGGCTTGTTGCTGTTGTAGCAACTGAAAACGCCGCTCCTCTTCTGCCTTCTGGTCGCGCTGCTCTTCGCGCTGTTGTTGCAGCAGAATTTGAATTGTCTGTTGTTGCTGTTGAAACATTGCCATCATGGCCATCATAGGATTTTGAGACACGTCTTCACCGACGGCAGTTGGGTTTGGAATTCTCGAAGAAGGCGTTGACTGAGCAGCGTGTCCTTTGGGCGCGTACCAGTCGTCAAGGACGTCTACTTGACAAAATAGCGCGTCTATGAATTTTTCAGTCAGAGCGAAAAGTCGCTCAGTGCCGTCCTTTTCTACATTTCCCAAGTCAGGCAATTCGGACGGATGTTGCACTCTCTTCCCTATACTTTGCAGCTTTTGAATAAGCGTCTTCAGTGCTTGCCGCTGAGTTGATGGTTCATTAATCTTTTTCATTTCTGCCAGTTCCACTGATATGTCCGTTCTGCCAGCAGCTGTCGAAGACTCATTTGCCGTAGTCGTAGTCGTGGCCATTTTCGAAGTTGATCGTCGTCGTTACCCGTCGAAAGGAAGAACGAATCTCGGTCGCGACACGATCCGTTAATCCTGCCTGACGCTCCATAATGTTAGGTTGGCGCTGCGGCGTTCTGGAGCAACTTAACTATTTTGTAGTTTTCTATACTGAACAACGAACGAACACGCGCGCAGTGTATGTATATATCACTGTAATGAGAGCAATGTCGTTATATTCCTTCAGCACGTTGCACGTACTCGTATTTGAATTGGGCGGTACCGTACTTGCAATTGAACATCGTTTGTTTCCAATTGAACTCCGTTAACGCGCTACCTGCGGTGCGTAGTCATGTGGGTAATACTATTGTCGCACTACGTGTAATATGTGTAATGCTGATGGACGAATTACAGATGCGCGAATTTCCTTGTCCTGGACACTGGAATAAAAACCCACTGTTTTTCCCGCCCCACCTCAAAAAGGTCTGCTCAACATGTACTAACTACTATCTCCAACATCTGAGTGGTGGTCCTCGAACAATCATCGATGAGCAATCTAACACAAACATACTCAATGCGAATTGGCAGGCACCAGAATGACAAAAAATCACCAACGATTGCACAAACAAAATTGTCCAGAATTGCCCAACCAACCAAAATTGTCCAACCACCACAAAAAATTGCACAAACAAAAACAAAACAAAATGAGAGCAAGAAAAATCCGATCAGATCATGAGTTCATTAAAATCGAGCAAAAAATTAAACGGATGTCACAACTTCAAAATGCCCGCCAGAATTGCGCAGATATACTGACGGGCGAGATTTCAGCTCGGCAGGCGGCGCGTCGTACCTGCCGTAGCCTCCTGGGACGTAGACAGCCCAGCCGTTGTCAACTCTGTCCGTGCTGTAGACGAAGACGTTGACGTCGAGCCAGTTGGCGATGGCCCAGCACTCAAACTCGATCGCCCAGGAGCCAACTTTACGGAGATCGCCACGTTGAACACGGACGCTCTTGCCGTTTACGACCACGGCGTCCCAGCGATTTTTCAAGTAGTCTTCTGCAGAAGAAAACTTGTCCGCGTAGTCGCGCAGGGCCGGCCAGTTCTGCAGAATAAACTCGCACAGCTCGCGACGGACTATCGCATGATATTGCTCGCTGCCAGATAGAAAAAAGCAGACAGAGCGAAAGAAGCAGTCGCCACTGCCGCCCGTTTTACGACAGATAGGCGGCTTTTTGCTGCTGAAGATGGTGCCGGCAATAGATCTGTCTGAGGATGGTTCGACCAGCGGAATTTGGAAAGAGCGACACATGCGCTGTTGCCAATCCAAATCTGGCGGCGAGAAGGAGTGCAGCTGCAAAACAGTAGGCGGAGGTGCAGACTGTGCCGGCTGGAGTGAGGGGATGGCAGCAGCAGCAGAAGAAGAGGCTCCGCGCAGCCGCTTAGCCACTACGGCGGGTGGTGCTAAATTAATAAAAAAAATTTAAAAAACTTTTCACAGCACCGCTCGTCTAAGCCGAGTTGACGACCGCGGTGAGTCGTCTTGTAGGCGCCAATGTCTTCGAAAGGGTCGCGAACGGCACGCGCTTTCCTATACTTGTGTCGAGAGTAGGCGCCCCTGCAGTTGGTCCAGCCCGGCAGGTGTGCAGCCACGCTCGCAGGACCCACAAGAGGAACAGTGTCTTTCAAAATTTTCGCCACGCTCAGACACTCCAATTGGGCCTGGATTAAAATAGAATTCGTCAAAATAAAAAAAAAACAACGAATTTCAGATGAGATAACCTGCTGATGCGCTTGCCGAGGCTCCACGCCGTTGGTAACGATCGCCCGTCTGAACTTGCGGTCGATCTTGGTCGCCTCCACCTGCTGTCGACTGAGAAGAGAGCACTTAGAATGGTGACGGTTCACTACCCTCTTCCTCCCGCAGGCGATTCTCCCGCTGCTCCTCAGAATCAAAGTCGGGGTAGAACTTCTTGTAGAGAGAATGCCACCGTCAGTCTCTTCCGGGCAGGTCACGTTGTAGTGGTCGCACACCCGACAGCGGTAGTATGTGTCCCCACTTGCCGACAAAGGACCGTATCTCGTGAAAAGACGGAATTTGTCGCCTTCAGAGACGATGAGGACGCGACCCTTCAAGTTCATGGCCAGCATTGTGTCCGACTCGGAACGCTCTCCCAAAGACGATGACGTCCCAGGCGCCGGCTCCACTGGCTCAGTAATTTCAGCGAGTCTAGATGCCTCCAGCGAAGTTTGGACGGACGTACTAGCCGTGGTGGAGTACAGCAAACCCGCCCGTCGGACGCTCTGCTGCACCTGCCGAAATTTGCGCATGACTACTCGTCGAAAGCTGCAAAGTTCTCCAGAAACGGCAGTGACGCTTTTCTCCACAGCGTCCAATTTTGCAGCCAGCAAGCGGGAGGAGTCGTCAGCGAGAAGTCCTCCCTCGCCGCCGTCAGCTCCACCGCTCTCGGCCCGATGGTCCCCGGAACACGGGTCTGTTGTACCCCGGGCCGAGACGACGGTGGGGGGGCTGAACGGCGGTTTGAAGCCGAGCTGACGACGAACTCCTTGGAGAAGACAACCGCGGCTTCTTGACGACGTTATTGTCGATTTTGGGCCGTCCGAGAGAACGACTGCCAATGCTGCCGTCCCCAATATGACGACGAACCGACGTAACAGCAACACGCTGCTCTGACAACCTCTGAAAAACATACGAAACAGCATAGAAATACAGATTAACGCTAATAACAGTGTAGTAAAACCGAGATTTCTGCAGCCAATCTTCTATGCGAAAAAACGGATCTTCCGGACTTATAGTCAGAGAGCAGGCGCTGAACATCAGGCCTTGTCCACACAGCTGAACGAAAAGTTCCACGACGATTCGACATGACATTGAAAACTAAACAATTCAAATTAAAAGAAAAACTTAAAAATATGTCTACCGTACACACAAATACACAGGTGGGCCGGCAAATACACAGGTTTTGGAAAAAATCTTCCCATATGCACCATATGCACCCTATGCACGGGGCCTTCGTTATTGCGGTGCGACATTTTTTCCCTTGTCGCTCCGTTGAAGCCTTATAGTTACGATATTGAATTTTTGTTTATATTCAGTTTTTGCTTAGGTTTTGGTTTGGCCTAGGATGAGCTTAGGCTTTTGCTTAGGCTTTCGCTTAGGCTCTCGCTTAGGCTTTCGCTTAGGCTTTCGCTTAGGCTTTCCCTTCCCTTAGGCTTAGGCTTCGCTTAGGCTTAGAAGTACACGCGCACATGCATGCACACGCGCGCACGCACAGGCAGTGCACGCGCGCACGCACAGGCACACGTGCACATGCACGCACACGCGCGCACGCACAGGCAGTGCACGCGCGCACGCACAGGCAGTGCACGCGCGCGCGCACAGGCACACGTGCACATGCACGCACACGCGCGCACGCACAGGCAGTGCGCGCGCGCACGCACAGGCAGTGCACGCGCGCACGCACAGGCACACGTGCACATGCACGCACACGCGTGCACGCACAGGCAGTGCACGCGCGCACGCACAGGCACACGTGCACATGCACGCACACGCGCGCACGCACAGGCAGTGCACGCGCCCACGCATGCACGTACATGTACACGCGCACGCGCACATGCACGTACACGCGCACGAGCTCATGCACGTGCACGGACGGACAGATAAAAGTGCACTAATAGCGTTTTGAGCTCCCCCACCTCCCCACTTCCCCGAAACCTAAGCCTAAGCCTAAGCCATACCTGTAACTGGGTCTGGCAGAGTGGGGGGGGGGTAGCTGGCCGATTTTGGGGGAGGGGGTCTCCGGAGCAAAGAGTGGGGGGGGGTAGCTGGCCATTGTTTGAGTTATAATGGTACTTTTTGGTCTAAAATGGGTATAAAAAGGGTGTAAACAGTGTTATTTAGCTGTTTTATGGTCATATAACACTGAAAAGCACTGAAAAACACCAACAGTTACTCACCTTTATCGTTTTACACATGACGAAAATCCTTTGGGAAAATTCTGGGGGGGGGGTCGGGGGGGGAGTTGGGGGGTGGTTGAAAAACTAGTGGGGGGCCCCCAATGCCCCCCCAACCACCCCCCCCGGTCCAGGTCGGGCGGAAGCAAACGCCTAAGCCAAAGCAAAAGCAAAAGCCTAAGCCTAAGCAAAGACTAAAACAAAAGCCTAAGCCTAAGCCTAAGCTTAAGCCTAAAACTAAGGCTAAAGGTTGGGGAGGTGGGGAGGTGGTGAGCTCAAAACGCAGTGTGCCTAAAAGTGGCGGTAACCCCCCCCCCCCCGGTTTAGAGATATGCGAGACGGAGAGACAAGAGAGAAAAATGTCGCACCGAAATAACGAAGGCCCCGTGCATATGGGAAGATTTTTCCCGCATTTTTTGACTGGGCCGGCATTTCTCGACTGGGCGGCGTTTGAGGCAATTTTGAAAAGATGCAACAGATGCAACAGATGCAACGATGCAACGAATTCCCTGTTCCCGCCTCCAGTTAGTGAAGGCGGCCACAAAATGTTTCAAACTAAACGGTGTGACGAAAGGGAATGCGAAGGAGGGGGGGGGGGGGGGTGGATACTGGATACGCATAACCGGGTTTTTGAAGTGGGGGTCCGAGACCCTTCTGGGGGGGGGGGGGGGAGGTTACCCAGATTTGAAAATGGAGGGGGGGGGGGGTCCCCAGAAGGTAAAAATGTACCTGAATACCTAAATAAGTCTGAAAAGGCACTTTTTTGGTAAAAAAATGTTAAAAGAGGCTATAAATAGTTGTGTTTAACTGTTTTGGGAAAACACTGAAAAAAACGCTACTTTTCAATTGTAGCGGTTGGAAAACTTCAGGCAAATGGGGGGGGGGCGGGGGGCAACTTCCAAGTGCCCCCCCAGTTGCATGTATAGTGGGGGGGGGGGAAGGGGTACAGACCCAAAAGTGGGGTGCAGACCCAAAATACTGCAGAACATGGAGTAAATTATGATGAGGTAGTGTACAATGAAGCGCGGAAATTTACCCCAAAAATTCTTTCACTTTCAACAGTTTCGCGTCAATGAAACAAACGTAGCAATGCAACCAAGGGAAAGAAATGCAATCCAGCACGCCGTACTCGCACCGCACAAAACTCCACCGCACGCACACATACGACCAACACAAAATGATTACCTACCATGGAATGAACGTCAACTTCGCGAATGTGACTTGCACAAATTCCACCCGTACGAATAGCACCACAACGAGGATTTAAGATTCGGATAGAGATCCTTCCTAGCTGAGCGTAGTCCCGAATTGCGCCTGAAAATGGCACCGGTGCTTATCGCTGAGACGCTCGGCACTTTTGTCGACCATGAACAAGCCAACGCCAAAGCATGGCTTGTAGCGCGGCACCACACACCTGCAAAGTCAAACAGTACCCATCTCGCAAATGATTTTCCACGGCCAAACTACGAACTCATAGCGGCAGTGTAGAGCGCATTCGTCCTTCTTCGCAGTGTACACTTCGCGTCCGTCGTCCCTCTTGTACGGATGCCGCTCCCTGTGGATCAGCATGAGGTCGAACGGCTCGATGTCGTTCACCGTGATCCGCACCTAGTAGCGCACAATTAAGCTGCCAGCTGGCGCCCCCACGGTGTCGGGCCGACCACCGCACAAGCAACAAGAATTGCGTCCCAAGAACCTCACATCGCATCCCCAGCATTTGCGCTCATTTTGGTGTTTTCTGTTGAGGAAACAGGCAACGGACGTCAACACGAACGGCTCCACCATGTCCATGTATGGCTTGGTCGCAGGGCCAGTAGGAATCGTTGGAATCGACGTACGCTCGGCTCTCGATGGAGCAGTCCATCCGCAACCACACGGGCACTGAGGGCGCTCATCGGCTCTCCCAAACATGTCTTCAGAGTCGACGACTGCTGCCAGCTGGCGCCCCGCGGTGTCGGGCCGACCGCCGTACTTGCGAGTCGCACCCTTACGGCCAGCTCCTGAAATAAACACGTCTTTTGCCATATTCTACAAGTCCAGTTACGTGAAATGCACACCAGCCGGTTGAAGAGGCTGCAGCAGCTTCACAGTGCTCGACGCCTTTGCAGTTTCTGCCACGTTCAATATGTACTGCCTGTGGGCATACATGAAATTCTCATCGGATAAGGAAACGTGACAAAGTGTGAAAACTGAGAATGGAAACCGGTAGAGAAACCGATGGAAACCGGTGGGAGAGTGAGAAAATAACCCCGGACAAATTTCGTGTATGCCTGAGGGACTTGTTGCAGTCGGCCACAGCCAGGCTGTGCTCGCAGTATAGCTGCCGCCGGCAGTCCCACTTTTGACAGCTACACACAAAGCTGACGAGCTCGACATCGTGCGTGACTCTGTAGTCTCTGTTGTCGCTGGAGTGGACAGTAAACGTGCAGGGATGCTGAGGGTGCTGGTGAATCAAAGTTTCGTGATTAGAGACGTCCCGGAAAAATGCCCGGGATTGGAAATTGTGGAGGGGGGTGGGAGTCGAAATGGAAGATGTCGCACCATCATAATGCGTAAAATGGGTACTCTTGGTCTAAAATGGGTCATGATAAGGTCTAAATACCGCGTTTCAGGCGTTTTAGAATCACACTACACTGAAAGCAAAACAGAAATACGCATCTTTACCCATTTCTTTTGATATTGAGAGAATGTTTCCCGCAAGTTATCCGGGATGGCGTTGGGCAGGGGGGGGGGGGCCCTCTCTCCCGCAAAAAAAGCCACACAGCTATAGCCATGGAGAGGGTGAACCCCTTCCCCCTACCCCCACCCTGAGCCCACCTATGTTCACCCCCTCCCCCACCGACCATCGCCATCCTGGATAAATTCTGGGAAACCTTTCTCTGCATAATTGAAAAAAATTGGAAAAGAGGTGGGTGTTTTTGCCTCCTGTTCAGTGTTGTAAGACTAAAAAAACACCTATTTAGGCCATATTTTGACTCATTTTGGACCAAAAAGTACCTATTTACACGCTATTTCAGTGCAGAATTAGCCCTTTCAAACCCCTCCTCACAAACTTCTTATTCCGGACATTTTACCTGAAATGGCTTTAGACCCCTCCACCCTCATGGCGACCCTGCCCCCCCCCCCCCAACAGTGGCTTGAGACCCAACCTGCACCTATGCAAACCCACCCCAAAACGTTTTCCTCCCCCTCGACCAGGGCCGATTTGCTTGGATACGTATTTTTAAACTGGTAAAAAATCATTGAAATAAGGACACCCCTCCTGCTGCTGTCGAATCGTCGCCCTCAGCGGCTCGGTTCATGGTCCCTTTCTCTGGGGAAGGACGTTGGTCCTGTCGCTTCTTTTGCGGGCTTTTGACGGGCGTCGACTCCGCCAAAGGAGAAGGTGGGCCGTCGACGTCGAACCGGGAAGAGGCAGCTGCATACGCAACGGTTTCTTCTCTGCCAACAGTGGCAATATGGCCGTCGTCACCATGTAGCTCGTGCTCAAACAGATTGTGTTCGCGCAGTTCAAAGCTGGTCTCGAAGCTGACGTGGCATGCCGCGCACCGCCCTTGCTCGGCCATCTCAACTTTCTTTCTTCCAACTCTCACGCATTTTTCGACTTTCGCTTTGACTACTAACTAACTGGAGGCGGGAACAGGGAATTCGTTGCATCGTTGCATCTGTTGCATCTGTTGCATCTTTTCAAAATTGCCGCGTTTGATAAACAGCGCGGCGCGGCGCGCCCTACCCAGCCCCCCCCCCAGACCCCCCCCAGAATTTTCCTGAAGTTTTCCAACTTGCCAGCAATTGTACAAAGTAGTGTACTTTTTGCCTTTCTCAGTGTATTTTGGCCTTAAAACAGCTAAATAACGCTATTTATAGCCTATTTTAAGGCATTTTTGACCTATTTTTGACTGAAAAGTGCCTATTTAGACACTATTTTGGAACATTTTTTTCCCTTCTGGGACCCCCTCCTTCTTCAAATCTGAGTACCCCCCCACGCCCCCCCCCCAGAAGTCTCTCAGACCCCCCCCCCCACTTCAAAAACCCGGTTACATGTATGAGTCCTACCACGGTCATAACCTATGCGAATTCGAATTAGGTAGGTGCCAACGACCGTTCTCGTCACGCGCCTTTCGCCCCTGCGCAATCCATAGTTCGGTTAGACGTCGAGCGTCACAATGCTCGCGCGAAACGTTTGAGAGCGAAGTGAACGTCGGCGTTGGCGAGTTGGCGGCGTCGGTCGCCAACGCGGCCTCCGGTCGCCTGTCGAGTGTCGACCTACTCGATGCAAGCGCTGCCGGCCCACGTTCTCGCGAGTCGGCGACCAAGGGCGCCGACGCCGTCGACGCGGCGTGAGTGCAGCTGTGTACTGGACCTGGGTAACCTGTGCAACTGTGTGACACTAACCCCACCAGAAGCTTGACCAATACTGCGCAGACCGCCTACACAGAAACAAACAGCACTTGCATAGAAACAGGCGCGTGGCGAACGGCGAATGCGGCACACACTACAGAAACGTCATTCCTATGCCAGTTGATTAATCACTGCATCGTATTGGTCCTCAAGCGGAGCAGCTCACCCAGTGGCCTCGAAGTCGGCGTCGACAGATCCGTGTACGCGCGTCAGTCGTCGACTGGAGTGGCCTCGGCGGTGACTGCAGGGCGCGCGTTCAACTCGATCGCCGTCGTCAGCCTGCACCATAACCAGTTGCTTGCTTGTACCGTTCTCGAGATCGCGGATGGGTGTACTGCAGCATCGGCCGGTGCAGTGCCGTCGCCTCCTCGCCTCTGTTCATCGGCCGTCACCTCCCTCCTTCACGTTTGCAACGGCGTCCGCTGCAGCTGCAGCAGTCTCAGCCAGCACCGCAAGACCTGCAGCTTCGACGGCAGCCTGCAGCAGCGTGCCCGCTCTCCATACCGGTCGCCAGAACCAGCGGCGTCACCACTTGCGGTGCAACCATCGTACGCCGCCAAGTGATCCATTTGGTGATGGACGAGGATTTGCGCTCTTGGACACTCAGGCGCATTTCTCGCATTGGAACGTCAAGAATTGTCACTTTCAATTGAACGTTACAGTATTTCGCGACGCTTTTGGCGTCTTTTGACACTTTATAAAAAGCGCGGCGTTTTGTATAAACAGCGCGGCGCCGCGCCGCGCCGCGCCGCGCTTTTTATCAAACGCCGACTGGGCCGGCATTTCCTTACACCGACTGGGCCGGCATTTCCTTACACCGACTGAGCCGGCATTTCCGCATTTCCTTACACCGACTGGGCCGGCATTTCCTTACACACTCGGTCAAACGCGCTACCTGCTGTGTATGTACATACACTTCCTTACAAACTTACGTATGGTTGAGCGCGATTTCAAGTTACTACTTTCAAGTTGTTTGTATAAGCTTTTGGCTTGTCGGTTGGGGTGCCAACTGGCAGTGTCGACACAGCTGTTGTGGTGACTGGAATTTGCTATGGAGGCCGGCGGCGCTCAGGATTTCCACTCAGCTCTGGTGGCTCTCGAGACGGGCCTGCGCTCCAAGAATGTCGCTGAACGAATCGCAGTCATTCACGGCGTGCGTTCCTTCTTTTGGGCGACGCAACGGCCCAACAGCTGTTGTGACCCGGTTGTGAGGGTGCTGCTCCGCGCGCGCTTGCAGGTGCCGGCGCAGCTGCGCCGCCTGCCCTACCCTGCATTTCTGGATCTGACGTTGCTGCGTCTGGCGGAGAGCTTCCGCGACGGCGACGTGGGCTTGCGGCGCTGGATCGTCGAGTGCCTGCAGCGCTGCGGTCCTCAGCTCGCCGCCTTCTGCCTCTCGTCGTCGTCGGCGGCGGGAGCGCCTCGGATCTCGCGCCAGGAGCTCTGTCGGCGTCTGCTCGTCGTCTCGCACTCGAACGACCCCGACGCCAGGGCGCTGACCCTTCGGTGCGTCACGACGACGAGAACGAGTGGCGCACACTGCTGAGTCCCTTTCAGCGCTCTCAGCTGCTTGGCGCCGGCGCTGGAGGGCGAACGTCGAGTGCACAGTCTGATCGTGGCCTCGCTCGAGTCGCACGACGAGGCGGAGGTGGCGGCCGCTCTCGACTGTCTCGCGAGCTTCGCGCGCTACTCGGCGCAGCTGTGTCGCGGCGTCGTCGACACCATGTCGGCGGTGCTGTTCTCGGCCGACGCGTCGCTCAAGCACAAGCTCCGACTCATCGCCATCCTGGGCGACATACGGGCCGCCGACGCCGAGACCATGTCGCGCGTGTGCAACTGCCTGCTCCGACTGGCCGCTGTGTCCGCGGACGAGGTCGACAAGCGCCTCTCGGCGGCCGTCTGGGCGTCCCTGACGACTCTGAGCTTCGACTCGAAGGCGATCCTTGTCGACGTCGTCGACGAGCTACTGCGCGTCGCCAGGCTGGAGCAGCAGCAGTCTGCGTCGTCAGCGAGTTCGTCGTCGTCGGGTCGGTGGTGGACGCGCTCGCTCGATTGCCTCGAGCGTCTGGCCGCCGACTCGCCGCACCTCTTCCGAGCCGCCCACGTCGCGGCCGTGGTCGAGCTGCTGGTCGCCGACCAGCCCGAGACGGCTGACGTCGCCGCCAGCTGTCTGCGCGTCCTCACGAGCGTGTGCAACGGCAACGCGCTCGTCGCACTGCCGCAGCTGCTGCGCAGCGAGTCGCTTCTCGAGGCCTGCTCGGCGCACTGCTTTGTCGGACCTCCGCCGTCGTCGTCGTCGTCGTCGACAGGCGGCGACGCGGCCAAGCAGCTGGCCGCAGTCGGCCTCTGCGTGGCGCTGCTGCAGGCGGTGGACGCCCACGAGCTGCGACGCGACCAACTCCGACGCGAGCTGCTCGAACGACTCGCCGTCGCTTTGGACACGACTTTCGCTCGCGCCGCCGACACCGGCACGATTCTACCCGCGAAGGTGCTCGTCAACGCGCAACACGCGGTCCACGCGCACGCGTTCTGCGTTTAGCTGATTGGCCACTACTCTACATTTGTCGGCCTGTCGTCGCCGTCCGCGCCTCCGCTGCAGGCCTTCCTCGGCTACAGCGCCCACGTCTTGAGGAGCGGACAGTCGCTTGTGGGTAGGTTGGTGGGGTACTGCCACCCCTAGCAAGACTGCAAGGTGACCTCCTTCTCCTGAATTCAGGTCTAGTCTCCCAGATGAAACGACTGTGCGATCAGAAGAATTGCGTCGCGGGGCTGGTGGAGTCGGTCGCGTCTTGGGCCACGTCGAAATTGGCCGGTCTGGACGAGGCCCGTCTCTTGGAGCTCTTGCCCCTCTGCCTCGCTTCTTCCGGAGCCACGGATGCGGCGGCCGACGAGGCGCTCGCTTCCGTCCTCTGGCAGCCCGGTCGCCTCTCCAGTTGGGCCACCTACCGGGCCGCTCGCGCCTGTCTGCGCTTCGGCAGGCCGCGCGTGGTCGGGGACAACGCGTTCGACCGATGCCGACAGGAGGTCGCCGACTGGCGGTTCGCCGCCTGGCTCGACGCGCTCCGATCGGCCTCGGAGGCCGAACGACTCGTCGTCTCGAGCTGGCCGTCCGCCCTGGACGCCGTGCTGGACGCCTACGGACAAGCCGTGCTGCGTCTCCAACTACTCTCCACGCACACTCAAGCCGCGCAGTTCGTCCAGTTCGCTCGCGACTTTTGCGCGGCGAGACTACGGTTCCTGCGCGCTTGCGGCCGCTTGCTGGCGGCCGTCGGCGCGGGCGAGCTCTCGCCCGCTCCCTCGACCGCGGACGACCCCCGGAACAAGCGCAAGGCCAGCCAGGTGCTCAAGCGCAAGATGTCGACCCTGTGCGCGGCGCTCGAGAGCTGCGCCGCCGAGTTGGGCGCCTGCGCGCGAGTCTACTCGCAGCTCAAGCGCCGCGCCGGCTTCGACGCCGACGACGACAGCGGCGCGACGCTGGACGCCTGCGAGGCGCTGTGCGAGCGCCTCCAGCTGGCGGTCGTCTATTCGACGCCGGGAGCGAAAAAGGCCGCCGACTCGTCGAGGCCCGCGACCGACCGGCCGCCGCGTCGCACCACGGTCGAAACCAGCGCGCTGCGGAGCGCGCTCGAGTGCGCGTCGGCGCGGCTCAAGACGATGGCCGAGTGGGAGCGCGCCAAGACGACGGAGGAGATCGAAGCCCGTCTGGGCGGTCTGGTGTCCCTGCTCGGTCTGGTGTCGACCGCGACGCTGCCCTTCCCGCGAGCCTGCTTCCAGCGTCTGCAGCGGACGACGCTGCGTCTGAGGCTGTCGGCGGGCTCGGAGCGGCTGGACCAGCTCAACCTGCTCAAGCTGCGCGCCGGCGACAGGCTCACGGTGAAGGTGGAGGGAGTGCTGGCGCAGACCTGCGCCCGGTCCGTTCCTCTGAGGACCGCCCGACTGGCACGAGTGTCGGCGGCGTTCGTCGCCGCCGCAGTCGACAAGTCAGCGGAACCGGCCGTCGCGGCGCCCCACTACAAGTCGGTGCCGGTGACGCGCGACTATTTCTGCGCCGAGTTTCTGCTCGCACCGCTGTCGACGTCGACACTGGTCGTCGACGCATCGCTGCTCGACGCGGCCGACGGGGAATTTGAGTATTCGTTGGACGGCTCTCAGTGCCGGTTGAAGGTCGTGGTCGTTTGACGGAAATAGAGCGTGCATGCTCATGTTTGTCGGCTGGCTTCGTTGGTGTCGGTGCTTATCTACACACGTGTGGCCGCTCGGTCGTTCGTTGCTTGCACTCTGGACCGGACGACACGAGGGTCTGGTCAGTCAGCTCTCGCGGAAGCTTTTAATTCGGTCGCTCTCGTGACACACCGCACTCGGGTGGACGTTTGTTGTTCGGTTCGCCTAGCGTATTCATCTCGACTTCCAACCACCTTGCTTGCACTCTGAACCGGACGACACGAGTGCTCGTCGTTGGTCGCCACGAAATCGGTTTGGTCGTTCTGCTCTCGCGGAAGCTTTTATTTCGAACGCTCTCGTGACACACCGCACTCGGGTGGACGTTTGTTGTTTGGTTCGCCCACCGCATTCATCTCGACTTCCAAACACGATGGTAACCTCGATGGTATGATTGTCGAATAGACGTTCAACCGGTCATTCTTTTTAGAGCGGTGGCACCTACGTCGACAGCAGAGGGCCCAAGGTACGTGATTTGTCCTGTCGTACCCTCGTGAGCTGGAGTATTTCCCTCGCTCCGCTTTCAGCCGGCAGCGGGACGCTTTGTGCACTTCGACCATGTCACCTTCTGGGTGGGCAACGCGAAGCAGGTGCGTCCTTCTCCCGATTTTGGCGGGGTGCGCGGTGAGTTGACGACGCTCGGTGTAGGCGGCCTACTGGTACTGCGCGAACTTCGGCTTCGAGCCGGTCGCGTACCGAGGCCTGGAGACGGGCCAGCGACGCGTCGTGAGTCACGTCGTCCGTCAGAACAAGATCTTCTTCGTCTTCCAGTCGGCGCTGACGCCCCACTCGGACGGTGCGTCCCGCGCTCTAGGCAGCCGGGGGTGTTGTCGGTGGATTGGGGCGAGGCTAGGAGGCAGTGCCAGCGTAGCATATCCACCCATCTCCAGGAGAGGAATATAATTAGCCAAACAGTCGGAAGGACGCCTTCTGCAATGTAGGGCAGCGACAGCGCGAGAAGATTCATTGACGAGAAAATCCTCGTTAGTGGGGCCCATCAAGAATCGAACCCGGGACCGTGCGTGCGGGAGGCCGATTCTCTACCACTAGGCTATCCGCTGCCCATGCGACAGGGACACCTCGCAGTGATTGACGCTCGTTTCCAGAGATGGGTGGCCACCTGGTCAAGCACGGCGACGGCGTCAAGGACATCGCTTTCCACGTCGAGGACTTGGACGCCATTCTCGCGGTGCACCTTCTTGCCCCCCCCCCGTCCTGTGCCCCCCCCCCTAGTCGTTATTTCTCCACTTGAGAAAGCGAAAGAGGAAGGCGCGATCGTCGCCAAGGACGTCTGGACGGAGAGCGACGAGTCGGGCACCGTGCGATTCGCCACCATTCAGACGGTACGGGCTCTCGAAGAGACTTCTGCCCCTGCCCCCCCCCCTCCTAAATACTCCTCATTCAGTACGGCGACACGGTCCATACGCTCGTGGAACGCGGCGACTATCGAGGCCTCTTCCTGCCCGGATTCGTCCAGCATCCCCACATGCCCGAGCTGCTCCAGCATCTGTGAGGGGAGGAGGGGGGGAGGGGGCTTCTTGTCGACGGTCGCTCTTTTAGGCCTTCGCCGAATCTGAACTTTGTCGACCATGTGGTGGGCAACCAGCCGGACCTGCAGATGGAGAAAGTCGCCGCCTGGTGCGTGGTCACACACACCGAGGGGGGGGGGCAGGGAACGTCGGAAATCCATCCCCCCCTGACAGGTACGAGAAGGTGCTGCAGTTCCACCGGTTCTGGTCGGTCGACGACAGCGTGATGCACACCGAGTACTCGGCGCTGCGCTCCATCGTCGTCGCCAACTTCGAGGAGTCCGTCAAGATGCCCATCAACGAGCCGGCGTCCGGCCGTCGCGCCGTCAGTCAGATACAGGTACGCGCGTGCGTGCCGGTGCGTGCGTGCGTGCGTGCCGGTACGTGCGCGCGCGCGAACGCGTGCGTGCGTGCATGACTGCGGACCGCTCCCAAACGACGACGCCCCTTTTGCAGGAGTACGTCGACTACTACGCGGGCGCGGGCGTGCAGCACATCGCGCTCAACACCTCCGACATTGTCGGCGCCATAGAGGCGTTGCGCTATCGCGGCGTCGAATTCCTCACCATTCCCGATGCCTATTACGAGCAGCTCCGCCTCCGCCTAGCCGACTCCGCCGTGCGCGTGCAGGAGGACATGGACAAGGTCCCCCTTCCCCTCTACCGACATACGTACGCGCACGCACAGGCCAATTCCAGCTGCAAAAGCTCAAGATCCTGGTCGACTTCGACGAGCAAGGCTACTTGCTGCAGATCTTCACCAAGCCCTGCACGGACCGGCCCACGCTGTTCATAGAGATCATTCAGCGCCGCAATCATCAGGTCAGACTACGCGGTATACGGTAGCTGCCGCACATGTACGTGTAGGTCTTTCTTGGCACACGTCTTAGAACATCAGCGAATGACATGTCATACTAGACGTTCCGTATCACTTGACTGTAGCGGCGGCCGTAGATTTGCCGCCCCGCTGTCGTGTCGGCCCCGTCGCCGCTGTCGATGGCTTTTGCCGAGTCGGTGGTGGAACGACCTTGCTCGCGTTCGTCTTCTGGCCGAGGGAGGAGCTGTCGCTGGAGACCTGCGTGCCCATGGCCGGCAGGGGGCCGCGGCGATGGCGAGGGCCGCGGGCGCTCTCGCTGCTCGCGTCAGTCGACTCGGTGCGCTGCGGCGTCCACTCCTCGCCCCCCTCCGCCCACTCCTCCTGCGTGGCGGCGCCCGCGTACGCTTCGGCCGGCTGCCTCGAGCGCAGGTAGCGCGACGACGACTGCGCCTTGCCCCTGCGCTGCTGGCGCCCACTGCTCCGCTGCTCCTCGGCCGACCAGCCGCCGCCTCCCGCCGACTCGGACGGCTGCGTGGGGTAGCGCATGCTGATGTCGGCGCTCGGCGCCATCGCCGTCGACCCTCTCGTGTCACCTTGCTGCAGCGGCGTCTCCGCCGACAGCCTCGTCGATGTCGGCGCCGGCGTCACTCTGGCCGACCCTGTCGGCGTCGTCGTCCTCTCCGACTGCGTCTTGTCCAGTATGCTCGTCGACTGCAGCCCGGCCGTGTCCGTCGTCCACGTCTGCGTCGTCGTCGTCGGTCCCGTCTGGGTCAGTTGAGCCTGCTGCGTCGCCGGAGCTGGGACGGCCGAGCTGGCGCTTGTCGGCGGTGGCTGCTGCCTCGTCGACGCCTGTCGGCCCTTGCTGTCCTTCTCCCCCTTTCCCTTGCCGAAGCAGCCGCAGAGGAACATCGATGCCGCCGAGACGACCAACAGCTGCAGCGCCGTCAACGCCCAGTCAACACAGACACTGTTCATTGCGGAATTTTGGCTACTAGTGTAGTACTTTTAGAGTAGGACTTGCGTTTACATTACATTACTGCTCCGAGTGATGGCGCGTCAAAAGGTTTTAAACGCAGCGTGGCATTGCAGGGCTTCGGCGCGGGCAACTTCAAGGCGCTGTTCGAGTCGATCGAGCTCGAGCAGAACGAGCGCGGCAACCTCTTTTACAAGGACATACACCAGGGGGGCGCTAAACTCGACGACAAGCCTGCCGCCGCCCCCAACTGACAAGAACGAAGTATAAGAAGTGCCTTTGCCCCACGATCCGTAGCGTTTCTTTTCGGCGTACAGTCGACAGCTCGTTCTTTCTGCTCAAATTATTTCCGTCTCCCCTCTCTCGTATCGGTGATTTGATTCGTGTGACTCAGGTGTGTGGCTGTGTCTGTTTCCTCTTTCTGTTACTACGGTGGGTGACTGATTCTCCAGCGGACGCGCACGCCGCTGCAACGACGCCACAACAAGAACAAACGCGGAAAGGAAATTCGCGCGGCGCGAAATTTCACGGAGACGAATGCGTCGTGTGACGCGAGGTCGACACCGCGGTCACTTGGCCTTCTCTCCGCTAGTGGTCGCGCCCTCGTCCACGGGTGCGGCTGGGGTTTTCTTGTCGTCAGCGGCACCGTCTTCGTCATCGTCGTCCTCGAGATCGGGCATCTCTAGAAAATCTCTAGTAAATAACGCGAGGATCGCCAACACGTGAACCGACAACAACGCACCGTCATTGTCCGAGTCGTCCAAATCGCCCAGGTCCGGTGCCTCGGACGGGAAGCCGCCGCCGCCGCCGCCCAGACCCTTCATCATCTGGAAAAAATGGCTTTTGGACCGAAGTCGGCGCACGCACGCACGCACGCACATCCTCGAAGTTGTAGTTGTCGCCGCCGGCGCCGCCACCCATGCCGTCGTCGCTGTCGTCCTCGTCGCGCCACTTGCCGAAGTCGATTTTGATCCAAGCCACCCTGCCC
The DNA here is from genome assembly GCA_030248085.1 of Paralinhomoeus sp. GSCO2_6. Taxonomy (NCBI): domain Eukaryota; kingdom Metazoa; phylum Nematoda; class Chromadorea; order Monhysterida; family Linhomoeidae; genus Paralinhomoeus; species Paralinhomoeus sp. GSCO2_6. Next base: position 214,413 of record JASAMY010000168.1, read on the forward strand.
TTCTGCTTGATCAGACGCGGCCACCAGTCGAGCGGCTGATCCGCTGGCCCCTTCGCGTCGCCCTGAAGGAGGGGGCGTTGGCGAAGTTCGACAGGGCCCTGAGATGATGGCTCTACCGCGCTGTCGTCGGCCGCCGGAGGGGCTTTGGGAATGACGAGCTCGACCCGACGGTCGCTCTTGATGCGGCGCATCTCCTGACACGGCGCAATCGTTCGAATCGAATCGACGCGAATCGACGCACGGATCACATACCTCTCCCTTGACGCGTCCATAGCGCTCGAGCTCGCACTCGAAGGTCACGTCGTAGGGGCCGCCGTGTGCGCTGCAACGAGCGAGCGTGGGGAGGGGGGGGGATCCAGGGGGGGGGGGGGGGCACTGGACGTACAGGAAGTGGAGCTTCTCGTCGGTGACCTTCAGGTCCTGCAGCTGAGCGTCCTCGACGTCGAACGACACGTACAGCACGTCGCGGCGTTGCGCCCACTCCACGACGGGGTGCAATCTGGGAAAAGGACGATTTCGACAATGCGGGTGTCCATGAACGATACCGATAAAAGTTCACGTAAATTATGTCACTATAATAACGAACGAATGAGCAGTCGATTAATAAACAGCTAAGGGTAAATGAAACAATGAAAGAAACGCCTCACTTCTTTTTTGTGTCGCTAGACATTTTTAAGAACCCAAGTTTCTCTGCTGAATCACCGAGTCGACTGAAGTGAAAATTCAAAAATTCGACCTTCTAGAATATTCTAGAAATTTTGGTTCGTCACCGTTCCGCCACGAACGCAAATATGCACCTACGATTTGGAGATGTCCATACAGTATCAGCTAGACAAGCTATTCGTGTTGTACTCTTGCGTCACGGTACTGTACCGACTAAATTTAAACCTCGCTGATAAACACGTGCGTTGTAACGCTTTCGGCGGAGGCACGCACTCACTTGCGGGTATTCTCACACACGCACGCATTCGTGCATGCTTACAACAACAACAACAGGTCGTCTGTATCTGCGCAGTTCGTCGACTGTCGCACCCAAAGTTCTGTACTGGACTTTGACGTACTGTTGGAGCAAGTTTTCATTACCGTACTTCGTTTGCTGTTCGCATTGCAGTAAGAAACGTCCAGCAGCTCGACCAACCCGCCTGACCAGACAAGTTGGTGTTGTACGATCGTACGCGTTTGGCTTCGGTTAGTTGGTGTTGCGGCTTCGTATGAGTCCAAAAACGTGGGGCGCTGACGTGCTGTTCTAGGTCTTCGTGCCAGGATGACGCCGCCGTCGGTCATGAGGGCCGTCCGTGTGAGCGAGTTTGGCGGTCCCGAGGTGCTGAAGATCGACGAGTCCGCTGTCGTGCCGCAGCCCAAACCAACCGAGGTGTGACGTGACACGCTCGTCCGTGTGTACAGCTCGTTTCCTTACTCCCCCCCCCCTCCCCCTCCTTACTCAGCTCCTCGTGAAAGTCGAAGCGGCCGGCGTCAATCCGGTCGACACGTACGTGCGAAATGGCGCGTTCTACCGGTGAGTGAGCGAGAGCGAGCGAGTTATTGGGCTCGGTCTGCCATTGTGCTCTGGACAGGCTGCCGCAGCAGCTGCCGTACACGCCGGGCTCGGACGGCGCGGGCACGGTGGAGGCGGTGGGCGAGGAGGCGGTGGGCCGCTTCAAGGTGCGTGCCGGGGCCGTGGGGCTGCAGTCGGGAAGGACGCGGCGCGCGTACCTGGCAGGTCGGCGAGCGCGTCTTCTTCCTCTCGGCCAGCAGCGGCGCGTACGCGCAGTTCTGCACCGTGCCCCACTACGCGGCTTTTCCCTTGCCAGAGCGCGTCGACTTCCAGAAGGGCGCGGCGGTCGGCATTCCCTACATGACGGCTTACAGGGCGCTCTTCCTCAAGTCGGCCGCTCTCGCGCGGCTGTGGTGAAACCGCGTTGGTCGAAAGTTGCCGCTTTTCAGAGGCAAGTGCGCCGCTGGTCGGTGCGTGCTCGTGCACGGAGCCAGTGGCGCGGTGAGTCGAAGCGAACTGTCACTTCGGTGCGTCGACCACTGGCCTCGTCACTAGGTCGGCATCGGCTGCGTGCAGCTGGCGAAGGCGGTCGGCGGCGTCCGCGTCTTCGGCACGGCCGGCAGCGAGGAGGGACGGCGTCTCCTCAAGGACAACGGTGCCGATCTCGTCGTCAATCACCGTGACGAAAGCCACTTCGACGAGATTTTGGTGCGTCCGCTCGCTCTGGAAGCGCTGCGGGCGACAGCCCCGCTTCAGAAGGCGACCGACGGCAAGGGAGTCGACGTCATCATAGAAATGCTCGCGAACGCCAATTTGGGCAGAGATTTGTCTCTGCTTAGCCAGAACGGCGTCGTCGTTGTCAGTTTTCCGTCGAGGAAGCACGGAGAGGGGGAGAGAGTTGTCGATGCTGCTTTCAGGTCGTCGGCAGTCGCGGCGAAGTCCAGATCGACCCACGTCAGCTGATGATTCGCGAGGCGTCGATTACGGCCGTCGCGCTGAGGAGCGCTACAAAGGTGTAGTGCACGACTTTTGCGGCGGCTGGCTCGAGCAAGAGGATCGCGCGTGTCTTCTCTCAGGAAGAGCTGTTGACGGCCGGAGGCGCCGTGTCATCGCAGCTGTCGTCCGGCCAGCTCTCGCCCGTCGTCAGTCGGACGTACCCGCTGTCGGCGGTCGCTCAGGCGCACGTCGACATCATGGAGCCGGCGTCCGGCGCTGCAGCCGGCAAGCTCGTGCTGCTGCCGAACGACTGAGAATCCACTCGACGAACAAAGGATCCTTGGCGGACCTTTTCTAAAACCGTCACATTCTTGCCTAAGTTACAGTAAGTTAGTTAGCTAAGTTAAGTAGCGACTGGATTCGACCTACAATTGACAAACTAGCAAGTTGCAACGTACACTAGTAGTCGGCAACGTACACTAGTAGTAGTTGTAGTCGGCGCATCTACTAGCCGAACTACTAATACTTTGTATACAAATTACCGTAGCGTAGTGTATCTTTTTATGATAATACAGGGTGCACAAGTTGTTTACCCTCAATTTTGTCAGCAGCATGGGTACGGTATGCGCCTTTCAACATGGCTTTTCGCGAGACGATGAAATTTGCATATTATTGCCGCTACAGAATCCCAGTGTATTCCGCCGTCCTGGGTTGCTTGCTGGACGTGTAGTACAATATACCGATGAGCTACGCGCTTATCACTCGAGTCGCCTGCGTTCCAGTCCCGTTGACCAGTCCCTTTCGGCACTCTTCCTATGAATTCTCACGTCGGCCCATGAAGAAGAGGCAGCCGGCGCCGACGGCGGTGCGCGTCGTGTTCGCGTCCGTCTCGACGCGCGCGTCCCTCAGCGCTGCCAGTATGTCGTCCTCGGTGAGATAGAGCAGCGGGTAGGCGTACTGCCGTCCGCCCTCCTCCTCTCCGAAAGAGTAGCGGTCGTCCTCGAGCACAGAGCCCAAAATCAGGTAGCCGCCCGGCCGCACCGTCTGCTCGACGAGTCGGCGCAGCGCCGACCGGTACTCGGAGAGGCAGCGGCACGCCGACTCCAGACAGAACACCGTCACGACCACGTCGAACTGCTCCAGCTGCGAAGAAGAGACACAACACAACATACCGTAAATCCCCCAATAATGCCTCTTTAATAGTGCCTTCAGGGAGCAAAGTACCAAAGTACTGTATGGTGTGCGCAATACCTACATGGACAAAAAATTCGCAGGCGTGTACAATTAGCGCCCAAGTAGCACCGCGATTAGGCTCGAGAGTGGAGAGTTAGAATGAATACGGTAGGTAAAGTTATGACATGTATTCCCTAACTTGTAGGACTTACGGTACGCGTATGCATAGGTCGAAAGTGAGCACAGTGGTTACGGTGCAGAAAACGAACCCGGTACCCGTTTGTCGGCCCCGTGAAAGAGGCCAGTGCTGAGCACGTCGCAGTGTAGGACGTCGACGACCCTGCTGCGCGCCCTCTCGTGCATGGCGTCGAGCTGCGCGGCGTCGGCGTTGACGCCTTCGAGACGCGCGATCGATTGCACCGTCGGCGAATGGTCGAACTCGTCCTCGACTCCGCGCAGCCACCTAGGCGTTCATTCGCTCTCTCTAACGCATGCTCAGGCAGCAGGACTCTCTAGACCTTTGGAGATACTGTCGATTCGCCAGGGAATAGTCCGAGAGGGTGATGGCGTCCGCCAGATTCCGAAAGATGACGCTGGTGTAGACCGTGGGACCCGTGCCGACGTCGAGCAGGCGCAGGGGGCGCGGCAGAGAGAGGCCATGCTGCAGCCTCGAGCAGAACTGCGTCAGTGCGAAGATGGGCAGCTTCACGCCGTGCGCGCTGCAAGCGGCCTCCGAGAAGAAGTGCTTGAGGTAGGCGAGCGAGTCGAAGGATTCGTTGCTAGACTGCATTGCTGCGCTTCCGCGTTCGTTTGCGGAAAAGGACGCGCGCAGCCGCTCCCGGCCCGGCCTCGCTACGCTAATCCCACTCGACCGCAGCGCAAAGCCCACAACCCCCGCTCCCCCCCCCCCGTTTTCGCCCAGCTGACCGAGCGAGTGCGAAAGGAAGCGCCGTCTGCAGTCTGTCCGGCCGGAGCGGTAGAGGGAAGCTGACGAAAACACTCTTTCCTTCAGGAACGCAGTCGGGTTAGCGCCTCGTGTTCACAGAGCTGCGTGCACGCACACACAGAACGCAAGATTATGCGGCGTAGAAACTGGGAAGCGGTCACGCAACAGATCGAGTCAAGTTGACTGTGAGTGAGATTGAGTCGAGTTACTCTGGCTGCTGCTCACCAAAGTCCAGCTGGAAGGCTGCGAGGTCCATAGGTCGAATCGCCTCCAGGGCGCGATGCACAGCGTCGACGGTGGCGTCGACGCGGCGAATGCGTCGCGTGCCCGAGAGATTGCTCTGTCCGACGCCGACGACGCCGCGACGCAACAGCCACTCGGCAAAGGGGCGCGATGAGGAGACCAGGCATCGACGCCGGCTGACGGGAGGGGCGTGGACGCAGACCGCCTCCTCGAAGGCGAGTCGGCGCAGCAGCAGCAAGAACGTCCTGCCGACGACACCCTTTTCTCCCTCGGGCGCGTCGGGCAGCGGCCGGAAGTTGAGCAGCTGCAGGTCGCAGGGCAGCAGCGCCTCCGTCTCCTCGCCGGCAGCAGACCGAGTCCCGGCAAGCGCGCCGTCGCTGGCGGCGTACACCTTGCCCGGGTAGAGGAGCTCCTCCAGAGCCGCGTGCGCCAGCGGCGAGTGGTAGTGCGCCAGGCGCTCCTCTCCTGGGACTGCTGTCTTGGCTTGCTCGACGAGCAGCCGGAAGCGCTGGCGCGAGGGCGGCGACTCGTCCGCCGAGCCGTAGTCCAGGCCCTTGCCGTCGTCGGCGCTCGCGACGCGGTCCACCATCAGCTCCAGGCCCGCAGCCGTCTGACGCACGCCGTTGGGCTGCGCCGTCAGCAGCGTCACCAGCGATGCGCCCGCGCCCGTCGACGCTGCGACCAAAAGTGCCGCCGCAGTCGCGGCCGGGTAGTAATTCGCCTCAATCGGCACGCTCGAGTCGTAGTCGCGTCGGAGCATCTAGGGATCATGGGGACGCGAAGCACTGACGCATGACCAGAGGAAAAAAATCGATGAGCCGTTTACATGATAGCCGTTCACGTCCGTAAACATCCGTGCGCTGGGGAGGTCGACAGCCTGAGCATCCAGCGACAGTTGCAAGACGAGACTGGTGTCCGCCGCGCCCGTCAAGTTGGTCAGCACCTCGATGTGCACACCCTGTCCGATCACGTCTGCAAGGCGCCAACATAGACAAGTGCTCCACTGAACTGTGCTCCACTGAACTGTGCTACACTGAACCCTACATAAACGCAATGTAGGTACTTTTCGGTCACAATACACTCAAAATGATGCAAGATGGGTACTTTGGTCGATAATTATCTCAAAAACAACAGAGGGCAGGTGGGGATGTTTCGTCGAATCCTGTAATGGGTGATATGGAGGACGGGGGTGAAGCTGATTGCACCTGGTCCGGCCAATCCGCCCTCCCCTTCCTTCTGTGTCATGTAGCTATACACACCGCAGCACGCACACGCAGACACCACCAACCCGAGCTGTGGTAGACCGTCTGGAGTACGGAGAGTCGGCGCGTGAACGCGTAGACGGTGGAGCGGGCGTGACCGCGGAGTAGCCAGCGCCGCGCCTCCCCGCCGGCGCGGACGCGCGTCGGCCGCTGCTGCGTGGGCGCGAACGTGTACGCGCCGCCGCCGTCCCCGTACTGCATGGCCGCCAACTTGATGGACATCCACTCGTCCGAGCCGTCGAGCCTGACGCCCTGCAAGCGGCAGCAGCGCGTTCTACTAAGTGTGACGAGTAGGCGGCCTCAGAGGTGCCCACCCACCCCCCGTACCAGACTTGCAACCCGGGCCAGGCCGAGTTCGGAAAGGGGGAACAATTCGAGAGAGGGAGAAAGGTCCACTGAATCCAAACTGCTAGGGCGCACACGTCCAGAATATAGAAACTCTGCACACCATAATAGCGTTAAACAGGTACTTTTGGTCAAAATAGCGATATTTCAGTGTTTTACCTTTGACGGGTTGAAAACACTAGCAAACTTCCGGGGGAGGAACCCCACTCCCCTCCCCCGCTGCAGACTTTCCACCTCGAGCAAGGCCGTCTTGCTGTCGACTCTGAGTCGGCTGCTTCGCAGCGCCGACCGGAAGGCGCCCGGCTCTTCGGCAGGGACCACTTCCGCGTCCTCGACCGCCCCTCGTCCGTGGCCGCTCGCGTCGACTGTGCCATTCGTCGTCGTCGTCGGCATGAGTCCGACCCTGTAGACGCCGAAGCCGAGCGGCGGTAGGCGGTCGAGGAAGACGAGAAGGCGGACGCGCTCGAGGCGGCGGCCGCGTCGACCGAACGCCGGCTCCATCTGGGCCGCCGTCAGAGGGGCGCCGTCCGCCTTCTCGACGAAGACCCGGCCGGGCCGCAAGCGCAGCCGCACCGCCACGGTGCGAGCGTACGGCAACGAGTTGAACGCGTGCAGCATTCTGAACCGGTATTACGGCTTGCTCGGCTGTCAATTTCCGGTTTCCAGTTTTTTAAGTGAAAGCATCCTACCTACCGCACGGGTTGTCTGGCCGACAGCTGAAGGAATGGGGGAGTGACGACGTCGTCACCATCGTCGAGCTAAAACAACCGCGCGGCACCGTCGGAATGGTGGATCGGTTGCGCTTCCGCCTACGATGACGGCGTCGACTCCTGTCAGCGCGCGCAGTGCTGTCTGCTGGGCGGTGCAGGCAGAGACGAGGCCAGACTGCAGTCTGCAAGCAGCCACGAGCGTAAATCAGAAAAGGACGACCCAGTGCATCGACCCAGGACAGACCCAGACCCAAAAAGACGAAATCGACCTCTTGCCGGTGCATCGAGTATTGAGGTACCTCACTAACAAGGATTTCCCTGTCAAAATGGATCTTCTCGTGCTGTCGCTGCTCTAGTGTTCTGGCTAATGTGCCATCAAGACAAGAAGCCGTCATGGAGATGTGTATGTCTCAGGTTTGCCCTCAATCCAGCAACAGCAACGCATAAGTGGTGTCCGACGCGCACCTCTCAAGGTAGTCCTGCATGACGTGCTTGCGCGACGTGCCCGTAATCGCGTCGTGGTGCTGGAACAGCGCCAGCTGTCGACGCGTGCGCCGATCTTCGTGCCAGGCTCTGCCGCCCTTGCCACCCGCCAAAAAATTCAGCAAATCGGCGCTGCGCACAGCGTCCTCCACCACCCGTCCCAGCCGCTTGTGACGAGGCAGCGTCGTGAAATAGCCCGTCCAGTAGGGATAGCCATTGTCCAGAGCGTCCATGTAGGGAAAAAGTCGCCCAGCACCGACGGAAGGGGAATTGAAGAAGTGGCCACAGAGGCGCGCAAAGCCTCGAAGTATTCGGAGAGGGTGGCGAAACGGACCTGCAACGGACGGACCAGTGCTCCCCACATCGCACCTGTAAGTTGGAGGGGTCCCCCACCCCTTCCACCCACCCCCCCCGCCAGAATTTTCCTAGGGTGTTGAGACCGCCTAGAGCGATAAAAGTGAGGAGTGTTCTTTTGTACTATTCAGTGTCATACACGACCTTGAACAGCAAAAATGAGGCTATTTTGGTATATCTATCTGCCTGCACCCCCCCCCCCCCCCACCCACCTCACGTGGCTTGCCACGCAAACGCGCGCGCGCGCGCGCGAGCGCGCACACACACACACGCACGCACGCACGCACGCACGCACGATGGTTAGGTTATAAAATCACCTTTTTGGTGTCACCTAGCCATGTCTCGCACGTGATAACGTAAACAGTTGGCAGGCGTTGCACCCCCCCCCCCCTCCCTCCAATTAATACCTGTGGACATTTGTACTTTGTTTGTTGTGACACATGTGTACCCATAATTCGCTCGCTCGCTGTGCTTCGCCTTCGTACCTTTGTAATGTCGTACACCGTGCTTCGACGAATAAAAAAACAAACAAACAAACAGCACACACACCTTCATTCGATACGTCTTCTGCCGAGCATTGATGTGCTCGAATAGTTTGCGATAATTGTCAAAGGTGTCGACCCAGTCGCCCCTGACGGAGAACCGAAAGTCGTCGCCGACGGCCACTAGCACCGCCGGATGTTGGTACCAGTCCGCTAGCTGACGGTACTGTCTGGCGAGCTGGGAGGCGCTGCATCGCGCGCACGCTCATGAGAATTTGTCGACTAATTCAAAGCCCGACAGACTCACAAGCGTGCCACATTCTCGTCGGAAATGGTCGGCAGGTCGCACTGACTGCGCGACGTGGGCCCAAAGTCGAACTGGCAACACACGTCGCCGTCGGGTCCGCAACTGTCGCCGGTCGTGTAATAGGTCCTCGGCAGCGAGTGCGTCAACGCGCCCCCGTCCGCTCTCGACTCTGTGACGACTCTGGCCTGGCTCGGGCGAGCCGACAATTCCAACAAAAAAAAAGAACAAAGACCCAAAAACCCCAAGGCGTTTTCCAGCGAAAGACGAGCTGCCGATTTTTGCGGAGCACCGACTTGACGGCGCTACTAATGCGGCCCACCACCGAGGAATCGATGTCGAAATGGGGCAGCAGGTGCGGCATGAGACCTCCGTGACCGAACGGGTCGACGGACCAAGAAGTCGAGGGCCGGGCGCCGTCTAATGCGCGCGCCAAAAATTGGTGGCCCTCGATGAAGTTGTCGATGGTCGCCCAGAAGTGGGGCGTCGCCTCGTCCGTCATCACCCACGCGCCGCCCGTCAACTCCAGCTGGCGTCGGCGCAGCAGGCTGCAAACTGGTAGAGCTGAGTCACACTACTCACCCACAATTCTCCCCCCCCCCCCTCCAAAAATGTGTCGTCCTCCCTCCCAAATGTGTTTCCAGAAGCGTGTTTTCAACTACAGTGACACAAGTTATTTTTGCGAAGTTTTCTGGATCCGTTTTTGACCACTATGAACGGCGAAACCCCGCAACATAGCTCCTATTTTCACCAAAAGTGCCTTTTCAGACGCTATTTCGGTGCAAAATTTCTGCACTCTGGGCATCCAGGCCCGGAAACCCTGAGACCTGGGTTCGAATCCCAGCACTGCAATCGCCTTTTTTCCACAACTCTTCAACTCTTCAATCCACTCTCTTCCGACAGGGTTGCAGGTAGGGTACGGGTACTCTGCTGGTCACCTTTTCAAGGACTCCCGCTGCTGCTCGGTGGCGTCGTCGAGCCAGCGCGCGAGAAAGGAGGTCTCGGACCAGATGAACTTCATGCGCGGCTCCTCCGACAGGAAGCGCACCATCTCCGTGAGGATGTGCCGCACGCTGTCGGCGTAGTACTCTTCGAAGGTGCTCAGCCAGCCTGTCAACATGGCCGTCAGACTTGGGGCAGGGGGCACCGACGGCGGGCAGCCACCACCCTCCAGGGGAGCCACCACCATCCAGGGGAGCCACCACCCTCCAGGATCGGACTGGCTCCCATCTTGCACTAGCATCGGGGTCGACGATGCGCGTGACCAGAGAGAGACAGGGCCCGCGATCGTAGAAGCGGCCCGCACATAAGCGCACTAACAAACGGCAGTCACCTGGATCCACGTGCGAGTGAACGACCACGAACACGTCGAGCTGTCGCGGCGCGCCACCCCTTCCCCGAGCGGAGTCGCCAGCGCCACCACGCCACCTAGCACCAGCAGTCGCGTTCAGCTTCGAACCTAGCACCTGTAAGGCCACAGACACCAAGATATCTACGGCAAAAGAATGTTCGATGGCAGTCGGTACCGTGATGTCAGCAGTCGCACCGAACAGCCGCTTCTCTTCCGAGTGGGCGCAGTGAAAGGAACTCTGACTGGCAGTGGAATTCTCGCCCAAGATCGAGAACCGTTGCGTCTAGACCGCAGCGCAATGACATGCCTGCCAGCGCCATTCGTGAGCGCAACGCACCGGCAAGAGGCCGTCTTCCTGTCGATGGGAGGTGTGGTGGTGGCCTTTGAGGCGGTTGAGATGGCCGCGTGCGCGGGGCCAGACGAGCCACAAACCAAGCAGCAGAGCGGCCAGCAGCAGCAGCCAGCGCCGGGCCCACCGCCCTCTCAACGCAGCCGAGCAGGCGCGCACACCGCCCATCAGTGTCGTCCAGCTTCTGCTTCTTCCATTCTCCCGCTCATACCGACATTCAGCGCGTCACATCGGATTCGAGCTTCAGTGACCGCGCGAAAGCGGCACTTTCCTCGGGCCCCTCCCTGACTGTCGAAATTGGAGCTGCCGACGTTTCAATGCAAGTTGCGCGGCATTGCCAATGTATGGATACGCGAAAGTATGCAGTACTTTCCATCTGGACATCCATTTCGACACAATAGAACCTCACAATTTCACAGAGTGCGCAATAGACGCTTTGCGTTGGCCGACTTCGGACGCTCACATCACACAATAACGCGACGGGGTGCGTCAGTGCACGATTGCTGACTCGGCCATCCCTGCGCACCGCCGTCAGGCGCTCCGCCGTCGACCTCCTCCAGGCCGACAGCTGGCGTCGCAGGCCGGACACGCTGTCCACCCTGGGCGGCGGACCGACGCGCTGCCGACGGACCCATGTCCACAGGTCGGGACGACGCGCGCGCGTCCACATGGGGACACGGTGGTTGGACGATAAGGCGGCCGATGTGTCCTTGCTCGACTCGTGTCATCGTCCTCTCGGCGAGCAAGCCGCAACGTTCAGAGGAGAGCGGCCCTGCGGCCCAGTTGCTCGCTTCCTGGCGAGCAACTCCCAAGGGGGCGTGTCGTCTAGACGAATACTTCCGCTGTTGGTGACGCGAGCGCGCAAGAGCACACACACACACACACACACACACACACACACACACACACACACACACACACACACACACACACACACTGTTAGTCAACTTCTAGAATGTCTGAATGACTGGACTAAAGAATTGGATGCTATACAACCTGTTGACATAGCTTACTTGGATATTGCCAAAGCATTCGACACAGTTAGCCACTCAAAGTTGCTGCATAAACTTAAGTGCTATGGAATTGCGCACTCAATTACCAATTGGCTCAGTAGCTGGCTAACAAATCGCACCCAACGGGTTAAAGTAAATAACACTTTTTCTGATAGCGCGCCAGTTGGTAGTGGAGTCCCTCAAGGCAGCGTGCTAGGTCCACTCCTTTTTCTTATTTTCATCAACGACCTGCCAGCTGTTGCAAACCAAGTTTCGCTCAAACTGTTTGCGGATGACTGCAAGCTGTATTTTCGGTCCAAATTACTAGACGATCGCAGCAAGCTACAAAACTCCCTGAATTCAATTTATCAATGGTGCAACGAAAATCAGCTCCAACTTTCTCTATCCAAATGTTCAGTCCTTCACCTCGGTATAAATCGCAAGGAAAGATCAAACTACAGTGTAGGAGGAACACAGCTATCTACGGTAGAAACTATGCGTGACTTGGGCGTCACTGTTTCCAAAGATCTTCGTTTCACTGAGCATTGCAACCAGATTAGTAAGGCTGCTGGTCTAAGAGCGTCCGCAATACTAAACTGCTTTCACACTAGAGACTTGAATGTGTTAAGAGTGTTATTTTGCGCGTTTGTTAGAAGCAGTCTTGAATATGCTTCCCCGTGTTGGAATCCGGTCATGACTCATGGTTGGTAACACAAGGCAGCTGGAGTCAATTCAGAGAACTTTCACCCGAAACTACGCCATTTGTCATATGATGAACGGAGAGAGCGCATTGGTCTTCCCCTCCTTGAACTGCGGCGGCTACATGCTGATTTAATCTATGTCTATAAAATAATTCACAAACAAACTTCCAACAAATTTGAAGATTTCTTTACCTTAAATAGAGACAGCAGAACGAGGGGGCATAATTTTAAACTCCGAGGAAGACGAGAAGGCGGACGCGCTCGAGGCGGCGGCCGCGTCGACCGAACGCCGGCTCCATCTGGGCCGCCGTCAGAGGGGCGCCGTCCGCCTTCTCGACGAAGACCCGGCCGGGCCGCAAGCGCAGCCGCACCGCCACGGTGCGAGCGTACGGCAACGAGTTGAACGCGTGCAGCATTCTGAACCGGTATTACGGCTTGCTCGGCTGTCAATTTCCGGTTTCCAGTTTTTTAAGTGAAAGCATCCTACCTACCGCACGGGTTGTCTGGCCGACAGCTGAAGGAATGGGGGAGTGACGACGTCGTCACCATCGTCGAGCTAAAACAACCGCGCGGCACCGTCGGAATGGTGGATCGGTTGCGCTTCCGCCTACGATGACGGCGTCGACTCCTGTCAGCGCGCGCAGTGCTGTCTGCTGGGCGGTGCAGGCAGAGACGAGGCCAGACTGCAGTCTGCAAGCAGCCACGAGCGTAAATCAGAAAAGGACGACCCAGTGCATCGACCCAGGACAGACCCAGACCCAAAAAGACGAAATCGACCTCTTGCCGGTGCATCGAGTATTGAGGTACCTCACTAACAAGGATTTCCCTGTCAAAATGGATCTTCTCGTGCTGTCGCTGCTCTAGTGTTCTGGCTAATGTGCCATCAAGACAAGAAGCCGTCATGGAGATGTGTATGTCTCAGGTTTGCCCTCAATCCAGCAACAGCAACGCATAAGTGGTGTCCGACGCGCACCTCTCAAGGTAGTCCTGCATGACGTGCTTGCGCGACGTGCCCGTAATCGCGTCGTGGTGCTGGAACAGCGCCAGCTGTCGACGCGTGCGCCGATCTTCGTGCCAGGCTCTGCCGCCCTTGCCACCCGCCAAAAAATTCAGCAAATCGGCGCTGCGCACAGCGTCCTCCACCACCCGTCCCAGCCGCTTGTGACGAGGCAGCGTCGTGAAATAGCCCGTCCAGTAGGGATAGCCATTGTCCAGAGCGTCCATGTAGGGAAAAAAGTCGCCCAGCACCGACGGAAGGGGAATTGAAGAAGTGGCCACAGAGGCGCGCAAAGCCTCGAAGTATTCGGAGAGGGTGGCGAAACGGACCTGCAACGGACGGACCAGTGCTCCCCACATCGCACCTGTAAGTTGGAGGGGTCCCCCACCCCTTACACCCCCCCCCCCCCCCCCAGAATTTTCCAAGGGTGTTGAGCCCGCCTAGAGCGATAAAAGTGAGGAGTGTTCTTGTGTACTATTCAGTGTCATACACGACCATGAACAGCAAAAATGAGGCTATTTTGGTATATCTATCTGCCTGCACCCCCCCCCCCCCACCCACCTCACGTGGCCTGCCACGCAAACGCGCGCGCGCGCGCGCGCGCGCACACACACACACGCACGCACGCACGCACGCACGCACGCAATGGTTAGGTTATAAAATCACCTTTTTGGTGTCACCTAGCCATGTCTCGCACGTGATAACGTAAACAGTTGGCAGGCGTTGCACCCCCCCCCCCTCCCTCCAATTAATACCTGTGGACATTTGTACTTTGTTTGTTGTGACACATGTGTACCCATAATTCGCTCGCTCGCTGTGCTTCGCCTTCGTACCTTTGTAATGTCGTACACCGTGCTTCGACGAATAAAAAAACAAACAAACAAACAGCACACACACCTTCATTCGATACGCTCTTCTGCCGAGCATTGATGTGCTCGAATAGTTTGCGATAATTGTCAAAGGTGTCCACCCAGTCGCCCCTGACGGAGAACCGAAAGTCGTCGCCGACGGCCACTAGCACCGCCGGATGTTGGTACCAGTCCGCTAGCTGACGGTACTGTCTGGCGAGCTGGGAGGCGCTGCATCGCGTGCACGCTCATGAGAATTTGTCGACTAATTCAAAGCCCGACAGACTCACAAGCGTGCCACATTCTCGTCGGAAATGGTCGGCAGGTCGCACTGACTGCGCGACGTGGGCCCAAAGTCGAACTGGCAACACACGTCGCCGTCGGGTCCGCAACTGTCGCCGGTCGTGTAATAGGTCCTCGGCAGCGAGTGCGTCAACGCGCCCCCGTCCGCTCTCGACTCTGTGACGACTCTGGCCTGGCTCGGGCGAGCCGACAATTCCAACAAAAAAAAAAAAGAACAAAGACCCAAAAACCCCAAGGCGTTTTCCAGCGAAAGACGAGCTGCCGATTTTTGCGGAGCACCGACTTGACGGCGCTACTAATGCGGCCCACCACCGAGGAATCGATGTCGAAATGGGGCAGCAGGTGCGGCATGAGACCTCCGTGACCGAACGGGTCGACGGACCAAGAAGTCGAGGGCCGGGCGCCGTCTAATGCGCGCGCCAAAAATTGGTGGCCCTCGATGAAGTTGTCGATGGTCGCCCAGAAGTGGGGCGTCGCCTCGTCCGTCATCACCCACGCGCCGCCCGTCAACTCCAGCTGGCGTCGGCGCAGCAGGCTGCAAACTGGTAGAGCTGAGTCACACTACTCACTCACAATTCTCCCCCCCCCCTCCAAAAATGTGTCGTCCTCCCTCCCAAATGTGTTTCCAGAAGCGTGTTTTCAACTACAGTGACACAAGTTATTTTTGCGAAATTTTCTGGATCCGTTTTTGACAACTATGAACGGCGAAACAGCGCAGCATAGCCCCTATTCTCACCAAGTGCCTTTTTAGACGCTATTTCGGTGCAAAATTTCTGCACTCTGGGCATCCAGGCCCGGAAACCCTGAGACCTGGGTTCGAATCCCAGCACTGCAATCGCCTTTTTTCCACAACTCTTCAACTCTTCAATCCACTCTCTTCCGACAGGGTTGCAGGTAGGGTACGGGTACTCTGCTGGTCACCTTTTCAAGGACTCCCGCTGCTGCTCGGTGGCGTCGTCGAGCCAGCGCGCGAGAAAGGAGGTCTCGGACCAGATGAACTTCATGCGCGGCTCCTCCGACAGGAAGCGCACCATCTCCGTGAGGATGTGCCGCACGCTGTCGGCGTAGTACTCTTCGAAGGTGCTCAGCCAGCCTGTCAACATGGCCGTCAGACTTGGGGCAGGGGGCACCGACGGCGGGCAGCCACCACCCTCCAGGGGAGCCACCACCATCCAGGGGAGCCACCACCCTCCAGGATCGGACTGGCTCCCATCTTGCACTAGCATCGGGGTCGACGATGCGCGTGACCAGAGAGAGACAGGGCCCGCGATCGTAGAAGCGGCCCGCACATAAGCGCACTAACAAACGGCAGTCACCTGGATCCACGTGCGAGTGAACGACCACGAACACGTCGAGCTGTCGCGGCGCGCCACCCCTTCCCCGAGCGGAGTCGCCAGCGCCACCACGCCACCTAGCACCAGCAGTCGCGTTCAGCTTCGAACCTAGCACCTGTAAGGCCACAGACACCAAGATATCTACGGCAAAAGAATGTTCGATGGCAGTCGGTACCGTGATGTCAGCAGTCGCACCGAACAGCCGCTTCTCTTCCGAGTGGGCGCAGTGAAAGGAACTCTGACTGGCAGTGGAATTCTCGCCCAAGATCGAGAACCGTTGCGTCTAGACCGCAGCGCAATGACATGCCTGCCAGCGCCATTCGTGAGCGCAACGCACCGGCAAGAGGCCGTCTTCCTGTCGATGGGAGGTGTGGTGGTGGCCTTTGAGGCGGTTGAGATGGCCGCGTGCGCGGGGCCAGACGAGCCACAAACCAAGCAGCAGAGCGGCCAGCAGCAGCAGCCAGCGCCGGGCCCACCGCCCTCTCAACGCAGCCGAGCAGGCGCGCACACCGCCCATCAGTGTCGTCCAGCTTCTGCTTCTTCCATTCTCCCGCTCATACCGACATTCAGCGCGTCACATCGGATTCGAGCTTCAGTGACCGCGCGAAAGCGGCACTTTCCTCGGGCCCCTCCCTGACTGTCGAAATTGGAGCTGCCGACGTTTCAATGCAAGTTGCGCGGCATTGCCAATGTATGGATACGCGAAAGTATGCAGTACTTTCCATCTGGACATCCATTTCGACACAATAGAACCTCACAATTTCACAGAGTGCGCAATAGACGCTTTGCGTTGGCCGACTTCGGACGCTCACATCACACAATAACGCGACGGGGTGCGTCAGTGCACGATTGCTGACTCGGCCATCCCTGCGCACCGCCGTCAGGCGCTCCGCCGTCGACCTCCTCCAGGCCGACAGCTGGCGTCGCAGGCCGGACACGCTGTCCACCCTGGGCGGCGGACCGACGCGCTGCCGACGGACCCATGTCCACAGGTCGGGACGACGCGCGCGCGTCCACATGGGGACACGGTGGTTGGACGATAAGGCGGCCGATGTGTCCTTGCTCGACTCGTGTCATCGTCCTCTCGGCGAGCAAGCCGCAACGTTCAGAGGAGAGCGGCCCTGCGGCCCAGTTGCTCGCTTCCTGGCGAGCAACTCCCAAGGGGGCGTGTCGTCTAGACGAATACTTCCGCTGTTGGTGACGCGAGCGCGCAAGAGCACACACACACACACACACACACACACACACACACACACACACACACACACACACACACACACACACACACTGTTAGTCAACTTCTAGAATGTCTGAATGACTGGACTAAAGAATTGGATGCTATACAACCTGTTGACATAGCTTACTTGGATATTGCCAAAGCATTCGACACAGTTAGCCACTCAAAGTTGCTGCATAAACTTAAGTGCTATGGAATTGCGCACTCAATTACCAATTGGCTCAGTAGCTGGCTAACAAATCGCACCCAACGGGTTAAAGTAAATAACACTTTTTCTGATAGCGCGCCAGTTGGTAGTGGAGTCCCTCAAGGCAGCGTGCTAGGTCCACTCCTTTTTCTTATTTTCATCAACGACCTGCCAGCTGTTGCAAACCAAGTTTCGCTCAAACTGTTTGCGGATGACTGCAAGCTGTATTTTCGGTCCAAATTACTAGACGATCGCAGCAAGCTACAAAACTCCCTGAATTCAATTTATCAATGGTGCAACGAAAATCAGCTCCAACTTTCTCTATCCAAATGTTCAGTCCTTCACCTCGGTATAAATCGCAAGGAAAGATCAAACTACAGTGTAGGAGGAACACAGCTATCTACGGTAGAAACTATGCGTGACTTGGGCGTCACTGTTTCCAAAGATCTTCGTTTCACTGAGCATTGCAACCAGATTAGTAAGGCTGCTGGTCTAAGAGCGTCCGCAATACTAAACTGCTTTCACACTAGAGACTTGAATGTGTTAAGAGTGTTATTTTGCGCGTTTGTTAGAAGCAGTCTTGAATATGCTTCCCCGTGTTGGAATCCGGTCATGACTCATGGTTGGTAACACAAGGCAGCTGGAGTCAATTCAGAGAACTTTCACCCGAAACTACGCCATTTGTCATATGATGAACGGAGAGAGCGCATTGGTCTTCCCCTCCTTGAACTGCGGCGGCTACATGCTGATTTAATCTATGTCTATAAAATAATTCACAAACAAACTTCCAACAAATTTGAAGATTTCTTTACCTTAAATAGAGACAGCAGAACGAGGGGGCATAATTTTAAACTCCGTCCACAAAAACACAACACTCAGTATAGAGCGCACTTCTTCTCCAATAGGATCATTGCTGCTTGGAATGCCTTGTCGGAAGGACCGGTCAACTCCAAAACTATCATTACATTTAAACATAAGCTTCTAAAGGAAAACTTATCCCAATTCCTAAATGGTTAGGTTATAAAATCACCTTTTTGGGGTCACCTAGCCATGTCTCGCACGTGTTAACGTAAATAGTTGGCGGGCGTTGCACTTCCATCTCTCCTAGGTATTTGCTTTGCTAACTGTGGACATTTGTACTCTGTTTGTTGTGACACACGTGTGACCATGATTCGCTCGCTCGCTGTGCTTCGCCTTTGTGCCTTCGTACTGTCGTACACCGTGCTTCGACGAATAAAAAAACAAAACAAACACACACACACACACACACACACACACACACACACACACACACACACACACACACACACACACACCTTCCTGAAACGGTCGGAGATGGCGGTCGGAGAGCGTCGACTTGCGGATCACGGCTTTCAGACGGCCGTCAGATCTGCGGCACTTCTGCTGGGTCGGCCTGGGATCTTTTCGACCGCGCAAGAGCATCGGGCCCTTGACAGCCGCGGACGTTGACGGAACCGCTGCATCTGCCTAAAAGAACAAAAACACGTGCTGCAGTTTATCGGCTCCCAAGCTGAATTCACCTTACTCGTCCCGCCCAACCCAACCGCCCGAATCAAACACCACGATACCCTTTTGACCAAAATACCTAGTTTCACACTATCTTGGTGCGGAATTTTCACCCACTCAAAGGATCATTAGCCGCCCCAGTCCCAACCATACCTGTAACCGAGAATTTGACCTGGGGGAGAGTTCGAGCACTTCTGGGGGGTGGTGGGGGCGTGGAAAACTGGAGGAAAGGGGGGGGGGGGTCTGGAGAGGAAAAATAGGCACTTTTGTAAATGCACTGTAAAAACCCCAAAATAGGCACTTTTACAATGTCTGGGCGGGGGGGGGGTGAGGTTTCTCACAAACCTTGGGAAGAGGGGTTGAGTGAGGGGGTGTGGTGTGGGTAGGGTCAAAACCAGCACCTGCGGTAACCCCCCCCCAGTTACAGGTATGGTCTTCACCCACTCAGTGCTGTACCTGCGCGGTGTGCGCTTGCACGTCCGTCTCCTTTACCGCCTGTCGACTGTTGCCGTCGCTGACGAGTTTCAGCACCTCGAGTTACCCACGTGTCAGCAGGCGACATTGCGGCTGGTGCATGCAAGGCCCTGGTTCTGCCGCCCTCCAGTTGTTGGCCGGGTCTTCTGATCAGCAAGGCCGATGAACGTCGGCCCCGAATGTAGTCCCAATCCGGGTCTAGCGCGTTGTAGTGGTCGCAAGACTTGCATCGATAGTAGCAAGCGCCAGAGGGGTCCGTTCTGCACAGGACGAAGAGTCGAAATCCCTGGCCGTCGGAGACGATGAGACTTGCTCGCTGGCGGAACTGAGCGCTCAGGCCCTCTTCGCTGCCTTCTTCGTCGGGTTCGGCAGTAATAATCGGTGCCACAGTCGTTTTCGACTCGTCGACATTTCGGTGCGATGTCCGCTGCTGGCGGTCGGCGTTGACTCTCGTCTTGCCCCCGCCGCCAGTTCGTCTCAAGCCCGCCAGCGGGTATTTGATTCGCATGAGAACGCTGCTATTATAGACATACTGCCTCGTCAGTCTCTGAATCGAAGTCCAAGTTCGGAGGGGCCAGGCTCGACAAGGCCCCGCGAGACATACGGAAATTTCGCCGGCCAACGAGACGACGGAATGCGTGGACCGGCCCTCTCTGTAAGCGGTCAGCAGATACTGGACGTCGGCTCTTTGCCATATGGTCCATATGATATGGAGCGCTCTAAGTGGTCCGCCCATTTTCGGTTCGGTTCAACCGAATTCTGCCGGGGCCGGGGGGTGGAGGTAGATGGTCCGCCAATGTCCTTGCCTGTCGTCTAGTTCTTGTCCGCGCCGCCGGTGCACGCCGCTTTCGGTGTCGCGACCGCGTCGACGGCATCCAGCCCGGCGTCTGTCTTCTTGGGCTGACAAAGCTCGTTGTGACCAAAGTCGGGGTCTTCCAGAATTCGGCCCTTGACGACCTTTCAATGAGACTCCGTCAAAACCGCATCGAGATCGGCGGCATTTCTTGAGAAAAACTGCACGCAAAAACGGTCACTCACTGTGGTGCGAGCCAGTGCGAGTAAGCGATTCGACCTCGCCTTGTATCTGCAGCGCTGGCACTCGTATCTGCGGCCCCTGTTCAGCATGAAACGATACTGAAAGCCCGGCCTGACGACGGAGTCGTAAACGAGAATTTTCGGCCGTTTCATTTTACTCAGCATGAAGCGCGCTTCGCCAAAGTCGCGCGCCACTGCTGTCCTGCTGCTGCTTGCTTCCAATTTTTTTTTACCTTTCAAAAAAAGAAAAACCTAACCATCGTCACGTGAAAAAGGAGGGAATGTCTAATGTGGGGAGAGGGCGCATGAAATGGCAAATTGAACGGCCCAATATAAATCTCCTGAAACAAAAATATTGATCAACAAGCCCTCGGATGTCTAAGCTTGATAATTCTCAAGTCGAGTCGACAAAAAGAAGGAGATGCGCACAGAAAATGCGATTTTCCAAACGAACCCACGTTAATTAAAGTGAGAAGACTCCAATTTTTTGTCAGCATACGCCCCCTGGGTCCAAAGCAAAAACTTCAACCAAAGTCTAAGCCAAGTGCTAGGCCAATATAGAGCCCAATCCCAAGCCCTAGTTGGCTCTCAATTTTTCATAGCTGGCACAGTTCATACTAGCACATTTGCCATATTCTGGTATGTTAGTGTTTCTGCTGACGTTTCCCCCCCCCCCCCCCTCCCCCAACGTTTAGACATTCAGGAGTGGTCCGTGTCGATCAGAAGGGAAATCTCCGTGAAGTCGCTCTCTACACAACTGTTGAGGATGTCGTCGTCGACCGAGCAGAAAGACTGGACGAGCGTTTCCTTAGACGGTCTGTTGTTCGTGACGTTGGTGGGTTAAGACTGAGTCTGTGGTCACCGTCAGTGCTTCAGAGGGTCGCCAGACGCTGCGGCAGTGGCGCGAGGAGAACGTCCGCCGTTCGGAGGAGACGGTGCTTCTATGGGAGCACGTGCTCTCTCGCTGTCCTTCCGCTCTCGAGGATGAACTCTGGGTTGTCTACGAGCAGGTGTCGAGATGACGAGAACGCCTTAGGCAAGGAGGCGCTCTGGCTTGTGAGCTCTCAGGTGTGCATCGCTTCGTTGGACTGCGGCCGACTGGACGTGGCCGACGAGTGCCTGCGCGCCCTCGGTCGGCAGTTCCCCACGAGTCTGCGGCACACGAAGCTGAGCGCCATGCGTCTAGAGGCCATGGAGAAGTCGGTGTCTCCGGTTCTCTTCTCGATTCTAATGTTCGTCTGTAAACTCGGCGTTTAGGTACGAGGAGGCGCTCGACCTGTACAACCGACTCATACAGATGGATGAGGCGAACGCGGTGCGTGCGCGGCGCCTTTAAAATTGTTTGGCGCTATCTCAACACACCGCGGAGGCGTAGTAGACTGTGTCAGACATTGGGGAAGGGCCGGGCGAATATCACACGCGAGGGAAGGTGGGCCCTGCACCGCAGCCATGAGCGCCTTCGCCCCTGCCAAATGGGATGAGTAACTCAATGTCCGCGCCGGGAGTCGAAGCGCCGACCAGGCGCGTGCTGACGACGACGCCCTACCGCTGCGCTACTGTCGCGTGGCACCGACAGTGGTCTGTGTCGGCACGCAGACGTTCCGCAAGCGTCGCGTGGCGGTGCTCAAGGCGCAGGGCAGGCGCGCGGAGGCGGTGGAGGAGCTGGTCGACTACCTGAAGACGTTCGCCAACGACCACGAGGCCTGGCTCGAGCTCTCGACCCTCTACCTCCAAGACATGGACTACCCCAAGGCGGCCTTTTGTATGGAGGAGCTGCTCATCGCACAGGTACCGCGCCGCCACGTATCATGATCATCGACATCATACCATGTTGTTGATGGATTAAGGCCGTCAATGGCCCGTATACGTACATGCACAGCCCGCGAAAACCCAGCGATAGGGAAATCCTCGTTAGTGGCTGCTCAAGCATCGAACGCAGCACCGTGCGCCCATGGGGTCGCGTCTCTACCACTAGGCCATCCCTGTCCTTTCATTGCGCTAGCAGCCTGCGGCTAGAACAGTGGGAATTAGATTTGTCGATTTTCAGCCGCACAACAGCCTGTACCTGCAGCGCTACGCCGACGTCAAGTACACGCAGGGCGGGCTGGAGAACGTCGAGTTGGCGAAGCAGTACTTCTGTCAGGCGGCCAAAGTTGCCCCCACCAATCTTAGGGCGCTTTACGGAGTCCTACTGGTGCGCTCTGGTCTTCTACAACCGGGTCTGGCTCGAGTGGGGGTAGCCGATCATTTTCTAACTTATGCTGGCACCCTTTGATCAAAACTGGGTCTAAATACTGTTATTTAGCTGTTTTATGGCCATGTAGCACTGAAAAAACCAACATTACTCACTTTTATCGTTTTAGACAGGGGGAAAATCTGTTAGAAAAATTCTGGGATTGGGCGGGTGTTGGAAACGTGCCGCGCAGCTCGGAATTTTTCAGTCGAGTCAGTGGCTGGCGCAAAAGGCGTCGGCCGCGTCCCGACGCAAGGAACTGGTCGCGCTCGCCGGCTGGGCGGCCGACCAAATCGCCGAACGCTACGAATCGGAGGTACATGCTCTCCAGGGTGGCTAGCAACCGAACCTTACATGTCACTGGCTCTGTGTTTGGTTGGTCGGGCAACGAGGAAATTTTGGGCGGCTTGCACACAAAAGAGGGTAGTCGTGTTTCGATGAAAATTGGGCAACTTAACTGCCACTTACAGTAAAACACAAAAATGCAATTGTATCGTTATCATCATGAATTCAGCCGGCCAATGAGCCGACGACGGCAGCGGCGCAGTTACGCACGGTCGAGCAGATGTTCAACGCCATGAAGCTCTACTGCAGCGGATGACCGTGATGCTCGACTTTGAGTCGTGTCGTCGCGTCTCCACACTCTCTCTCTCTCCCTGCCGTTATTGTTCTTTGGCATGTGCGTTCTGTCTCTTTGTTTTTGCGCTCGTTGTAGACAATTCAACGTGCCAACACCGAAGTCACGGGCATCCGTCTTTCACCTAACTTGGCGCCGTAATGGGTCGAAGCGACAAAGGCGTGTAACAAGGCGCGAGAGTGGGCACAAACGAGAGTGAGTAAGGCACAAACAATAACGAACGAATATGCAAATATAATACTGGAACATCGTAAATTTGCATACGTACAAATACAACAACAGTAGGCTATTTCCAAAAGACGCAACGGCGCAGGCTTAGGCTTCGCTTAGGCTTAGGCTTAGGCTTCTCTTAGGCTTAGGCTTTCGCTTAGGCTTAGGCTTTTGCTTAGGCTTAGGGTCTGTTGCGTCTTTTGTGAATTGCCCAACAGTACCGTGTCAAGTAGTCACTTCGCCTCACTGCGATGTGTATCTTTTGCGGTTTTCGAAGTGTGCAGGGTGCTGCAGCTTAGGTGGACACTAGCCAACATATGGCTCTATGCCTATCGCTCTATGAATTCGACATGTCGTGCCAGATCAATCACTCGTCCAAAAAGTCGAGAAGCGTGCAACGGGACCGCCGCGCGGAATGCGGTGCGACGGAAATGACGTGCCGGCGAATGCGCGCTATTTTGGTGCGTTTCATTCTGTCTTTTGGAATGGGCGTAATAATAATCCTTTAAAGGTTAGCAGTGACGAAGATGACTTCGGTGACGACCACGGACGAGGAGGGTCGAACCGAGGGGAATCCAGAGAGCGCAGAGCGCGCACAGGACCCCCTGGGTCAGGAGGAGTCGGAATCTAAGGAGCCTGGTTTGTTCCTTGCTTGCGGAGTTGAGTGTTGTCGATCGACTGGACTGGACGTTCATGGGTGCGTCTGTCTGCAGAGGCAGACGTGCGGGACAGCGACACGGCTAGCAGTACCTCCGTGAACGGCGAGGGAGACAGCAAAGAGGCGTCGCCGGACCAGCTGGCGAATGCCGGCGTCGTCGGCGCCGAGCCCGACAGTCCGACGACGGAGTCGACCGACAAGCTGCTGGGCCCGGACGACGACGCGAGGCCGTCGACGGCGGCGGCGGCGGCGGCGGCGACGCGCCAAGGCAAGGGCGTCAAGGGCCGGCTGCGCTTCACGAAGGACGTCTCGGCCGAGATGGGCCTCTTCAACGTGGCGGTGCTCGCATCCGACAAGCAGCCGCCTGTCGACTCGTAATCATGACTCGCCTCGTGGCTTCAGCGCGAGCGCCGGCCGCCGCGAGAGGCGACCTCGAGGCGAGCTGGCGGCTCCCGGTCGACGGCGGACGGCCAGCAACCGCCGCAGCAACACCCCTCGAAGAACCTGCCGTCCGTCATGGACCCTCTTCCGCCGTTTCGCAAACCGCCGCCTGGCCGAGGCAGACTTCTCCGTGAGAAATCCGCGAAAAAGCGCTGGTGCGAACGTAGAAGGGTAGTGCGCCCGCCCGTTGGAGGTGCCCATGATGCGGCCGTCGCAGCAGCGCGGCGTAGCCCCGCCGGACGAGCAGCCCCGCGGCTCGCCGCCCGACGTCGAGGTGTCGTCGGTTTTTTGGTTGTTTTTGTTTGTTTGTGTGGGGGCCGCTTCTATGATCTGATCGCGGGGCCTCTCTCTGATCACACGTAACGAATTGACCGCTGCTAGTGAGCACGGGGCGACCCACCCAGTCAGTGAGTCAGCAGCCCGATTTTGGGGGCTGGCAGCCTCCTATAACGTGCCGGAATTGTCGACACGTCGCCGTCAACGACGCTGACATTTTGAGGCCATGGTCGAGCGGCCGCCGGCGCCGGCCGAAGAGCGCGAGTCGACGCCGACGTCGTCTGTGCGACCGCCCCCGCGCTGACGTCATTCGGCGGCGGAGACCACCGTCCTCCGGGAGGCTCTGAATCCCAAGAAGCTCTACGTCAAGGGACTGCCGCTGGACGCGAACGACGAGACGCTGCGCGACTGCTGTCAGGAGTACGGCCCACTCGTGTCCTGTCGCGCCATCACCGAGAGAGAGGAGGGCTACTGTAGAGGTGGGGCTGGTTGTTATTGCACCATATATGAGGCTGAGCTACGAGCGGTGGGTATATGCCGCTCCCCGCGGAGCCTATCACGGCTTGCGTGCGATGACCCTCCCTGGCTGTTATTTTCTGAACGTTAAACCGACTAGCTAGGTAGAAAATGACGAAGTTTGGCTTATGGCGCTGTATTTATGGACTTTTTGAATTAAGGGGGGCTTAGAACCGCCCTATAAATTGACTTTCAGGACACATTTTGGCCATTCTAGGCGCATTTCTGAGCAGAGTACCATTATACGTGACATTTCGGTGCAAAAAACCATCCCGAATTACCAACCGCTGCCTTTGAAAGAGTGCCGATTTACCCCCTCGTATGCTTTTCAGGCTACGGTTTCGTGGAGTTCGCCGACCTGGAATCCGCCCAGAGGGCCATGCAAGGCCTCTCTCGGAAGGGACTCCTAGTGCAGATTGCCAAAGACTTCGTTCGGGTACTGTATTGATTGCTCATTGCTTCGCTCACTCATGCGCCGATGGTCGTTGTTGCAGTCGTTCACTCCTCCCGACCCCACGCACTCCAATCTCTACATGGCCAACCTGCCGCCCCACTACAAGGAGGAGGACCTCTACAACCTGCTCGTCGACATGGGCCAGCCCATCAGCTACCGCGTCCTCGACAATCGGTCCGCACCCGAGCGCGGCCTCATCGGCTTCGCCCGCATGGAGTCGAACGCCATCTGTCAGCAGGTCATCGACAAGTTGGGAGGCACCCGACTGCCAGGTGCGCCGGCGTCTCTTGCTTGTGTGTGGGCCTTCTCCTCGGGTCACACATCATTCACCGCTGCTAGTGAGAGATGAGACCCAGTTGAAGCCCCATCCTGGCAGCCTGACTCCCCTGAACGTGGAGTGTCTTGAGCAGCGTATGGCCTGCTGATAGAGAATCGGTCTCTGCGCACACCGTGTCTCCCCGGGGCGCGATTCTTGAGAGAACCCACTAACGAGCGTTTCCCTGTCAACGGAATTTCTCTGAGATGTGCCTCAAGACCTGAGGGCGTCTTCTTGACGGCGTACCAGGTTGGCCATGACCTCCTTCCTAAGACAAAAACGGCAACCGCTTGCCAGACGACCAAGTGCCCACTGCCATCTTAGGTGCCACAGCACCGCTGATCGTCCGCTTCGCCGAGAACCGCCGCAGGCGCTTCGAGGGCGCCGGCTGGTCGCCCCAGCAGCGCTTCTACGACGACCAGGCCGCCTACGGCGCCAGATTTGAAGGTCTGCTCATTTTTCAATCTTGATTGGATTTTCCGACTTT